>VXAL01002335.1:9600-79948 GCA_013399475.1 Chauna torquata | reverse complement strand
CCCCGCCCCGCGCCCGCCGCAGCCCCAGCCTGCCGCAGCCGCCCCTGCAGGCGAGCGCGCCCGCGCTCTGGGAGTTGAGGCTCCAGTACTAGCTGTCATTAGCTGCCAGCGCCGAGCTGGCAAGGTGGTGACGCTGGTAGTTTTCTCCGAGGGACTTCAGGTTAGTTATCTGCTTGAGAAGCTGCGTTTTCACTTTTTTTTTTCTGATTTCTGGTCAGCAGCGTGCTTAGTAGCAACTTTTTTTTTTTTTTTTTTCCTGTGACATTGACAAAGGAAACTTTGAGTTTGCCAGGAAACAAAGATCTGAATTTCCTCTTTCCTCACGCTGCTCTCGAAGAGTTTAAAATGCTTCTGATCTTACAGGCTTGCGGCAAGCTACAAGTCCGTATGGACGTGTGCGGCGTCATCAGATCTCAGCATAAAACTGCATAAAGTCAGTGCATGCCTTTAACTTCCTCTGCTTAGCAGCCAGTGTGCATTTGTGGAGCTCTCAGTAGTTTTAGCAAGAGTAGCAGTGAAAAAAATCAAGCAGGCGTAGTGTTTGAGCAGGGAGATGGGGCAGGCGAGGAGATCGTTGCAGTGAGTGTCCGGAGCACTGGGGAGCAGAAGGGACGAGCGACCTGCGCAGTAAGTGCTTTTTTGTGCATTTCATCGTGCGTGGCCTCACAGGTAGCGCTTCCTCTTGTTTTCTTCATTCCAGATAGTTCTGCAATAGGCTTGGATTCTCCTTTCTCATTCTCAAAATACAAAGATAAAAAAGGAAATCAGACAGAGGAACCCTAACAACAAAAAGGCAGATGTGCGTACAGTTTGAAGTCATCTGAGCATTTTTCTAGCATTAGTTTTTCTTGGCAGAGTAAAACTGGGTATTGTGCCTAGGGTGTGTAACACTTTCCAAATCTTTTTCGAACCAAGGAGAAACAGCATGATGAAAATGTGACCGGAGTGTTTTGGTGTATTACATTTTCAACCACTATTAAAAAAAATGTTGAATTTGGAAATGCTGGATTAAGGCAGCAAGCATACCACCAGGGAAACGTCAGCTGGCCTGAGTAGGACTGGGACCGATTTGACAGATCTGGAAAGCTTTCCTTCAGTCCTTACTTGGGGTGGCTCCTTCCAAGGACAAGTAGTTTCCTCCTCGTATAGCTGTTTGTGCACAGTTGCGTCTTGGCAGCTACCTGCTGCCTTTCTTTGGCTCAGTTTGTCTAGCTGGGGCTTTTAAAATGAACCAGCTTGTCAACAGGAGTGTTTTTATCTAGACTAGCCTTGCTTTCGTGCAGTAATTTCAGAATAGTGACTTCAGCGTGACAAAAAGCGAAAGTGTTGATTACAATGTGCTTAGTTAAAGCTTGGTTCAGTAAGCTATGCTTACTGTAAGAAGTTGCAAAGTAACTTTTCGAGGCAGGAATCTAGAGAGTGCTGAAGCGCCTGCGTTTCAAATCGCCCATGTCTTTCTGAGGGGCTGTCCTTAGCTCTCAGAAACGCCCGCACTCACTGGCAGCAGTAGCTGCCGGAGGATCTTCCAGGGGAGAGAGGCGAAAGGAGAAGCGAGGCTGGGAAGCACTGGTGGTGAAGGGAGCCGCATCTCCTGTCCCGACACCTCGGCCGTGATTCCCCTGTCCGAAGTCCCAGTCCTGCTGCAGCGCCGGTGCAGCCCTGTCGCAGAGGTGGTACAGCGGAGGGGTGGCCGGTAGCTCACCCTCGGGCTCTGTGCTGGTGAGTGAAGGCAGCGACGAGAGCTGGTGTAAACGCAGCCCTTCTGTCTCCTAGGTGTGCAGTTACTTTTCCAAGAAAAGCTTGCTTTTCAATGCTTACCAGAGAGTTTTTCAGGATTTCAATCCAATGTAAGCCAAACTAGTTCTTCTTTTCTTTACCCAAACTTAGTCAAAGTTGTGTGCTCTTGGCACACGTGCTTTAGCGTGTCTTTTGAAAATGAGCATCTATTCTGTTGCATCCTACTGGGGTTCATCTAGTTTTCATAGATGGGATTCAAGACAGCTTTTTGGGGAGAGAGGACAGTTTGAGCTCTGGAGTCTAGATTCAGTGCAAAAAGTTAGTCATTGCTTTGAGTTGTGAACTGAAAAGATCCAACTCTTCACTCTGAGAGTGTAGCCACTGCCACCCACTGCCTCCGATCCAGAGCAGGAAAGTTTGCTTGAAATTCTAATCTTGAAGCACAGGGAAGGCAAATCCAAAGCTGGAAGGGTAAGTGGGGCACAGTCAGCGATTGTATCGCTAAGAAGAAACAGCGTGCAGAAGTAAGGGGGAAGAGGCTGTTTATGTTACGACCAATTTTCCAAGTACTAATCGCATAGACGGCGTAGCTGCAGGTACGTGGTGTAAGCTGCCTTAGTGCTGCGGTGAGACCCTCTGCTGACCTGTATTGGCAAGGGTAAGCGACTCGCATAGCCCAGAACAAAAGCACTTGTGTAGGTTGCCAGGTGCGCCGCCTGGTCACGGCGTAACACGTGGCCTCCAGTTCCTCTTTATGGGACAGGATCGCACTGTTCTGTTGAAATTGGGTGCATCGACCTGAAACAAGACATGTTCTGAGAGGCGACATGTCTAGTCCTCAGAGCCAAAATAATCAGGCGACAGAATTCAGCAGCGAGCCTCGATATATGACAGATACATGATTTGAGAGACCGCCAGTTGCAGTCCGTCGGCGGCTGGTCCGACGGGGCTGCCCAGCATAGGAGGCGTCCTGATGTGGCAGCGGGGAAACGCGAGGCTTTGGCTGTTAGTCTGTTTGGGGTCAGGGAGCTAACCGGAGCTTCAGCACTTGCTTAATGCTTTACTTTTCCTCTTTGATATCTGATTATGCTCTTTGCTTATTGCTGGCAAAAACTATAGTCTTTTATTTCTAGAATAAATCGTTGCAAGTCTGGTACTGCCTCACGTATCATTTTGTTGTTTGGTATCCAAAGAACCCTTGTTGTATAACAAGTGTTCAGTGGACTAAGCAACTAATTGTTTCATTAGAATTTACTGTTTGGTGTTTCTTACAGTGCTTCAAGTTAATTGTAAAAAATAAAAATAAAAAAAAATAAAAAAATCCCTGTGTGTGTAAAGATCTTGATATAATCAGCTTTTAATAAAGAAAACTCTAATAAGTGAATTGCTAGAAGATGAACTAACTTTAATCATGATACCAGGCTATTAACACTGGAAATGTGGTCACTGAAAGTCATCTTACTGATAACAAACATTTTTCATGTACTAATAACTTCTTTTGGTAATTTAAAAGCTTCTCAAGGAACTTACTTGGCGTTTTCCTCCTGCGCTTTATCTTCTGTATATATGGTTTGATTGAAATTTGGTAGGGGAAGACTAAATGCTGAACGATTTGTAGTTTGGAAGTCTTAGTAGTTAAGTTTTGATTCCTGTGATGTGTAGAAAATTGGCTTTGAAGAAGGCGGCAGTGTGAGCAAAGTCCAGAAGACCTGAAAGCTGACTCATGTTCTTCTTAAAAGTGATTGAAATACCATATTTATATTTTTAATTTGCCCCAATTTCTAGTTAATCAGTGTCATAATTTGAACCAAGTCTAATTATAATTGATTGTGAAATATTGAGAACACATCTCTCTTAATTTTAATTCCTGTATTGAGGGCTTTTACTCTATCTGCCTAAAGCTTAGGAATAGACTAAGCACTTCCTGCTTAAAGGCATACGAACTCGGGGTTGTAAAACATCCAGTTCCAGAGGTAGGCAAAGAAACCATCAGGAGGAAAGATTGACGGTAGGCAAAAATTAAGTTGCACCTAATACTTAATCCCTTCCCCCACGCAGGCCCATAAGAGAGCTATTTAGGTAGTTTCAAAAGTTCGGAAACACAATTTTGAAGGTTGCCTCTGCGCTGAATGAGGCAAGGGTTCTGCGAAAACGATACGGTGTGATTACAGCCTGTGTCACTGCTGCATGTGCACAAGGGGGCAGAGCAAAGGTGGCTGCGCACCTGGCCTGGCCCAACATCCAAATCCCTGCTTTCACAACCCAGCTTACGCTCTCGCGCATTTTGGACGTGGTTTCTCTGTCAGTGCGGAAACCAAGCTCCGTCTGGCGTCAGCGCAGCGCCCGTGCCCTCCGTCGTGGGGGCTGAGCCTTTGGCCTCCGGCCCTGCCGACGTCGGGAGGATGAGAGCAGTCTGGGTCTGGATGAGAACAGGGCTGTGCGTAACAGCCTGCCCTGCCCCAGCTGCCCAGAGTATGCCCAGGAAACCCTGTCCTTCCTCCTCCTCCTCCTCCTCCTGGTGAGGAGGCCAGGGCCCCGAGGCCAGCCGAGGTTGCAGGGCTGTTGCCAGGCCAGCAGCGCTGAAAAGCCTCGACCCTGGTACGTGGCTGGCTGTACGTATGGGAGGAGGAGGGCAGCAGCTCCTCTGAATTTGTGCTCTGTCACAGTGTGGGTGGGAGTTCAAGGGAGAAGGCAAGGGCACTTCTGCAGCTTGAAGGCTTTCTGTTCGCAGAAGGGTTTGCAGCGGACCAAAGTGGTGCTGTTTTTTTGTAGTGGAAAGTTAGGCGAGCTGAAGGAGGGGGTTTCTGCCAGCCAGCCGCGCGACAAGCTGCGGGTTGCGCTCGGCGAGGCGCCCGTGTCTGCCCTCTGCTCGGCAGTGCACGGCTACGCTTTCAGCCAGGCCCGGGCTATGGGCTGCTCAGCTGGAGAGAGAAAACTCACCTCTTCCTTCAGAAAAACGTGCGAGTTTTTGTTTGTTTGTTTGTTTTTCATGTTGCCATTTACGCTCTACAGCACTTGAGGACAGGCAGGTATGGTTAGCAGTTTATATTAGAGCTATTATGGCAAGTTGAAATGTGGTTTGCAGCATTATAACAATAGCTGTGTTACGCTGACATGTCCTTAACTGTGGCAATGCTACTCAGTGCCACTAGTGCCAAGTGCCAGATCTATCTAAAAATGATGGTAAAGCTGTAACGTCCATAAGAATGAAGGGTGGGGAGAATCTGTAACACTCCCTTGCTCTGAAGTAACTTATATTTTATCAGTCTGATGAACTTTTTATGATCCAAGGTGTGTCATACTAATTTTAAATGTTAAAGACGCATCAACTCTATTATTACAGTGCCTTCCTCCTTGCTTTCAGGAACTGCCATGTAATTGAAAAGGAAACTGTAAGATCTAATGAAATGCCAGGAGCCTCTATGCCTCCTTGAGACACCGTGTCATGGAATGAAGTGGAGGAAACCAAAAGCAACAATAACGCATACTGATATGACGTATTTTATCAATGTGCGGTCTGATGCCGTAGCAGGGTTACATCATTATGTTACACCACTTTGTCTTTCAAAATCACCAGTTTTGGTGAGATTACATACCTCGGTGCTGTTGACCCACACATTTTTAGAATTATGCAGCGTTACCCTGTTGAATCAATGGTTTAACCTGGCAACTTAAAAAGCACTGAATGAATCATAGCAGAGGGCATATGAGTAGTCAAAACATTCCCCCTCCCCCCAGTTAAAAAGGTCTGCACACAGAAGTAGATGTTAAGATACAAGTACTGAAAACAAATCTAATAAAATAGTTGCCCTGCACCTCTCACTCTAAGTCTAAACCAGCAGCTGTGTTTAAATAAATATATTTAGTCGTGGTAAAACTGTCTTTGTTTTTTCATTCAAACAGTTCACAAAGTACTGCAAAATACCTGCTGCAGTTCAGAGGGAAAACATCTTTTCTTGGGGGTGTTTATCAACAGAGGAGGACATGCTGGAGGAGGAGCTGCACCCATAAATATTTTGGGGATATTCCCCTGCAGCAAGTTTGAAAAAGTCAGATCCTTTCTTCCTCCCCCAGCCAGCTGGTCTTACTGCCCAGGGATTCCTGGGTTTTGGCACAGAGGCAGCTCCTAACGAGCAGAGAAGGGAACAGTCCCATTGCTTTTGGGCTGGCTGCAGGAATGCTCTTTCAGTTTCTCTTCTGCTCTTTTCCCCTGGGTCTTTACGGAGGAGGTCGCGTCAGTGTTGGCTGATGGCTTCCTTGTCCCTTCTGCCGCTGGTGAAGGGCTGCTTGCTGCGGCTGGGCTGGGCTGATGCTGTGGGAAGAATGGAGAAGTGTCGGCGTGCAGTTGTGCTGTTGCGTGGCTTTTCGGTAGAGAGGAGTAAGCTCTGGCAGGTGGTTGTCTGCGCTGTGTGCAGAGACGCCGTAGGCCTCAAACAGTACTTGCATGTGACTGCGCAAGAAGCATTTTCCTGCACAGATATTTAGGTACAGATTGCTAAGCCTTGCCTTCTTACCACGCTCTTCTCTAGCGTGTTGCCCCCTCCCCATCCTCGCGCCAACTTCTTTAGTCTTTGGAAGAAAAGACAGCAAAATTATTTTCCAGCTGATGTGGTTAATAACTTCTATTAGTGCCTCCCTGTCTGCCTTTTCATGTCTTACAATGCACTATTATTCCAGGAACCAAGACTGTGAACTAGCACTTCAGGAGGTTGCTTTGGTTTCTGAAAGAGAAGGAGAGGAAAGGTGTCAGAAGCGTGTTGTTGATCTGCATGCAGGTTCATACTCTACTTCCTTTTGTTTCTGTCAGAAAACGTCTTTACATTTCAGAGGAGCAGATTAATACCATAATTTGCATCACAGCTTTTTGTTTTTTGTTTTTGTTTTGTTTTGTTTTTTGTTTTTTGTTTTGTTTTTTAAAGCAAACCCTGGAAGTTAGTTTGAGCTAACAAAGCTTCTTTCAAAATAAACAAACAATGAAACCTTTGCTCCTTCAGTATTGGGTTTCCTTTGAAATAAATGTTTGTAGCGAAGTTCAGTAACTCTTAGGCAAGAGGATGTTAGTCTAGCCCTAGCTATAACTTAGGGGACAGGAAAACACTATAGCAAATGGTCTGGCTTGTGTGACAATAAAGTGTGAACTCTGTGGCAATTGTTACACTTCCTCTCCCAAGAATTATGTAATTCCAGTAGCAAGATTTACTCAGATCTTCTAGCTGAGTTTCACAGCAGAATGTGCTGTATTAAAAACCTTTTTAATTTTTGACATTCAAATGGGCTTCTTGTAGGTCACACTTCCTGCAAATCTCATCTTTAAATTTGCAAATGTAATTAGTAAGGTAGGTTTCTTGGTATATATTCACAGAAACACTGATTTCACATAGTTAAGTGTGGTCAAACTTGTGCTTTCTCATTGTATCTTTATCTTACTGCCTTTATCAGGTACTCATTAATGAGTGAAGGATCAAAAGGTGGGACGGTGGCCAAGAAGCGATGGAGAATAAAAGTTTAGAAGGTTCCCCATCAGACCTAAAGTTAGTGGCTCATCCGAGAGCAAAGAGTAAAGTGTGGAAGTACTTTGGTTTTGATACCAATGCGGAAGGATGCATATTACAGTGGAAGAAAATCTACTGCCGTATTTGCATGGCACAGATCGCCTATTCAGGAAACACGTCCAACCTTTCCTACCACCTCGAGAAAAACCACCCGGACGAATTCTGTGAATTTGTGAAAAGTAACACCGAGCAAATGAGGGAGGCCTTTGCTACTGCATTTTCAAAAATCAAGCCGGAGTCATCGCAGCAGGTTGTTCAAGACAGTCTCATCATGAAGACCTACCAGAACTACGAAAACAAAAAGCATCAGGAACTCACGTCCGCAGTCATCAGCTTGATCTGTGAGGGCATGTATCCTGCCTCTATCGTTGACGAGCCCACTTTCAAGGCCCTCTTGAGAACAGCTGATCCCAGGTATGAACTTCCTAGCCGGAAGTATTTCTGTACGAAAGCTATTCCTGAAAAATACAATGCCATTAGAGAAATTGTGTTAAAAGAGCTCACTGACGTTCTGTGGTGTGGCATATCCACGGACATGTGGAGGAGCGAAAACCAGAACAGGTCGTACGTAACTGTTGCGGTTCACTTTCTCAGCAGCAGTCCTTCAAACTGCCTGGCGGTTAACTCACGGTGCTTGAAAACGTTTGAAGTACCAGAGGATAATACTGCAGAGACTATTACACGAGTCCTTTATGAAACGTTCATCGAGTGGGGGATCAATACAAAAGTCTTTGGTGCTACGACAGATTACAGTAAAGACATTGTGAAAGCTTGCTCTCTCCTAGATATTCCAGTGCAGATGCCTTGCTTGGGGCACACTTTTAATGCCGGAATACAACAAGCTTTTCAGCTCCCGAAGCTCTGCGGCCTTCTTGCCAGGTGCCGAAAACTGGTGGAGTATTTTCAGCAGTCTACAGTAGCGATGTATATGCTGAGTGAGAAGCAGAAGCAGCAGAATATTCTCCACTGCATGCTGGTGAGCGATCGCGTTTCCTGGTGGGGCAGCACGCTTGCGATGTTGCAGCGCCTCAAGGAGCAGCAGTTCGTCATCGCGGCCGTTCTCGTGGAGGACAGCAACAACCACCACCTCATGCTGGAAGCCAGCGAGTGGAATACAATCGAAGGGCTGGTGGAGCTGCTGCAGCCTTTCAAGCAGGTTGCGGAGATGATGTCTGCTTCCAAATACCCAACGATAAGTATGGTGAAGCCGCTTCTCCACATGCTTCTGAATACTACGCTGAACATCAAAGAGAACGATTTGAAAGAAATCAGCATGGCGAAGGAGGTAATAGCTAAGGAGCTGTCAACCACCTACCAGCACACCCCGGAAATAGACATGTTCCTCAACGTTGCCACTTTCTTGGATCCTCGCTACAAAAAACTTCCTTTTCTTTCAGCCTTTGAGCGGCAGCAGGTGGAAAACAGAGTGGTGGAAGAAGCAAAAAGCCTGCTGGAGAAAGTAAAAGAAAACACCTTTCGGACTGAAGAAAAGTTCTTCACGGTTTCGGAAGAGCCCCCGGTGAAAAAAATAATTATCTCCTCCACTCCTCCTCCTACTAGCGTGATCAACAACATGCTTGCAGAGATCTTCTGCCAGACGGGAGGTGTAGAGGACCAAGAGGAATGGCACGCGCAGATTGTTGAGGAGTTGAGCAACTTTAAGTCGCAAAAGGTCCTTGGTTTGAACGAAGACCCGCTAAAGTGGTGGTCAGACAGACTAGCACTGTTTCCAGTTTTACCAAAGGTTCTTCAAAAATACTGGTGTATTCTGGCCACAAGGGTCTTTCCCGAACGCCTTTTTGGTTCTTCTGCTAACGTTGTCAGTGCAAAGAGAAACCGGTTAGCCCCAGCGCACGTGGACGAGCAGATCTTTTTGTACGAAAACACTCGGAATGGTTCCGAGGCAGAACCGGAAGATGAAGACGAAGGAGAATGGGGTTTGGAACAGGAACAGATTTTTAATTTAAATGACTCGGTAAATGTAAACAACAATTTCTTTAATATCCGAGACAGTGGGTTTGTTTAACAGGACTACTGTGGTACATTTAATAACAGAGAAAAAGGTATTTGTCTTAAGTTACCAAAAATACTTCTGTTTATGCTATGAATGCTGTAAATATTGAACAGTTGTAACAAACTTGATTTAGCTTCCATTGTCTATGTTTTTCCCACTGTCTTAAAACATGAATGACTTGTGATTAAACAGCACTGAAATGAATGAGGAAATAAATTCTACAGCGACCATGATTTCTGACTGTGGCCCAGATCTCAGAGAGCACTTAGCCTTGTGCTTCCTTTCCACTTGCCTCAGTGGGAGAGAAACACATGCTTATGTGCTTTCTATAATGAGAATATTTTTCCTAAATTAAGACCCTAAGTAAGGGAATTTTTAAGATTTATGCCTCCAGTAATAAATCCCATGTGACTTAGGGTGTTAGCTTTAAATTTCAGATTTTAAAACGTTATTTTTAAATTCCATACATCAGAGCAGCAAAGATTTTTAGAGTGTCGATGCTACAGAATGAAAAAAGATCTTGAGCCTGATTTTCTTTTTCACTACCTCATCTCTTAGGCCTGGTCTATGCTAGAAAAGATCAGCTGGTGTAATTCTGTCAGTTAGGGGACTATGTTGTTATTTTAACTGGTATTGTGCTGGCGTGGGCAGTAGTGTGGATGCACTTATACCGGGACAATTTATTTGGCTTTCCAGTGTGGTGTAAATGGTATAAACGCTTCCAAACTGGTATTGCTGTGTCCACATTGGTCAGGTTTTACCGTTGAGCTGTAGCAGCTAAATGGCAAAACCCTTTTTTTGCCTAGACAAGCCCTGGCTGTAGTCTGTCGTGCTTGTAGGAAGTACGCGGGGTCCGGGCAGGGCGGTGTCGCGTTCGTTCTGTGCAGATGTGGTGGCTGATGCCAGAGGTGCCCAGCAGCAAAGGCATTAGGCCCCCAGCTGCGGAGGGGGACAAAGAGAGGTGCGGGGGGCGTGCCAGGGCCACGGGTCTAACTGTGTGCGCGTGTTATAAAATGCTTAACCCTTTAATTTAAACGGGCGCTTTGCCCAGGGTAGCTAGAAAATTTTGTTGGTGAGAAAAGCAAAATAAAAAGCTTTAATATTATGTAAATATATTTAAAAGAGGGGGACCCCTCCATTTCCCCACACGTATCTAGTGAGTCTTTAGGATTGTTTCCTGTTACGTTAGCACTTAAAAACTTTTTTTTCCTCCTGTCTCTTTTTTTGTTTCAGTTTTGTAGAATGGACTTTAGTCTGGTCCAGCGAAATGTTGGAGTACTGTTTCCGATTAGTTGTTGTGCATTGCGATTGCTCCCTTTGTGTCTCCAGGCCTAAATGTTTTCAGCCCTTCTGAGATCTTGAGGGGAAAAAAAAAAAAAAAGAAAAAAAAGGAAAAAAATCCAACAACCCAAACCCCACATCTGTTACGAAATACTGCAGGTCATGAACACGGTGACAGTTCACGCATGGCGCAGAGTGGGATGGCAGCCAACGTTTCTCTGTGAGGTGTGAGGAGCAGTTCTGACGCTGCCCAGCGACAGTTGAGGGTTGCTCGGGGCTGGGTTTTTGCGGTGGGCACCTCGCCCCCCGCTCAGTCTCCCAGCTCGAGCTGCTCTGGGAGGCTTGCTGTCGCCCAGTCAGATGCCGGCGCTTCCTGCTGGTCCTTACAGGAGCCGAAAAATTAAGTGAAACAAATTGTGGGATTCTGTGCCCATCTGCGAATTGCTGACTCCGACCCCGCCGTGGTCTCGATGACCATGCCGCCAAATGGCCCCAGGCACGTGCTGTCTAGGGACCTGGCGACGGGCAAGGCCAGGGCTGGTCGCGCACGACTGCGTGAGCGCGGCCCCTCTGGAGCGGGGACGGTGGAAGACCGGTCAGAACTGTTACGCTGGGAGAAGTCTCCATTTTGTCGTCGCCGCGGTGTCCGTGGGCGATTGCTTGTAGGAAGGGCCTGGCCAGAAGGAACGTGAGAAAATGGGAATTACGGTGGAACGGAACATGTTACCAAACCACTTGTTTATCTGCTGGTTCAGTGCATTTTGCAGGTTTGAGACCGCGCATGGCGGGAAGGGGTGGGTGGGTGCGCGCTGCGGGGGTGGACGCGGTTGCCCAAGACGCAGAAGGAAGGCCCGGCGCGGCAGGCACGTAGGGTGGCCGCGAGGGCCGCGAGGTCGAGGCAAGGAAGGGAGCGAAGTACAGCGGGTCCCTTTTTTCTGTTACCTGCCTTCCTGCCGCACCCCCGCTGCGTGTCAGAAATGGTTTTAATGCCCCGTGAGCGCCCGCGGGTGCCCGCCGTGCCCGTTTTCGCCGCCGCCGGCCGCCAGGGAGCCACAGGACGCCAGCGTGTCGCCCGCTGCACGAGCCCGGGGCAGCGCCTCGTCCTCCTGGGGCGGAAAGCAGGCGCGAGGCTGACGGCTTGGCTGGCTCCTCGCGCAGGCGTGCCGAGAGCAATGCGATGCACTGTCCTCTTCCTCCTAGCTTCCCTTTATTTATTTGTTTTGTTTTGTTTTGTTTTGTTTTTTTGTTTTGTTTTTGGTATCCGAAATAAAACTGTAGTTGGTTCAATTGAGATGTCTCGGCGTTCTCTTAAAAAAAAAAAATAAGGGAGAAAAAAGAACAAAGCCATTGTTAGTCCTATCCATTGTCTGTGAGATTTTTATTTAATGTTCTAAGCTTGGAATATTGTTAAATAAACCAGAAAAATAAGTTAGTTACTAGAGTATTTGTCTGATGTGTGTTCATATCTGCAGCACTTTATGACTTTGAACTCTTCCGCAACGAGGGGAGGTTATATTCTAAGGTTTTGAAGCTATGCATTTATTTTCCTTTTGATCCTGTAAGTTATTTTAAAAAAATGCTGTACAAATCTTTTGGATTAAAAAATATGACGATGAAAAACGTCAGAAGTTTAGACAGTTTCTCTTGCTTAAATACGTGTGGTGTTTTTCATTTAACGACATAATTTTCTGTTGTTTGGTTGGGTGGAGAAACTAAGTTGCAGCGCTATTTTAAATGTTACTACAACAGGAGTCAAACTGTGGTGTTGTTGCCAAGGGTGGGCCCAGGAAACATTTCCAAATTACACTCTTAAGTCAGGTTTATGTTCGTGTTTCTTGACAGCTGATTTGAATCCACAGTCTAATGTTTCCATTTCTTTCTGGTACAGCTGAGACATCTTTTTGCAGGGGCAATAGTGGAACTTCAACTTTTGAGTACTTTTGTGCTGGAAAAGTGAATTTTTCAATATGCTTTCAAAATGCATACTGTATGTCAAAAGAAGAAGAATTACCTGTTGCCACAGCTAAGTGTTCCCAACTCAGGGTTAAAACTTGATGGGTTAAGGTGCAGGTTCTTGAGACCAGCAGTGTTACTAGAAGGAGTTTTTTTCAATGACCAGTCTTGAAAAGCATTTTACCTTTCTGTGCAATCAGGATTTATGATGAAGCCAAAAAGAAAACCCAGAACCAAACTGAGGCAGAAAAAGTGAATTTTTCCAGCAAACTGTATCGGAGATTCCTTAGTTTAAATTAAGTAAAGACATAAAGTTCTGGGTTATTTGTGGACAGGGCACATTAATTTAAGTTTCTGTTGCAACAACGTATCAAGAATCATGCTGAAATTAGGGCTCCGTGTTGCCAAGGCTCTTTAACAAAATGTTTCCTGCCCCCGAGTGAATAACTTAAGTAACCTTTCAGAGCAGTGGAGCTGGAGATGATACCTGCAATAGTTTTCCTGTTTCGCGATATGTTCGTTTTGTCCCGGTGAAGAAGAGCTTGGCTATGGGAGGCACAGGGCCGCGAGCCCGGCTGGGCTGCCCCGCCGGTGCCAGCAGTGTTGCTGCCTCCATCCTCACAACCCGCTGCTGCCAGCCGAACAGATGAAAGAAAAAACACAACACGTGAAGCATATGATGCTCTGTCATTTTTGATACTCCAGGAATCTGATGCTGCTGGCCTGCTTGTTTTAAATTTGGAAGTTTTCCTTCAGTTAGTGTCAGCGTGGGCCAATTAGCTGCACAGGAACATTTGTATGCAGGTAGGAATATGAAGAGCAAAAGAAACCGATGCTAGCTGGCTAGCTGTAATACGTTGGAGGACTCCTGAAAGCTTAAAAGTTGGATGCAGTTCTACACAGCTTTGTCCTTTCCGTGGCATAGCTGAAAAAGAAGGGGCCGGCTGAGGACATCATTTCAGAAAGAGGGGACATGTGGATTTTAACACAAAAGCTGTGGATTTTACATGTTCCATGACAGTTGGGTGAAGGATACTTTATACAGGAAAAACTGTGTTTTCATCTCTGGACGCCTTACTCCTCTCAGTGGTCTCCACTTTTGTGTGGGCTTCTTGGAGGAAGGTCTCTTTCTGAAGAGCCGGTGGCCTGGCTTTGTTGGCACAGTGCTGTGTGGCACAGGCTGTCTTTCTCGGTACACTGGGAGGACGCTCATGCTTTGGCTCCTGGTGGCTTATGTTTTGTGGCTTTTTTTTTTTTTTTTTTTTGCAAGCCAAGACTGTGCGGTCTGTCTGGCCGTATTTCCTCTGAACTACTGGTCTTCTGCTAAATTCAAGATGTGTTTGGTTTTTTTAGGCGATGTAGGGAAATCACAGAAATTGTTTTTACTCTTTTAATAAAAGTATTATTCAATGCTGTAGATAAATGTAAAAATACAGTGCAATTTTATGTCTGCCTTAGAAGCACATCAGTAGAGCCCTTCTGATGACTTCATATTTTTGAAAGTGGAATTTCAAGACATCCCTGCAGTTGCTGTGTAATTTTACATAAAAAGCATTTCCTTTAGGTTGAACAATAAAAATCAATTAAATAGATTTTTACTGTTTCTACAGTCATTCTCATTGCTGCTGGAGTTGGGTTAAAATGCCACAAAGGAATTCAGTTTACCACAAAAAGACAAAGCACTGTCTTTCAGCTTACCTTGTATTTTATGAACTTTTTCAACGATAAAATTTGATTTATATCTTTTCAAAAATACAAAGGCTATTGCAGAAACTGTTTTCAAACGAGGTGCCTCAGACTCTGAAATGTTAATATTACGAATTTTGAGCATTTATATGGACATTTCCATGCAGGGTGGCACTGATTTACCTTGCTGCCGGAAGAAAAGGTTACTGCTCAGGAAAGCAATGCTTCCATCTGTCATGCTTTGACAGGGTAATCAGCTGTAGTGTTGGCACTTTGTTTGGAGAAGTCGGAGAGGCTATTGCCTGCTGCACATGGATGCTGGTTTCCATGTCTTACAGCTGGTACTTATTTCCAATGACTTTAAAACCTCCCACTGTATCTTTCTTACGCTGCTCTGCCTCCATTCCAGCTGCGTAAAGGAGGCGCGCAGAGGCGTGCGGCCAGTGGCAGATCTATTGTATATCCACTTGGAACGCGTGCAAGGTGCTCCTTCAGCAGCCTGTTCTGGTGCAGGAATTCCCTTACATTGGTACAAAATAAAGCCACAGTCCCTCATTGATATTTTTGGGATAACATTTGAAGTGGTTTTACTATTATAAGTGCTATGGCCAGACGCAGACATACGTTCGATGGTCAGAGGCAGGTCTGTGTATTTTTAAGTATACTAGAGGCAGGAGGAGATAATTTTATTTGAAAATAAAATAAGTAGGAAATGTTGTTAATGTTATTAACATTCTTAGATAGAAGACTAATTAAAATGCACCCATAAACGTTTGTGATAGCATGATAATTTGTCTAGATACATCTGTAGAGAATGAAGTTCCTTGGTTTACTTAGCACACTGGAAGTCTTTCTGTATTTGTCCATAGCAGCACCTGCACAATGTCATGTTGATCTGTGATTCCCCGAGCAATGCAGAATAAGGTTATTTTTAAAAAGGTAGTTTCTTTGATTCTGTACGATTTTCTGAATATGTCATTTCCACCAAATACTTGCAGTCATGAATGAGAAATTCTTTTTTTATTTCTCAGATGGATGCTGCTTTACTTTTAAATTTTAGACATTTTATGTCTCTGTTTTGACCTGCCTTTTTAGACACCACAACCAAAAGGGTTTCAATCTCTGTTTTCTTTGATGTGCTTTTTCTCATGAGTCATCAGTGAGGTTTACACTGGTAGGATTTTAGAGTCCTAACAAGTAAGATGTCCAGTCAGTGTCAGGAAAGCTCATGCCAGAAACATCCAGCCCCACATCAGAAATGCTGTGCTCAAAACGAAATCTTCATTTTCTCAAATGTGGTTTTCTGATGCGTGTGAGAGAGAGGAAAATAAAGTGCGTTTACAAACAATGCCCTGTTCTGTTTTATGGGTGCCAGTCTAGTTCGCTGTGAGTTTGTGTGATGGGCACACTCAGTGGTTTAGCCCCACATTTGCATTTCTTGAGCGCACAGCAGAACTTAGATGAACAGAAAGAATTTAATGACAATTGAATCTAAAAAAATCAATTGCTGCATTAATGAGAACAAGTAGGAAGCAGGTCCAGCTTGCTTCTCTGTTCAAGCTAAGGGAAAGAAAGGGTAGTAGGAAAAATAACGAAAATGTAACAGCAGTCTGCAATTCATGTTTTTTTTATAATCTGGAGTGGCATATGTGAGGTTTTTAAGGACAAATCTGTACTTTTGAGAAGTAAAGCAGTTCTCTTTCATTGACCTACATTGCCAGAGTTGTAGCATCACTCCACACACAACAGTTGCTCTCTTTTGTTAACTTTTCCACATGAGAGCATGTAAGGAAGCTGTCTTACTCATTCTGTATTTCTGTTCACAGAGGCCCTCTGAAATTGTGACAACATTTAAAAATATGAAATCACTAATCTGCTCATAGTCTGCCATTTCAGATCCATGTGTAAATAAGAAGATAGTGGGGAGCAAGGGAAGAACAATTTCTTGTCATAATCAGTTGTTTAGCACATGGAAGCTCAGGCTGAAGTGGCTGTTTCTGATACTTTGACACAGCTTCTGTGGTCGATCAAAGAGATGTATTCCCAGGCGTCACATCAGAGACCTTGCTGCTGGTGACAAATCTGGGAGGTCTCAAGGGAGGAAGCACTATAGTGAGAATGAGCTAATCTTGGGATGAGTGGA
This sequence comes from Chauna torquata, assembly GCA_013399475.1. Classification (NCBI taxonomy): domain Eukaryota; kingdom Metazoa; phylum Chordata; class Aves; order Anseriformes; family Anhimidae; genus Chauna; species Chauna torquata. Next base: position 63,582 of record VXAL01002335.1, on the reverse strand, counting down.
TAACTTGCGCTGTTGCATGCGGTATGTATATTTTCTTGTCTATAATTTTAAGTCCTGATTTATTTCCTATGCAGTGAGTATGTACGCTAGTGCTGGTGTTTGCTGTATTATTTGCTGTGCAACATGTATATTCGAAGTATAGGAATAGAAAAATATTATCTGCATACTTTTAAGACATGGTACAAGTAGGTGGAAGTTGACATGCATTGTATGTGGTTTTCCAACTGTTTTGCGTGAACAGTAGGATGAGGATAATATCTTGTTTACCCTGTAATGTTATGAGTGGAAGAATGGCATTGCTGCTAGGAGAGTTCTGCATGTCTGGTCAGAGGTATGAGGTGAGAAACAGTGACCTTGTGCGTGCTGTGTCTGAAAGTGTGGAGCAATCCTCAGGTGAATTTAACGTGTTTGGATTAACTGGGTCTTTTGTAGCCTTGCAAACAAAACCACCACCTTCTTCACGCTGCCCGTCCTGCCCCACCACCCCTTCTTTACTTCGGCTGATGTTAACAAAGACTGGAGAGTTCTTCTTGGAGAGAGAAATTCACAGATAGGAGGAGAAACTATTTGTCAGTTGTTAAAAGTATTGCATATAGTCTTTGTGCCTTTTTTGGCAATGTATATTCGAGTTGATGGAAGATAATTTTTTTATTATTATTTTTACTAAAAGACAAGATCCACAATGTCTGAAGTAGCTTGTAGTATGTAGACTGGTAAATTCTTCCTTCAGTGAGTGGTTCAGTTCAATCTGCAACTTTGGTCTGTTGGCTATGCTCCTTCAGGCTGTTTAGGAGAGTTGCTATGCTCTACAGAGGGGACACAGATTCCTCCGTAGTGTTTTCGCTATGTTTTTGCGTTGCTGGGGCTGCTTTCTGGTACATGCCTGAAGGAAGGAGACGATGGGTCGAGGCGTTTCCCGTGATGCTATTCCTGCCTTCGGCTGGTGAACCGCCTTGAGAGGAGGATTGAGCGGATAACAGCACTGCCAGGTGATCGGTTCGCAAGCACCAAGGCTACAGAATGATTCAGTCTTTCAGGTTCATTCTTAGGCTAGGATTAAGATGATACAAAATATGGCCTAAAAAACTAGCCTTCCGACCCCCAGCATTTCAGAAAACGTTGTTCCTGGAGTTAGGTGCCCACATATAGATTTAGGGATTTAATCCTTAAAGCAATCCGTTTTGCAGGCTCTGCCTTCCGAACCACTAGAAATGCTTGCATCACAGGTGTAACACTCTTTAAACATCTTTTAAATAATGGTGTTTTGTCATGGGCTTTGTATGCAGTGCTTTTTTTAGATACAAAAGCCAAATGCATATATACATTTTGTCTTTGTGCTTCAAATGTTAGCGTCTATAGGATCGTTCTGTCTCAGGTGAGTCATTCAGACTCTTAAGATGCCAAATTTAGATGGGCTTCTGTAAAAGTAACACTTTCTGCATGGCTTTTAAGCTGGAAGTCGTAATCACTTTGTTGAGGGAGTCAATTGCAACTATGTTTTTACTAAAACACAGGAGAACATGAAACATAAATTATTACATCATTTGTAGGTAAAATTCTGAGAGTGAAAGGCTTAAGTTTAAACACCCCTTTTCTGCCATGTTATCTACATCGTAGCAATATGGAACAGGATCTGACCTGTGGTACTTCACTGAGTGTGCAAGTGAAAGAATAACTTCTCTAGTCATGATTCTGCTTGCTGGGATGCTGGAGTTTAGGTTATTTAGTCTTAACAAGCATAAAATCAACAGTTTCATCAGATGTGAATGAGCATTTCCATAGCTTGTCCTTGGTTTCTTGATAAACAGGAACTTTTGTTCCTTGTTAGTGTAGAAAAAGGAGAGAAGGCAAATAGGGATCTGATGTTACAGGGGGAAGGCTGGGTGTTTGTGTGATGCTTAGCAGCTGAAGCACAGAGAGATCTGAGAGCTAGGCAGTGCGTCACGTTTGTTCTGGTAGGGCATTTTGGTGTAAAGATGGGCAAATGGTATCTTGCAAAGGACCGTAAAGTACTAATCTACTCCTTTCCTCAGGGTAAATTCCCTGTTGCAGCATCATTTCTCCCCGTTTCCTTTCTGATTATATACTTCTTTTTTCCTCCTCCATCTTTTCCTCGTGGTGCTATTTAATATTTCTCATCTCGAGTTAGTTGACTACGGTTCTGTGTGGTTCACTCAAAATTTCTAGGTCTCCCTCATCTCCTGTCTTCTAGTTTAAGTCTTATGTCACCGTTGCTTTCACATCAGCCCCGTGCCAATGCACGTGATGCCCCACCCCAAGCATTAGCCAGTTGGGCAGTTAGAAACTTCTGCAGTAACTCGGTGTCTCTGCTTTTGAGGGGCTGTTTGGAGTAGGATCTGCTCATTTAGGCGACAGGAAAGCTCCGTTAGCATTTAGCTAATGCCGCAACTCAGAAAAATGAGCTGTGAAGTGTAGCTGATCCGCAGCACCGTGGGAAGGGCTGTTTTCCAGATTGCACTCCTCTGCACGCTGTTTGGAGGCACCGGAGGTTGTGGAGGCACAGCTGGGGAACGCAGAGGCTTGCTGCGGGGGCAGCGGCGTGGGTGGAGGTCTGCGGTCATGCAGGGACCTGGTGTGGACTCCAGTACGAGTCTGCTCGCGTGGGACAAGTTGCACAATCAGAAATCTTATTTGGTGTAGATATGAGCGCTGAAGCAGCCCAGAAAAGTTTTGCAAGGCCGGAAAACAGAAGAAAATGGCTGTAAACCCGTGGTGCTATTCTTAGAGATCTTTCTGTAGCAGAACTGTAGCACGGCAGCTTATTTACACCCTTCAGATGCTGTCCCCTCCCTGGAAATGAAGGGAACGGGTAAGTCCTTTACCTGAGCTCAAGCACTCAGCACTGGAGTAATACTGAAGTTATGTGGGCACTGACGTGAAATTCTTGGTTCAAATCAGTTATGATGCAGCTTTTAACACATGGAATAAATAGGGTCTTATGAAGTACTTTGATGTCTTTGTCCCTAGGGTTATGTGGTTTTGTCATGCCTCGCAGACAGAACAGGATTCAAGATTTGGGCAGTTATGGAGTAAAAATGTAATAATTATATGTACATACACACACACACCCCTCCTGCTGTTTTTGGAAAGTGGAGCCTCCCAGTTTCAAACTTTCCATCCTTGCAGTTTCAAAATTACAGATGTAATTACTGACACTGTGATTTTTGGTTTGTGGCTTTATCATAGTATATGAATTATTGCATTAAAGCTACAGATTTGGTGCAACAGAGCAAGGTTTAAATGGGGTTATCATGGTCAAAAAAAAAAAAAAAATTGAAAGCTACCATTCCTGAAACAAATAACCAGAAAAAAACAAAAACAAAAACAAAAACAAAATAACACCATTGTTTTTAGTAAAATTATAATGTTTGCTTCCCTTTCACCATATTTGTGCTGTGCTAGGAGAAGTTCGATGCATCACAGAAAATTAATTGGGCACGAAAACTACATCTCCCATCCTATCCAAAACACACTCAGGATTGTGTACTGCTGAGCACAGAACTTGACTCTGGTGTGCTTCTGCTTTTTGTCGCATTACTAATTTCTTACACAGTATGCTTTCTGAGACACGGACGTTTCACTGTCTGAGGGAATGTCTAAATATGATTGTTAAAGTTGCTCAATATTTTAAATGAGCCTGGAGGAAAAAAGGAAACTTGGACCTGAAAAAAATGCATTGAAGTTGTTTCTAAAAGAGGATGTAGAGGGAACAGTTAGAAACTTCTTTTATTATTTTTGACACATTGGTGACCTGGTGATATGACTATACACCCCTAGACTGTATGAGGAAATAACTCACCTCCTGTAAAGTCTGCACTGAGTTCTCTTTGTTGAGGGCGTGTTAGCTTTGGGGGTGTGATACAGCTAAGTCCCACCAGATTAAAACAAAGCTCGGTCACCTCCTGACCTCGGATCTCCAGCCTGTGTTTCTCACTCACACCAACCAGGGATTGAAGTTAATGAGCCTTAGGAGTGTTCAATGAGTTCAGGATTAAGTTTTTAATCTACTACGATGTTTCTAAGTGGAGCGCTCCAGGCAATGGTGTGATTGCCACCTACAGCTACGCAGGCGTGGTGTGCTGCAGCAGAAAGTGACGGATGCTTCATGCTGGGAATTCGTACTGAAACAGCAGATATTAGGGCCCTTACACCGAGTACTTTAGAAGGCCAACACGGAAGATGCTCTCTGCCCTAAGCAGATTATTTTTAAAACAAAACCAGATAGTTCTGTATAACAGTTTTTAACAAACATGTCAACGGTCCTCACTAAGGAAATTATTAATGAGTTGGGGTCAACACCTGTTTCTTTAGAAAAAGTTCAGTGGTACCATTGCAAATGGCTTATAAAGGATGTAACAGTCTACATATTACACAGAATGAAAGTGACTTTCTAAATATAGATACCACATTACTGGCACTGCACTTTTTGCAAGCCAAGACTGACGCAGTGAAGAGATGAGTTTATAGTTTTTTTAGTGAGCGTATCACAGTGTGAATGCCTTCAGAGCAGTAAGTGCAAGGCTTTTGGCAATTGGACTTGGATAACTGAAAATTTAACACATGTGCTATGAAATATATCTTACAGCAGATGTACAAGTGCTTTTTGGATGTATTTTTCCAAAATAACATATTGTTAATGAATAAAGTCATCCAGTGTGAATACAGATGTCATCAAATCTTCTGCCTGTTAAGAGTGCTTTTGTGCTAATTAATGTCAGCACCTATGTGCCAGTCTTACTTGTGCTTTCGTAACTGGATTCACTGCATTACATGACGTGATTTTAACATTAAATAGTCTGCTTAGTATTATCAGGGAAAAGGTCAAGAAATGCAAAATCCATGTAATCTTGATGATGTTGTACTTCCTAATTATATGACACAGATATTTAAAGAGCAACTAACCCAACTAGAAGCCAGTTTAAAAAGTTGAGTATGCTGTCATAAATAACATAAGGTGAGCATCTTGTAGGAGCTACAGATTTCTTTGTACTCGATTTTAGACACGTAACTTTATTCCTTCTGTATTTTTTCATGGGCTCATTTTGTCAGTTGATCTTTTTTTGTCATTATGTGAAATCATCCAGCACTGCAGGGAGGGAGAAAAGAAATATTTTCAGATGCAGACAAGTGAGTGTAAAACAATGAAATTGGTGGGCAACATTTTAGCATGGATTTCAGCTTGAGCATGGCCATTAGAGTTATCCTACAGTGACATACATTCTTACTTGTCTATGCACTAATTTAATGACCTCCAATGGGATTTTTACTATTAAATGTAATCTATCTTCTATCCATCTATCCCACCTTCATTTTTAATGTGATTTGAAAAAAGTCTTTTTTTCTCAATATTTGGTAATTGAAACCCATCACAAAATATTCCAGCGAGGTACAAGTGAAAACGATGATTTTTTTCCGGTCTTCTAATCCAATTTTCAAAGTCTTTTTCTTCCTTAAAAAAAGTGTATATATTTATGTATATATAGATGCATACATATGTACACACACATATGTACACATAATTCTAATTCAGTGATAAATGGCTGTCTGCAGCATATCTGCAGAAGTAATCTGCCACTTGCAAATGAATCGAGGTCTGTGTCGAAGTCAGGCTGAAGTGTCTTCCTCTAGCGTGGCTGGTGACACCGTGGCAGAGGAGATGCTGAGATCTCCTCCTGTCTGTTCCTGATGCCTGCAACAGCAAAAGGGCCGGGGAAATGTGAGGCTGGTGAAGTACCCTCACTCTCTGGAGAAGCATCATTGCCATCAAAGGAGGGTAGGCGATGTGGCTGGTGAGTTGTTCTGCATATCCTCTTCATATTGACCTCAGTACTGTCTGGCTCTGTTTGGCTGTAGCGACCTCGGCTTTGTCTGAACATGGATCTTCCCCGGGCTGAACCTGCACGGGGCTTGCTCTGCTTGCACGGGGTCAGCGCTGTGTGCTACCGTGCCAGACAAAGCACCCCCGATGTAGGCACTGCATATATTAGCAGGACAATGCTTGCAGAAGAACAGCCCATTCAGTAAAACACTGTTTCTCTGGCTCTCCAGGCAAAATAGGGAATACCAGTAGCTGCGTCTAGAGCATGGGTTTTGCAGGTACGAGAGCAGTGGCCACAAAGTGGTGCGGGAGGCAGGCACGTTAGGCAGAGCTGTGGAGGGCCTGTGGATGCTGGTGGCACCGGCCAGAGCGAAGGTGTGGTAACGCTCAGCTCTGCCCCATTCCTGTGTGGAAAATATCAAATCTTCCAGTGCGTTGCAATAAAACACTTGTTTGTGGAAGGATTCTGGTCGCTGCTGCTGCAGCTTATGGAGGAGGGAGGGCCTTGCTTTGCTCTCACTGCAGATGGCTGCTTGCCTTTCACCCTCCACATGACCACGGTCCCTCCTGCTTGGCAGGGAAGCCCCTCGGGAAGGCCGTGCGGCCACGGGCTAGCTGCTGTGATGGGAGACGTAAGGCTGGCATTTCGAGCCACGGCTGCGGTTGGGGTCACAAGCAGCCGGTGCTCAGCATCAGGCCTGTGTTTGAAATGCAGGCATCCTGTGTTAACGGAAAAAGCCCTAGAGAGAGAAATATTGGAAACAGGAGAGAGCTGCTGAACAAACCAGTGCAAGCTCTTAATCTTTTATTCCTTGATACATATATATTTTTTTCCTGATATGTTTATGTTTGCTTTATGCTTCTCAAAAAAAAAAAAAAAGGCTTATTCAAATGGTTTTAATTACTGAGCATCAAACAGAAGTTAGATGCAGGTGTACCTTTTTGCTGTTTAATGTGAGGGTAGTACGAGTGCTATAGACAGTGGCTGCAGCACATCTGTCTTTTGAGGGGTGGCTCCAGGTAGACCAGCTAGCCATCAGCCTTGCATGAAGAAGAGGCTGTAAGACCTGTCAGAATAAGCAAAGTATCATTTCCTCATAAAAGCAAAAAGAAAAAGGAATCTCTCCCTGAAAGGCTGCGTCGCACCCAGAATATTTCACACAATGTGAGTGATTGCAGGGCCGCTTGATTTGGGCTGGATCCATGGCTCGGTTGAAATGGAAAGCAGAGCGCAGGTCTGAGACCTGCTTGTGCTAGGGCTGGTGCGTGAGGGGTGCCGGTGCTTGTGCAGGGGTTCCTGGAAGGACGGATAGGCGCTGCTGGATGCCGCTCCATGTGAGCTGCTGGCGAGATCGGATACTTTCTGGGTGAGACCGTAGCCTGGCTACGCAGAGCAGCTGGTGTTGTCCGTGAAGGCGTAGCCTTCGCTCTTGGAAACAGTGGCTGGGAGGTTTCAATGAACAAGGTCATGCATCTCTGGAAGAAATGCACTTTTCCCTTAAAATTTTGGAAAACTATTTATAGGAGGTAGTTAAGTGTAGGACTAAAAATAAAACGTTGTGTCATTCCCAGAGCATTATCAATAATGGGACTCATTTTATGAAGTTGCATTTCTTCAGAGCAGCATGTGATACTCTCTAATTGCAAAATTAATAGAAGATAATGATACTATAGAATGATGGCCTCTTATACGGAGGCATACTTTGAGAGCTTTTAATCTGTGTGGTAACTCAGCATATTAAAAATCTTTGACAATTTTGAAGAAAAGCAATGATAGAGCATGCACAGCAGCTGCTTTTTTACGTTAACCCATTCCCTGAGTCCCGTGGATCTGCATTAGATTAATGGCCTATAAAATTTCATTTGAAAGTATGTTTTTCACTGAGGAATAAAAATGTCTGATTTCTTATGAAATCTCTCACAACAACTAGCTGTCTCTACTGCAAAGCAGATATCTTCCTTGTGAAAACTTTGGCATGTATTTTATGAAGAATAAGAAGGAAATCGAAAGAAAATGCATGAGCATGAGGTTGCTTCAGCATATGCTAAGAAAGAGGGCAAGAGTCTGAAAGGAAATAACTCTTTTCCTAGAAAAAGACTGTTGTGAGAGAACTAGACAGTTATACATAGTACAGGTGAGGCCTTTCGGTATTTGGACTTTTATACTCCATTTGAACCCCCTGGCCTGCTCATGTTGTCAAAGAAGAGAAAAACAAAATTCCATCTTTGGAAAACAAGTGTTACAGCTGTCTTGAAGATAAAAAATACTCATGTCGCCTGCACCTTCTCATTGAAAGTTGGAACTGCTTTTTAAGCAGTTTTGCATAAAGAAAACTGCCCCATCCAGAGGCCCAGGGGGCTTCAGTTAAACTCCCATCTAAAAAGAAGAGTCCTCTTAAAATTAAAAAAAATAATAAATGCCATACAAAGGTATCTTCCGTCACTAATTCGTGCTTCTGGAGGCAGGGCGGTGGCCCTGGGAGGGCTGCATGGCAGCGCGGGGCTGGGCAGCTCGGAACTCCGCAGCACGCTCCTGCTGTCCTCGGGGCCACCATTTTGGGTGCGTACATGGAGGGCCAAGGGGATGTCCACATGAGTGATGTTCTGAGGACAGCCTTTGCCACTGTTGGGACTCTTCACAGGGCACGGGCTAGCCAAAGGAGTAAATACATTATCCAGAGGTTGGTTAAAAGGATGTGGAAACAATGCTTGGGAGAGAGGGAGAGGAAGGGATGTTGAGGCTATTTTCCATCTCTTTTATTAACCTAGTAGCGCTTGAGAGTCATCTTGCACTAATGGTGACGTTGCAATGGCTCCTGATCGTTAGTCACTTTTGAAGATTTTAATAATATGGAAACGTGCTTTTTAACATCTTGTATTTTAATTAATTGAGAGCATCTCAGAGTAGCTTTAGATACTGATTGGTTCATGTCCTGCACTTCCTGTGCAGTAACTAGATTTTTCCCAATAATCTCTAATCACTTTGTACCTCTTCCTGATTCTAATTACTGGAGCTTTGTAACAAGCACTTCAATTCAGAAGTGATTGCACGGTTTTCTGAAGTGAAGTACTCCAAAAACTTTCAATTACCTTTCAACTCCTGTATACCAACTCATGACTTCTGCTTACGTATTTATGTTTTATGGAAATACCATCACTCTAAAGCCATGGGAAGTGAAGGGGATGGTTGAAGTGGCAGCAGAGCATTTTGCCTGTTGGAAGAGGCAGGTCTGAATGTGACCTTCAGCTGTATGCTCTTAAGCTTGATTGGAATATGGAAATTACATTCCCTGTCTCTGGGAAGAGGGAAGGTGCAGTTTACTCTTAATGATCTTGCCAACTTTTTTTTTTTTTCCTCCAGAATGTAATATAGTGAGGAAATATTTAAAGAATCAACTTTTCTGATGTGTTAGTTGTCCAGCTGTATCTTTGTATCAGTGCTCTGAGCAAGAAATGATGGAATAACTAATTTAATCTTTTAATAGTATGTGGTCAGAATAAGAGGTGTTAGAATTTATAGGCAGTAAAAGTAGAAGCCATAAAGAAGATATTGGGGTTTCTAATGCAATATCCTGTACTATCTAGGAATATGATAGCATTGTCAATACTGTCTTGAAAACTATAAATATAAAATTTGGTCTTTTGACAAGTATAGATCATAGTGCAAAGCATAAGTTGTTTTCTTTTGACTGTTTAAACTCTTGTGGTAGGAAGCTAAAAAGCAGATAGCTATATTTTGCTTTTGGTTTGGATTTCCAGTTTGACCATAAGTAAGTAAGTAGATCACTCTTTGCTTCAGTTTCTACATGTGAAAGTGTTGACGAAGATTTGAATTTTGGCATTTTCTGAGTTTTGGGTAGTAAATATTCTCCAGACTTCAAGGTTTATGACAGAACCTTTCTTCCATGGAGGGTGTGGGGACCTGGCTGCCTGGGTTGATTTCTGCGTGATTTGGTATTAAATCAAGAGTAGCATCTGTTTTTTGTTTTTTTTTTTTTCCTCTTGAGGACTGTTTGGTTTGAAACAATCAGTCCAGCATTTATAGTGTTCTAGGATGAGGTTTCTGCATTGCGTCTGATTGTGACATTTACTCCATGCATAACGGAGTAATAAACACTTTGCTCTGTGCAGATTCTTTTTATTTCTTTATCATTTCAAAGTCACTGTTGTCCTCCTGGGTTCTAGGTCCAAACTATAACTTAAATGCTAATTTTTCACAGCTAGACATGAAATTTTAGAACTTTAGGAATTCTGTGGCACATTTCTTGCAGATAACAACAGCGTGTGTCAGGTTTCTTGAGGTAGCTGGGACATGATCTTTCTGAGAGAAGACATTTTCTGACGTTATTTACATTTTGCTTTTTTTTTCTGTTAATTGCTTCTTACAAATTGATCACTGGCTTACTGAGCATGGTACGGAGAAAGATTACATTTATTGGGAACTTTTATGGGGTGGGGAAGGGGGCAAAAATGTCTTTAAATGGCAAATGTTTGGTGAAACTGGAAATTGGAATTACATGGGGAAGGCTTTTTTATGCTCAGGGTATAACTGATGGGACAGTCAGGCCTGACTGAAACAGTTCTGGGATAAAGCTGCATCTACCTGTTAGTTGTTTGCAACAGCTTGAAGCCTGGAGAATCTTCAGTTCCTGATACAGAATGAAAAGTTTTCTAATGCCTGTAACTTTTTCGGGATGGGAAAATTCATTCTACAGGTACTAGACTATGCAGAGCTATTTCCATTATCCCTATTTAAATCTTCTGGGATGAGCTCTTCTTTTTCATCTCTTATTTCACAACAGGAAAAAAATATAATTACAAGATGACATGACTTAAAGAGCACTGGGAAGTTTTACATAAAATGACATTGCCTAAGGTATTGCACAGTTACGTTTGCCCAGAGGGAGGGAGTATGGGAGTAAGTATCTGTAAATCTGTTCAAAAGATAACCAGATACTTTTTCTTAAATTAAAGATACACCTGTATATAACTTCCCTATCTGTAGTGTGACTGGAGTGAAAAAGAAGAAAGCCAAAGAGTAAGATTTAGTAGGTAAATATATAAAAGGAATGAAAGATAAGCGGGGCAGAGAATACACAGCAAATGGAAATAACGTCTTTTTCTATTCTTGTGCTAGTATTTTCCCATGTAAGAAATGATATGGGTAAATGGTTTCTTTAAATATATGCATATGTAGGGAATGGTTACTTTCTTTTGGTATTTAGTATCGAGTTTCTTTCCTTGGTATTTTAAACAAATCCATTGATCTTTAACATGCAGGGTGTGGCTGTCCAGTGTCTCTAAGTAAGTATCAGGGTTTCTTCACATTATTGCAATGACCTTGTCCTTGCTGCCCTCCATTCTCTTCCAAGCAAGGAAGGAGTTTCGTTTCTTCATCCTAGTCCCCAGTTGGCATCTGTCCCCAAGACAAAATGATTGCGTAGTTCAGGAAAATATGCCATGTGCGGTGTCTTGCAAGTGGGTGTTTCTGTGCCAAATATTCTTGTGCAAGTTTGTCAACACGTATCAGCCTTTATCTGAAATATCCTTGTTATGTGAGACTAGTGTTTCTCCAGCAAAAACTGGCTGAAGCCTGGAATAGCACATATGTTTAAGAAAAGGAGTAGCAGTAATGGCAAATGATGCTTGATGTCTACATGGGACTTGCAGAGTCATAACTTTACTAACATAATTTATGCTTGTAGATCTAAGGTAACTTTTCTGTCTCTTATTTCTGTCTCTCTCTCTTCTTCCCCTCTTCCCTCTGCCCCTCCCAGGGATCTAGTGCTCTCCTGTTCCTACAAATGCACTCATGCATTTGGGAATTTTTCTCCCAGAGCAATCTGTGGGCAAACCTGGATTCTTGATGAATTTTTAGCAGATTTTTATAGCACGCTGTGTTATTTCCCAACTGTCTGATTTGTATAATGATGTGTTCAGTCTATTTATTTGGCACTTGTAAAAATTAGATTCAAATCTGTTATCTTTAGATGAGTTTTGGCTAAAGGAACAAAGTACCCTAGCATGGCAAGCATGGCCAGAAGTGAGATCTAGGACTCAGAAACTGCACCCTCCTGTCTCCTTTTGCTTTCTTTTACCTTAGGGCAGCTCCGTATTGGTTGGGATCAAATTTCCTGATAACTCTCTGTCAAAATCAGCCTGAACTTGTATTGTGAAAAGATCAGATATACGCTTCATCAAACAATTTTTCAGTGCAGCTTTGTATCCCTTTGTTTTAGAGAAACCCAATTCAGAAATGGCAAGAAAACTTCCCAAATTAACCATCCTCTTTGGTTTTCTCCATTCTCAGCCTCTTCCTTCTTGGGGGGACAACATTCACGATTTTTTGGTGTGATAAATGATGCTGACTACAGAAGGTCTGTGCAGAGTTTATTGGAGGAAAAGGTTCTTCACAGTCAGAGCAAAGACAGTCAGCTTAAATTAGTACTGAGAATTACCATATATATTGTTTTTGAAAACTGCAATTATCTGTTTCTCTGTGCAGCCCTTCTGGCAAGTCTAGCAGTTTCAAAAAGACTGGGATCGATATTACTGAGGATCCTATTTGACAAGTAAACCAAAAGCACTCAGGCTGCAGCCAAAAGATGTGTGCAAATGCAGCTTCCCTCGGCTCTCCTCACCAGGCAGAACTTTTCCATTGGCCAACACTCCAGGCATGAGCTCTAAAAAGCAGGGCACTGAAAATACATGTGCAAGTGCAGAGGAAATATTTTTTCTCTTGACTTTGGTGATGGTTGTCCAGTCAGCGGTTACAGTGCCTTGACTTGCACCATCTTCCCGCCACCAAACCTTGGTTGATTTGGATCCGTAAAGAGCATTTGGCCAAGCTGTCTGTGCAGGTCACTTTGCTGTCCTTTTTATTTGCCTTGAGGGCAATACCACCGTACAGAGATTTATGATTCAGGTGTATTAAATTGCTTAGAGATGTGTCTCTTCCAGCTAAATACTTGGAAGCTGGGGGGAAGGTGAAGAGATGGTGTTGAAAATGACCTCTTCTCAACAAAAAAGCTTGCAGCTTTGAGAGGCTGATACTCCCTTCTCCTTCCCCCACCTTACCTTCCACACGCACTTCTCCCTGTTCCTGCATTCATCCTGTCTTTCCAGGAATCACTGGAAGAAATGCAGATAGGTGTGTCATGCAAATTAATTTTTTTGGTACCACATTCCACCCCCCCTATTGTTGCTGGAGAGATCTCTTATCATGGGACTTGGGTTTTTGAATGCCAAAAGCTGTTGCTCTGAAAAGCTGCCCTATTTTGGGTAGCATTATTTTTCTTTAGCATAAGATATGTCTTTCAGTCCTGTAATGGTGGTGTCATAACTCTCTTCTTACTACTGCTCCAGTTTATCTTGCATCTTTTGTAATATGAGGATTTCTTTTAGTACAGTTCGGTCTTGCTGTGGATGCTTTTGGTACGCTGTTGTGATAACAAGCTCTAATAATACTTGTTGCCTGTGTAATACCTCGCGAAGCTCCCCAATGTGTTCATGAAAGATAGAATAGGAGGGAGGAGGAGCTAGTCTGCTTATTAATCCTTTGTAGTACATCTTTCCCTTGTGTTAAATAAAGGAGATGTCCAGGGACAAGTCCTGGAATAGATTTTGGAAACTTCATTCTCTGGCTTCTATGAAGGGCTTGTCATCTTGCCTGCAACTGTTACCACTTTGTCCCTATAAGCAAACTGGCATGTTTGACAAAAAGCTAAACAAATGCTGTAGACTTACTGCAGACTTAAATTTGCTTTTTTGGTTGTTTTCATTGGCAATTTAAATAATTGCCTTAGTTTGGCTCAGCCAATTTTTTGCTGCTAAATCTGAAGAAATACCCCTCATTCCTGTACTGATGAGGTCAGGAAAAGATGAGGGTACACATCAGCTCCTTAGCCAGGTGAGCATGCTGCTATTCTAGCTGGCGTAGCTCCCACTCTCCTGCTTGTGTGCCATTTGCTGCCCTTCTGCCTTTTGGCCACTTGTCCAGGCTGTCTGGATACCTGGTGGCTTGGCCTGCGTTGCGGCACCGATGGGATTCCCAGATGTCCAGGCAGCCCAGGTGAGTTGCTTCTGCTGGCGCGGTGGCTGACAGTGCTGCGCACGTGCAGGGGCTCTGCCGCGTTGTGGGAACTCAGCTTCACAGTGCACGGGCTGCACGGGCCTGCCTGCTTAGGATATCCCAGGCTGAAATATGGGGGATGGAGCGTTTGTGAATTTCCAGCATTGGTACGTGCGAGTCATTGTTTGTGGCCAGGTTCATCGCACTCAGCGCCTTACAATCCGTGTGCACCTCTTGCAATGGTTAAACAAGAAACCTCGTCTTACGGATCCAGGGTTTTTGCTGTGGTTTCACGAGCGCTTGCTCACAATCTGTCTTCCCTATCAGTCGTTGTGTGGGAGGCTTCTTAAATTAGGTCTTCCCCTGTGTGCTGAAGTTCTTACAGCCGAGTGGCTGCTGTTGTTCCATTAATAGCACCTTGAGATACTATGCCTCTGTAGGGCAAGGGACACATTTCCATGGTTTGGTTTCTCTGGCTGTTCTGGTTCTTCAACACCTTTCCCTTCCCATCGGTAAAGCCAGTGCCGGTCTGTCTCCAGTACCTCCGTTTCTTTGTGATTCCTGACTTTCACTTCCCCTGTGAAAGCCAAGTAGGGCAAAAGCTTGGAAGCTTGCCCCATAGCTGGTGCAAATTTTCAGTTGTGCATGGAAGCAGATGCTCTTCCTGGGCAAATTGATCACCCTTATATAACATGGCCGAATGATTCAAGGTATGTCGGACCTATTGGTCATGTGCCAGTGGATCTGCATGTGCACATGACAGTTGTTCATGAGCGGAAAGTCTGATGGCTTGGAACTGCTGAAACCAGCAGGATGCCATTTCACAGAAGGACTAGTCAGGCTGGTTGCCACCTACCTGGTTTCCAGCCTTAAAAGCCTTCAATCTTGATCGCATACTGATGTTACTTACGAACGTGATAGGAAGCAGCAGAGGCAGAAGAGATTTTGTTGTGCAAATTCAGGAGGTCCGTTTGCATTTGAAAGATCATCTGGACAGGTTTAGGACTCGCAGCTTTCCTGCTGGTGAGAGCTTGTGTCATACAAAAAAATATACTGACTAGTTTATTCCTCAGGACTTGAATACCCAGGTTTGTCTTCTGATAGGTAAAGTACCATTTGTAAGCCCTGAAATGACTTTTTGAGCCTGGACCCTGTGTACTTGGTTTCTGCCAAGACAGAGGTTTATGGAGATGTTCCTATAAGGCTCAAACAAATGTCTACTGCTGAAAGCTGTATGGATTCCCCAGTGGTCTACTGATTGCCTCTCGTTGCAGCAAATGATTTTTTTTTTTAACATCTGCTTTGAAACAGACATTAGTGGCTATAATCTTGGCACGCCACAGTGTAAGTTGGGGAAAAGAACTGGAATATTTTTGAATAGGAAAACCTGCTCAGTAATTCGGTAGTAGATTGAACTGTATGAATTCTTTAGCCAACTAGAAAAACCTGACGGTGCTGTGTCCTGTGGCGTTAGATGAGGACTGACAATTACAGTTTGGCCTCTTTTTCTCACTCAGTGTTGCTATACAGGAACAGCTCCAAGCCTGGTACTTGTTACTCTGTCATCAAACTAAATATTCATTGTGGCTTCTTTTCTTTTTCTATTTTTTTTTTTTTTTCCATCTGTGGTTCTGCCAGTTACCTTCAGGGATAATATTTGCATGTAAATTATTCAGTTATAAGAGGAAGGAAAAAAATAACTGTTAGGATTTGTCTGCAGGGTCTCAGCATAAATGCCACCGAGGTCCCTGTGCCAAACGCTCGGTTTGGTAGGTGCAGGCAGCTCCTCGCTTGCTGCCTCTCAGGTAACCCCTCTGACCAGCTCGTCAGATGCCTTCAGCAGTGCTTGTCTTTCTTGCCTGATAAGGACTAGAGACTTATTTAGACAATCTAAATTCTGCCTTTGGCCTGCAATGACTTAAAAAGAGCTTTTAATGAAGAGGCTAATATAATGATACTATATTTTAATGTCCACATGACTCATAATATTCAACAAAAGCAGATGCTGGATTAAGAGGTTAGGAGATTGGGCTTAAATAAAAATTTGATGCAATTTGCTTTGTACTTCGTAATAAACCTATAATACTTTTCTTTTCTTTTCTTTTTTTTTTTTTGCCTCATACAGGCTATGTTGTAAAGATTACAGAATACCAAAGCAATCAACTTTTAAGGAGAGCTCTTTCTCTGGGATTTGCATTGTCTGTGTTTACATAACAGATTTCTGCAAAGAAGATTGTTAATTTAATGACTGTGTTTCGATTTGACTACTTCAGTTACCCCCATCCCTACTGCAGAGTTGAGATTTTGCTGGCAGGAACTGGTAATTGATACAGGTCTGCATTCTGTTTTCTTTCTCCATGGTCTTACCAGAGACATCCTGACAACCCTTTTTAAGAGCCTCTCAAAAGTTAGTATTTTTTAAAATTACAGAATTGCCTTAAATTCATCATAATAACAGCTGTGTGTGAGGACGTGCCTGTACATGGAAGTTATTTCATATTAAGGAAAAATATATTTAAAAAGGACAATTATTATTTTAAGATAACATCGTATTTAGACATTTATTACAGAATAATTCTGCATTTTTTCTGCTTTAGCTTAATCCACTTGCAAAGTAGATAAGCTTATTTCTCTGAATACTTTGAGGTGTAGACAGAACCGTCAGCCTGGGAGAAACCTCTGTCAGAATTTGGCTTGATAAATAAGAGCTTAAAGACCGCAGGCTAGTTTCTTCGAACACAAAGGGAAATCAACAGCCAGTCCTTGGTCAGGGTTTCTCATTAGCACCAGGGCTGTGCAGTTCTCATGTCCCACGGTGAAGTCACTGGAGCTGCACCCCTGTAATTGAGATCAGTATCTACCTGCTTACCAGGAGCAGAGGCAGAGCGAGACTTGGGATGTTTTAAACAAGGTGCAAGAACCGCCAGAGAGCATCTCCCTGCAGTACAAACCCAGGGGGTCCCTACTGCCTCCTGCCCTCAGGGTCTCACCAACCTCTGGCCAAGTTCACCTCAAGCTGGCGTGCAACATAAAACAACGTCTGCTGGGAAACCAGGCTGTGCTCAGGGCTGTTTTGGAAGTTTTATGTTATGTTTCATTGTGGAAAAACGTATTTTCACCGTGAAAAGGTGTTTCACAAACTCTATATGACAGTCGAGTTCCAGTGGAAAGAGCACACTGGCTAGCCTGGCTTTTACCGTAGCTGCGGTTGACTTGCGCGCTCAGCCTGCGTTTCACCTTGATTGCCTGTGTTGTAAAAATCAGTCTCATCTTCACAGAGGTCCTTTGTACATTAAGGTTTCTGTCTTGTAGGAAACAGTACACCTTTTCCACAGATTAAAATGAATTTAAGATTAATAAAAAAATTAAGAATTGGGGAGGGTTGATTTTTTTTTTTTTCCCGGAAGATATTTCAGTTTTCAATGGACTCTTTTTGTTTCCCATTTTGGATTAAATGAACTGATATACTGAGATGTGCTATGTAGTGTTCTGTCTATTCAAAACTGTGCTCTCTGGAAGCTGTATATTGTACCTATTGTAAATAAAATGGATAATGGCCATTTACATATGTGTCTGTAGCCCTCATTTCTCCTTCCCCAGGTGCATTCTTAGGTCCTTGAAGCTAGCTGATACAAACAGGCTTATTTTAAAATGCTCTGTAATATAGGATCTCACTGAATGCATTTTTGCAGTAAAGGCTGTCCATCTGTTGTGATTTTCCTTGCAAGCTGGTAATGTACCTGATTTGAGTGGCCACTGGGACCAAACATTGCCAGTTTCTTTGCAGCCCTCATGGATAGGGTAGGACCAAGCATCTTCTTTCACTGTCCTCTGCTAAACACCACTTTGTCATGGAGATACCTGCTGTCACTTTGCTTTTCTGACTTCCCCTTTTCCTTCATGTTACTGCCTCTTCCCCATTCCTGACTTCTTTTTCTCCTTTTTTCTCTCTCATTTCGTTCTAAATGAATTAATTTTGCACTGAAATATAACTTCTTATTCAATAGGTAGATATAGTGGTGCAGTAACTGAAAATGAGTGATAGCATGTACATGCAACAGATAAAATCCAACTCTCAGGTTGACGAGGTGGTGAAAGGGGAAGAAGCAAGAGGAATCACGGGGAGTTGGAAGAGGAGGAGAAGGTACTCAGGTCTAAATGAAAGCAATTTCTTTTGAGGAAATTCCTTTTCATGTTGCTGGAGTGGGTTTTTGTTTGTTTGTTTCAGTTATAGTGAAACAAACAAAAATGGAAGTGACTTCATTGTCCTTTTTGCTCTGGATTCTATACTCAAGTACACAGGTGAAACAGGATTAAAAGGTAAGCAGGAAGGCAGAGTTACGGGGAAGGAAGCAAACCTTGTGGTTGTGCAGTTTGCTTTACCACCTATCATAGCTCAATTTTCAATATAGTTTATGATTGGATTAATTACAATATGTAAGAAAACTGCTTAGTGGACTTATTTAGCTCACATTTTTGCCTTCTGGTTGGCATTTTCTTTGCAAGTACATATGCACATGCAGAATTTGTACAAGTTATTGTCATGTCCACAAATGGCCTTTCCTGCTTTAACATGAAGGCAATGCTAACACTCCTTGTCTGAATTTTAACCTGTTCAACCCTTCAGGAAGGACCTTAGAATGGGTCTTCTGATGTGGACTCAGTTGGACTAAGGAGTGTTTGCTTTGTAAGAGGTGCTTTTTCAGTGACTTGAACTTTCTGAGCTAACAGACCTGAACCGGGATATAAGGAACACAGGTATTGGTGTGGAAAGGTTGTGTTTCACTTCTTTTTTCTCAGTGAAGTGCTAGAATTACTTCTTGGAGAAACTGAAGAGACATCCTGGAGAATCCAGACCTTTGAATCTCTGCCAGACTGCACTGACAGGGGCCTCTTTGCTACCATACACGCTGTTTTCCTCCTCAAAATCCCATCAGTTCTGGGGCCATTCTTGCTCTTTTCCTTGTAGTTTCTGTCCTTGCCATTGGTTTCAGAGTTGCCTGCTGCCTTGCCGAGGCCATTGCCCTGTTGCTGGGTAAGAGACTTGTCCCCTTTCAGTACACCATCAGTACAACGGAATGTGTTCGTGTTTTGTTGTGGTCTAAAATGCCACCCAAACTGAACAATGCACACGTATTCTTCTCACTTTCTCAGGACTCGGATCATTCAGGCACTAATTTTCACCCTATGGCTGAAAGGACTGGAGGTTATGCCCTTACCAAGTTTCAAATGTATCCAAGGGTTATTCACATAGAGGTGACAACAACTTGGATCACACTAAAAACATTTTATTTTTCTTCCTCTTTAAAAATATTTATTTCCTGTCTGTATTTTCAAAAAATGCAAAAACGTTTTTTTTTGTTTCTTTTTTTTTGTGTGTGTTTTGTTTTGTTTTGTTTTTGTTTTTGTTTTTTTTGGAATGCTTCACTGATCGAAGACAGACCAGGAAAACATCATCATCTAAAAAAGCTATGTCTGGTAAAGTAGTAAAAAATTGAAAAAGACTACACCGAGTAGAAAATTTAGCCAAGTATTTAATAGCAGGCCTAGCCTTAATTTCTAAGCCTAACTATTGAAAAAATGTAGGCATTTTATGTAGAGTTTATTATGATAAATATTTTTGGTAGAAATTGCAGGGCTGCTTATGTAATTAATTGAAAACCTTTAGGAAAGCTCTTGGCCAAGGTTTGTTTTGCTCAAATTTTATTTATTAGGACACATACATGCATGAATATCACTGTAATTGGCATAAACTTTCAAGTAACTGCAAATAATTCCCACTCTAAGTGGATGGGAAGAATCAAGTAGTTACCTGAAGAGAACAGAAATTCATGTTGAATCGTACTGGAAATAACTATGTATTTAAGAAAAGGTGAAATCTGGGAGTTGCTGTGAAGAAAGCAACTTGTATCTGTACTAGTTCTGTGTTTCATAACTATATGAAATATGAGCTTGTGTTGTACAACAAAGCAATCCCCTAAAAACCTAGAAATCAAAATAGAAAGTCCTTTGATAGATGAAAGTCAGCATCTTTTTAACATTTGTTATCTATAACATTGCCTACAGACACTGCATTGTGGCAAAAGGAAATATTCAGCGCCGTTTTCCCTGTATAAATATCTAGCAGCTTGTTTTGAAAAGCAAACAGAAACTCACCTCGGTAGCCTAAAGACCACACGGGATTCACATGAAAGATTTGCTACCTCATCAAAAATCGTATTTGATATTTGACCTAATTTATGCCTACCCCAAACAGTTAAATTAAACCACCTGCCTGACAACCTTTGCTCACATTTGGCTGGAGCGCTCCCATGTTCCCAGTAAAGCACAAATGTTTCCTACCAGGCTGAGCTGTGCAATCTGCATCCAGGCACCCACTTACCTTTGTGGCACTGGGGGGCATGGTTTAGTGATGGGACCCAGTAGGTCAGGTTGGTAGTTGGGCTTGATGATCTTGAAGGTCATCACCTAGATGATTCTAGGGCTCT
This sequence comes from Chauna torquata, assembly GCA_013399475.1. NCBI lineage: Eukaryota > Metazoa > Chordata > Aves > Anseriformes > Anhimidae > Chauna > Chauna torquata. The sequence continues at coordinate 43,184 of VXAL01002335.1, read as the reverse complement.
GCTTCCCTGGCATCCCCACGAGGAGCTGTGTGAGTGAGGATCTTGCAGTCCTGCCCATCAGCCCCACCACAACGAGGGCAAAAGCAACTCATTGTCAGCGGCGGTGCAGAACACGGGAGTTTGGCCACCTTTTGGCTCCTTCAGAGGCTGAAGCGGGAGGCAGGGGTCATAGGCTTAGCCAGCCCCTAGCAGAGGGGTTAGTCTTTATCTCATGAGTTTGGGGCATGTGCCTTACCGCTTGGCCATGTCTTATCTTGGGTTCAAAAGCACTTGTGGAGGTGGAGTCTGTGCGCAGCCAGCTGTGGGCAGCAGAAACATTTGCTTCTGCAGTGGGGGTCTGTGGTGGATGGGAAAAGCGGATTTGTTTTTTAATGCAAAAATTGCCTCCTCATTTCTTTGGGGGCCAGGAGCCTGTGATTTTCAACAAGCAGAGTACTCAATTATGCAATTAAATTAGGTAGATTGGCTTCTGCCCTTTGCTTGGACATGTCTTTGGATGAGCTCTTTACTGTGTCCCCCGTGTTCCTCGTGAAGCAAAAGTAGGACTCTGTCTTTGTCATTCAAGAAGTTTGCAGGATTTCGTGCTGCCAATTGAATTTTTTCCCTGAGTGCGTGAAGAAAACACGAGCTGACTTGTAACAGCTGTCACGCTGCTCCGTAACAAAGTTAAGGTAAATTTTTTGAAGGATGGATTATTACAGGATAAAAAACCACATGCAAATAGAAATGAGTAACTTTCTGGTCTGAACTAGGTGTTCATCTTTTGTGTCATCAACCTCAGTCTTTCGTGAGCTGTTAGTACTAGAAGATTACAGTGCAGTAAATAATGCTGAATGTTCTGTGCCTTCTATTTCCATACGGAGTTTGCTTTCAACATTGTTTACTGGCCTAGCTTGAGTGGTCTGTTAAGTGTGTGCCTCTTTCAAATGTGCCTTAAATTCTTGATTATGTTAGTACTGTGAACTAACCTTGCGTTATTTCTTTTTTTTCCTATAGTTTTCCCTACACAAAATGGAAAGGTTGCTATAGTGACTGGAGGTGCTAAAGGAATTGGTTACCAAACTGTGAAGCATTTGGCAAGACTTGGCATGCACGTTATAATAGGTACAGTCGTTATTTTCCTAACATTAATTTTTTGTTTGTTTGTTTCAGAAAATAATTTGTTTCTTTTAAGGAGGATTTTCTTTCCAGTAGAAGTGTAAATATGGAAAGGGAAAGATGGCAAGGGAAGGAGCAAGGGTTTTGCTACCTTTTAGCACAAATGAAGATTTGGTTTATGTTTTGCTTTACAAGATTTTAAAGAAAAGTGGATTTTTTATGCAAAACTTGGAAGACTTGAGCCATCTTATCTTAGCAGTCAGCAATTAGGTCATGAAAAAGACTTTAAAATATGGGTATTACAAAGATATTTTACTATCTTTTTACTGATTTCCTTAACTGAGGATGAACTTGAACTTTAAGGTACACATTTTCATTAAGAGGAAAACTAATGAAAGCCTTGAAGGAATATTCCAGCATGTAGTGGCGGATGGTTTCTGTTCCTTTGTCTGATAGAGAAGAGTAAACCCTTGTAACTTCAAACATGTAAAAATCTCACATGTACTTCTCAGCTTGTCATTGTAGGTGGCCTTTGTAGGCAAGGCAGGGAACGAAGTAGCTTGAGAGTTTCATTTGTGTCAGTCTGAGATGGGATGGACAACTCACCTTCTGGAGGTGCCTGTTTCTCTCCATTGATTATAAAGAGTTTATAAGGTGGCTATGTTACATTGAGAAGTCATTTAGATATCTGAAGTTAGGATAGGTGAATTCCTGCTGGAACTCCAAAAATGTCCTGAGCTCAGAATTTCTTCATTCTAGTACAGCTAATATTAGTGAGATTTTTTTCCTATTTTCTGAAGCTTTCTGTGTTTCTACTAAATATGTGTACTAAATATTTATATAATTTATATGACATATATATTAATATAATAAATATACTAAATAAATGTCTACTAAGTCAGTATGTAACCATGAATAATCATATGCTTAAAACACTGTGTTTTGCTCCCTTATTCTTTCTTTAACTAGATTTCTACCTAAAACTTTTACACCATAAGGTCACTGAAGGTTAGTATTTCAGAATGCTCTGGCAAGCTGGTGATGACATTTTATTTAGCTTTTATACAGAACATGCTCTCTCTAAGGTTTTGTGTACACATCTGTTGAAAAAACAAACAAAGAAGCACATAGTAGCCATATATTCTCAGTGTTGTACGGTCAGTAACACTAATGGACTTGCCCTGGAAGAGTACAGGTGTAACGCAGAATACCACTTACTCATGCATGTTTTAATAGATGTGTCAAAACCAAGCATCTGCAAAATGCAAACAGATGCTGCTATATGTAGCTAGATGCTAGATGTAGCTAATGGAGCTAGATGTGGCTAATGTCAGCATTAATATTTCACTAGAGAAGTCTCTTTTCATGTTAGAGGTGGACTGCAAAAATGGACTCAGTGGGAAAACAAAAAGGCCAATTTTCTTCTCTTTGCATATAGTCACAGAAGTGTAGAACATTGCTACTTTTTTGAAGACTTACTTTATATCATTTCGTATTTGATATTTAGGAGATTTAGTATAATAAAATTCAAAGTGAGATCTTTGGGAAAGGGAAGGGAGTATTTATTTACAGAATCTAAATAAACTGATTTTGCCCACTCACAATCACCCTCTTATAGATTTCATTTACTCACGCTCACAGCCATACTCTCACAAGCACCAAAATGTGTGTGCGCAAATGGTGTGGTGAGCATCGCTTGTGTGCAGTGTGGGACTAGGTACACCAGCTACTGAGCCCTTATCCTGGCTCTGTGGTTCTTCTTGCTCAGAAATGACAAGCTAGTGTATGGACAGATCTTTTATGCCCTTCAGGACTCATCAGCTCTTAGTCTGTTTTTCTTTGTTTGGGTTATACAGACTATGTCNAAGGAATATTCCAGCATGTAGTGGCGGATGGTTTCTGTTCCTTTGTCTGATAGAGAAGAGTAAACCCTTGTAACTTCAAACATGTAAAAATCTCACATGTACTTCTCAGCTTGTCATTGTAGGTGGCCTTTGTAGGCAAGGCAGGGAACGAAGTAGCTTGAGAGTTTCATTTGTGTCAGTCTGAGATGGGATGGACAACTCACCTTCTGGAGGTGCCTGTTTCTCTCCATTGATTATAAAGAGTTTATAAGGTGGCTATGTTACATTGAGAAGTCATTTAGATATCTGAAGTTAGGATAGGTGAATTCCTGCTGGAACTCCAAAAATGTCCTGAGCTCAGAATTTCTTCATTCTAGTACAGCTAATATTAGTGAGATTTTTTTCCTATTTTCTGAAGCTTTCTGTGTTTCTACTAAATATGTGTACTAAATATTTATATAATTTATATGACATATATATTNTATTCTCAGTGTTGTACGGTCAGTAACACTAATGGACTTTCCCTGGAAGAGTACAGGTGTAACGCAGAATACCACTTACTCATGCATGTTTTAATAGATGTGTCAAAACCAAGCATCTGCAAAATGCAAACAGATGCTGCTATATGTAGCTAGATGCTAGATGTAGCTAATGGAGCTAGATGTGGCTAATGTCAGCATTAATATTTCACTAGAGAAGTCTCTTTTCATGTTAGAGGTGGACTGCAAAAATGGACTCAGTGGGAAAACAAAAAGGCCAATTTTCTTCTCTTTGCATATAGTCACAGAAGTGTAGAACATTGCTACTTTTTTGAAGACTTACTTTATATCATTTCGTATTTGATATTTAGGAGATTTAGTATAATAAAATTCAAAGTGAGATCTTTGGGAAAGGGAAGGGAGTATTTATTTACAGAATCTAAATAAACTGATTTTGCCCACTCACAATCACCCTCTTATAGATTTCATTTACTCACGCTCACAGCCATACTCTCACAAGCACCAAAATGTGTGTGCGCAAATGGTGTGGTGAGCATCGCTTGTGTGCAGTGTGGGACTAGGTACACCAGCTACTGAGCCCTTATCCTGGCTCTGTGGTTCTTCTTGCTCAGAAATGACAAGCTAGTGTATGGACAGGTCTTTTATGCCCTTCAGGACTCATCAGCTCTTAGTCTGTTTTTCTTTGTTTGGGTTATACAGACTATGTCTGGGCTAACAGGAAAAGTAATGGTATAGGTGATAGGCAACAACGTTGCTGCTGTCCTCCTGGCGTCAGAGTGTGTGGTCATCTGCTGGCAAGTCCTCTGCGCTGTGTTCTTGACATAAACAACACAAGGAATGGAGTCCTTGAAACATGTCCTTTATTATCAATAAATGACATTCTTTTAACTCTTTGCTCTGCTGTTTCTTCTGGTGCTTACAGATGCATACATTTCCATTCACTCTTAGTTTGTACCAACCTTAATATTTGCATTACGAATCTCAAGAAATGCAAGTTAATGTAATTAATTATAGGAAGCATTTGATGAGTAAGATTTTCAACTGATTTAATTCTTTCAGCCAAACTCTGACCTAAACACTGAGTCTGGTGAGTCAGAGCCATCTTCTTTGATTGTGAAATTCTTCAGAGCAAAGAAGCTCTGTCAGTAGAATGGATAGTCTCAGAGTTTGTTCTGGCTGCAAGATTAAAACAGTCTCAAAAGCACACTAAATGCAATGACCTTCCATCCTTGTTGGTACCTGTAGGCCCCAAGTGTCCAGAATGTGCTTAAAATACCTGCTGGTACCTTAGCACATTCAGCTTCAGGCCACACAAGCAAAGCTTTAAACCTCATATAAGACAGCAAGTGTGCTCAGGCTTTCTACTGTAGGAATGTTTTCACCGTATGTTTGTATATAGGCATGAACTTATGTGAAAAAAGTGTGGATGTTAGGTGAACTTGGGCTCAGAAGGGGGATCAGACTCATGTTTAGCTCATGATCAGTTTTGCCCATTCACTGAAGGCATTTTTCCTATTGCAGGGACTAAGTAATGGGGAATGTTTAGCAATAAAGAATGATATCCCTGCAGCAGGCAAATGAGTCAAACCCGAATGTCTAATGTGAAGATGATTCACCATTTGTGATGGATGTGATTTTGACTCCGTTTCACATTTTAGAGGAGTAAATGTTTGAAGTAACTTACTTTTAAATCCAAACTACCGGTGGGATGAGCAAAACAAGTAAGTGGACAGTATTCTACCTTGTGGAATATGAATAGTCACCATATAAAAAGGCAGTGCTCTCCCTCAGAGCATTTTCAGCAAGCAGCTGCACAGTGCTTTCACAGCTTCTTACTTTCCAGTCCTAGCACTGCTGCACAAGACTCCCTTCTCCCACCGATGGTCTCTCTCTGCAGATGCTGCTAGCCCTGCCCTCAGCCTCAGCTGGGAAAAAGGTCAGCGTGAATGCTGAAATGATGAAAGTAATTTTCTACAGGTTAGCTTGTTAGATTTCACTGAGGGTTTTTGCCAGACTGCGATAGCATTGCTCACAGTGAGCAGGGCTTTTACTGCAGGAAAAGCTGGGACCCCTGGCAAGGAAAGCTACTGCCAGTGGTGGGCTTTCAGTCAGCCATGCCAGGAGTTTGTTACACAATTTGTTACCTGATAAATAAGCTTGCATGTTCTTCTTCAGAGGCAAAGGACACCATTTTTGGTGCCTATTGATCAGTAGCTGATACCAAAGATGGTGTTTTGTGTGGAATTCCAAATAAATATGCTCTTAACAATAAGGACATTGAAAATCAAGGTATCCCAGTCATTTTTATGACCACCAGCCTGGTTCAGTTCTAGTTCACAGTGTAGGCCACAGTATTGTGAGTCTGAATTTAGGTTGTTTAGAAACATAAACTCTTTGTATCCCTCCCATCCTTCATCACTGGGGTGAGTGCATGTTAAAAGTGCTGACGTAAAATAGGAGAGCTTCAGTTTGATTCCTGCCCCCTCCCCCCCAGTAAATTAATAGAAGAAGACTCGAAAAAAAGTGTGACAACATCTAATGTAGAAGCTTTGATATTTCTATCTGTGAATGGTGAATGAAAATCAAAAGATTTCCTGCTAGACAATGTTATACATATGCTGCTTGGTATAAAACACCAGGTTCATGGCAATGTAATCAGTCTTTGGTGTCTGAGTGTATCAGTGTCACAATTTTCTAAGACAGTCTCACATTGTGAAGGAAACAGTCTCATTATATATATATAAATATATGTAAGTATATTAAAGTGACTTATCTGAGCAATGAAATTTTTGCATAAATAAATAGCCAGACTCATTCCATAAATTCCATAGCCAGACTCAGCACTTCTTTGTGACCTCTGTAAGCCCTGCGAGAGACCAAGCAGGAGGTATTTCTGTCATCTCTTTCATTCACATTAGTTTCCAATTTTCAAGCTGGACTCTCTGCACTACATATCAGACAATTCTTGTATGGTATAATACTACAAAGTGACTTTAGAAGGATAATTAAACCCTATCAAGATGGTACAACTATTCATTATCAAAGACAGTTTGATTTAATTTCAATTACTGAAATTTTATATGTGATACTTTAATAGTCTTTTCTTACTGTAGATAGATGTATGAGATGCTCAAGTGTTTTTAATGTTAACACCACCCCAGTATCTTATATGTCCGATGCTTAGCCCAGAGGACTGGCTGCAGTTGAGAGCTCAGAAATCCTAAGTATATGTCATGGGAAATCTGACTGATTAATAGATCGGAATATCTTGAAAATATCTGTCACAGGACAAAGGAGTTCTTTGGATATTGGGTGATACAATGGCAACAGACCACGGACTAAGGTTGATGGATTTTATTATAATTACACACACTGATTTCCAGTATAATTAAGCCCGAGTGGCTTAATGAAGTAAGCAATCTAATCATAAGCAAAGGGAAAGGAAAAAGCCACTTGCCGTGTAGGCAAGGCACAGTACCATTAACGATTAGTCTTACCACCGATAAGCAACAGCCAGGGAAGCTGTCGACCTCTCATGCTCTCCGTCACAACGTTGGATGTCTCCTTCGCCAGGCAGCACCCCTGGGCCAGCCAGCAAGAGCTATGCCAAGCTCGAGCTGGGGAGCTACTCTCACAGGGCTGCTACTTTTGGTCGTCTGACCGACCGGCTAATGTGAGAGTGTCAGGTGTGTTTCTATAAGGCTGCTGGTCCGTGAACAGCTGTATTGTTTGTTACGTGACTATTGTCTGGTGAATAGTCTGTCGATATCCCTGAGGAGGACATTGTCTAGACCTTCTTGAGCAACCGAGTGGGTCAACACAGCTGTGAACTGCTTGTGAATAGTCCACTGATATCTTTAAGGACTACCACGTGATAAATTACAGATTTCTTTGTGTAAGTTGGTTCTGGAAGCATGTTACATGAGTGCTGTATTATCTTATTGTCCCATGCCATACCTGAGAAAAGGAACATCTCACCACACCATCAAATGACAGTTATGGTATATTTTATATTAAAGTTTGGAACAATTAGAACCAAAGTCAATTTGTAAAACAGACTGCGTACCTATATAGAATAATTCTGGCGTCTGTATAAAAGAAAACTAGGGGGAGTTAGTAACTCACAGTCAACAGGTTTTCAAACTGTTCCACTGTTCTGAGCAAACTGCAAAACTTCTTGTGTCCATTTTAGTATTTTGTCTACTAACATTGTGTTGGTGCTGCATGACTCTTAATCTTGGTTTAGTTTATTTTATTGGAGCTTTGTTTTAAAAATTTACTACTTCAGGTTATTTCAGTTTGTGTTCATACATTTCAAAATAATCTTAAAGCAAATTAGCCAAGCTGAAATGCCCAATTTGAAGACTGTGTGTCATATCTTACTGCAAGTGAATTTTTATAATAAATTAGACCTTAATTTTTGACCAGTCCACAAAAATTAACTATGTTGAGGAAGGAGGAAGTAGAAGAAACAGAAGGAAGTAAAAGAAACAACTGGGATGTGTGGGATCCAGATCTTCTTATACTACTTAGCAACAAATAGTTTTCTATCATAAAAATGAGAAAGTATGCAAAATGAACAGCTAAAAAGATACAGTGTTTATGGATAGTATGGTGATTATTACGAACTGAGTATAAATATAATATTTATATGATGCAATGTGGGCAAATGTGATTGGTGGGCAGTTTTAGGAAGGACATTGTGGATAGTCCAGTGAATATTAAAGAAGTGGCAGGCATTATAATAAATACAGAGTTAAATATATGATGATAAACTTTGAAAGAGTCAGTGCAGTTTTTCTCATCATGGTAATTTATTAAATACCTTGAAGAATTCAACAACCATGTGAATTAATTTAATGATGATTTTCAAAAGCTTTTGGTAAGGCTCATGCCAAAAGATTTTAAAGTAGGTAAGAGAGAGATCTCATGTAGATTAGTAACTGAGTAGGAGCCAAAAAACAACATTCAGGAATCATTTGTTGACTTTGGGATGGAGCAAAGGGACTCCTGATCCTGTAGATGTAGGTTCAGTATATTTATAAAAGATAGATACAGAAAAAGGCTAAACAGTGAGATGAAGCATTTTGTGCAAATGCATTTAGGACAATCAAACTAATTTGACTACTGGTGATTAAGGGATTTGAACATCTGACACACCGGGAGAGGCTGAGAAAGCTGGGACTGTTCAGCCTGGAGAGGGGAAGGCTCAGGGGGACCTTAAAAGTGTGTATAGATACCTGATGAGGGTAGTAGAGACAGGCTTTTCTCAGTGGTTCCCGGTGACGGGGCAGGATGCAACATGCACAAAATGAAGCGCAGGACATTCCATTTAAGTATAAGGAAACGCTTTCTTGCACTGAGCGTGGTCAAACACTGGCATAGGTCGCCCAGAGAGGTAGTGGAGTCTCCAGCCTTGGAGATACTCAGAGCCCGACAGGACATGGCCCTGACCAACGTGCTGTAGCTGACCCTGCTCTGAGCAGATGGTGGGACTGGACGGTCTCCAGAGGTGACTTTGTGCCTCAGCCATGCAGTGAGTTTGTGAAATCCTAACTACCATGAAGAACAATGAAGAATCTCATAATATTGAATGACTGGGTGATGACAGGATAGGTAAACACTGAGTGTCAGTAAATGCAAATACTACATATGAGGAAAAACAACCACAGCTGTATATTTACAAGAATAGAATCCAAATTAACTACTAGCCCTCCAAAAAAGAAACATAATAAGAAAATAATCTGTGATTTACTGTTGAAAGTTCTCTGCAAAGCATCTTCAATATTCAATGGCAGTCAAAAAGGCAAATAAAATCTTATGACTTAGCAGGAAAGAAAACAAAAACAAGACATGAAGTGTCCCTCTTCGTCAGTAGAATTGGTTGAGCCTGTTGTGAATACTCAAAAGGAGTCTGGTAGAACTGAAAAAAAAAAAAGAAAGGGATGATGAGGAATATGGGATGCCTGTGTGCAAGGTGGGGCTAATAAACAAAGGTTCTTCTGCTTGCAAACAGATGACTGAGTTGTGATATCATAAAGGTTTATACAATTATGAGTGGTGCAGAGAAAATGAATAAGAAGTGGTTATTCTCTGTCTTATATATACAAAGTAGCGAACATCCAACAATTTAAAAAAACAACTGAAGTATGACCTTTCTAATCCAATTAAATGTGTCATTAAATCACAGAGTTTGTTGTCCCAGAACTCTTTGGATGCCAAGTACTTGGATGAATTGAAGACATGATTAGATGAAGTGGAGGGTAGGTTCACGGAGAGGCTACGAGTAACCTTTGATTCAGGAAACCTCTTAAACTACTTGCTGCTGGAAGGGTGTACCAGGAAACCTCACTCTAGACTTAATCCTGTCACTGGCACTTTTTCCTTAAACACCTGATACAGGTTGTTGTTGGAAACAGGGCACTTCTCTGGGTGTATCTTTGGTTTGATAAACAGGGACATTCTCATCTCCTCGTTGGAACAGCTGGGGTTACTGAAACCTGGGGCAAGAATGGTTATTTGTTTTCTGTTTGCAAACCAATGTCCTCCTCCTTATTCAGTTTTGCTTCTTTTCTCAAAGGAAAGCTTACAGCGATATTTTTGCCTTTCATGTCAAAACCACCTGTATTAAATTGTGACTGCTGTATGATGAACTGGATGACAAAGGACATGTGGTACCTCTAGACATAAGGAAGCTTTGTATCACTTTCTCAATGCCTTTTTATACCAGGACGCATCCTTATACCTGAGTTCATTAAATAACAAATTCATGACTTGGAAGTTCTGTGGGTGAGACACAAGACCCATATTCCTTTTTCCTAAGCAAGGTGGTTTTTGTACAAGACTTTATCGATTTCTTTAAAAAAAGCATTAAAACTTTCACATTGTACCGAATTTGAATTTCTCATCCTCAGAGCTTTTGGGGGGCAGTCATTCGTCTCCCCTAGGCACGCTCTGTTATGCAGTGCCATGCACACCAACAAAATCATAATCCTTGTAACACCAGCTGCTACAACTGTTTTTCTCTGGAGGCTTTGGGTGCCCTCACAAGCCCTGTCTTCTGGCCTGCACTCCACTTGGATCAGTTCTCTTTCAGTCATAATAAGGGTTATGCTACTCTGAGGAGTCTCCTTAATCCAAATTCACGGTTGGAACCCCTTGTGTATTCTGTTGCACAAAGACACCTAACTATCACCGTGCGCAACTTCTTAATCGCATGGTACACATGTATACAGAATTTATTACCATGCTACCAGGCTTCTCCTGGCAATGTGCATATGCATGAGAGTGCACTTCTAAACTTGGATTACCTGAAGTGATCAGCGAAGATCTTTGCATTACACCTACCACATCTGCAAGTCAACTTTCCTGTTACCCTCCCACCTGAAAGCAGTGTGTTGTCTCCCCTTCCCTTTCACAAACACCACAGCAAAAGCAGGGCAGTGGGGAGGGCCATAGGGCAGGCTGCTAACCCTGAAAAGCTGTTTAGTTTTAGGGATTCACTGGTATGTAATTATGGCTAAATAAGAAAAGGGGGTTGCTGCCGGTCGAGCCACTCTGCAGCAAAGGGTGGCCCTCAGCCTGCAGGCTGCAGGGGCTGGATGTTTCTCTGAACCGCAGTGTCCCGGGCATTTGGGGTCTGCTTGGTGTTCGTCTCAGGAACCCCCCTTTTTTTTTTTTTGTCTGCATTTGTTGAAAGTTGTGAAAGTTGTGAAATTCTTCCTTTGCTAACTCCAGCTTTTCAAATTTGTGCTTTTATTCTTTCTGGGCAATCTGGAGCTTTACAAGCTGTATCGTTGTTCATAGATTATTTTAAATTTTTTTCTAATGCCCTACAGTACATTCCCGTCAAAGGTCAAGATGGCAAATGCCCATTTCCGTTAAAAAAAAAATGGAAAAAGCCTGGCTTTTTATCAGGATCCATTTTGTACATTAGTTATGAGTGTGATTAGTAATTATTCTTTTGGAGAGATTTTCACCTTCAGAGAATTAAGAATATTTTATAAAGAATACAAATAAGTATATCAAGACCCCTTAACTAGCGACAGTGTAAGTGTTCCTGTAATGTGCAAATTCATTCAGCCATGCCAGGTTTCTGAGGGCTGTATTTCTGCCATCCTTATCCAGGCTGAGAAACACTGTGGCAGTTCTATTGAAATCCCTGAAACGACTTTCAGAGTTAGAATCTACTTAAACTGATTAAGATGACAGAGTCTGACCTTTAGGGTAAGATCCAAAGCCTCCTACTGCTGATAAGAATTTTTCTATGTACTTCTGCGGTATCTTTAGTTCAATGTGCTTTGACTCATGACATTTGTTTAGAAAAATGTTGGAGAGTCAATTTTTTTTTACTTAAAGTTTCATTAAAATTTATCTCTTTTTTTTAATATAAGATTTTTTTTTTTTTNTTTTTTTATTTAATTTTTATAAATTTATATAAATATATATTTATTTTCAGAGTTGGTTGTAGTAAGTGTTATTATTGAATCAGTCTCACCTGAATTTTTCACTATTCTGTGGGGACAGAGAAGGAAAACATCAGGCAGGGCACTGAACAGCTTGCATAAACAATATTTGAGACAACTCTATCCATTCTGAGCTCTCAATAGACACTTTAAATTTTCATGAAAAGCAAGAGAATTACAGCTTTAGGTACTTCGATGGTCTAAGCTCTCAAGATGTTGAATCCCTTTTTCTTAAAGCTTTTGTTCGGATTCCCTCTCTGCATAAAAGCATGATCTATCTTCCCCTTCTCACCTTCCCCTCCAAGCCACTTGAATCTAGAGTAGGCAGATCTTACGCTACAGATGCTACGGAGCTTAAAACGGATACATTCTGGCTTGGATAAATCTGGCATGTTGAAGATATGAAAATTATGGTGAATCATTGGCAAAAAGTCCAGCAAGAGGATTCTCCTGCATGTCGCAAAGTATTTCTAAACAATTGTTACCAATATGCTACTGAGGATCTAAAATACCTGACAGTAGTAAGAATTTCACCTTCATTTAATAAACTATCATCGACTCGCTTAGTCTAGAGCACTGTACTCCAGTTTAGTGTGCTTGAAATTTGTGCCCTTTAGTGAATCATTTACATGAAGAAGATACACAAATTATGTTTCACTTTTACCAACCTAAAGCTGATTGTGGTAGCTTGGTGACTTAAGAAGTGTTTTTTGAATTTAAAAGAATTAATGTAGCACTTGAAAGGAGGTTGCTCTTTTTCATGCCTACCATTTACTTTGCTTAGATGATCCCACAAGGATATACTTGAAGAGAAGCAGCGCAACCTCTCCCTTCCTTCTTCCACCCACCCTCAGCAAGGGGATGCCGATCCCCTTAAGCAAACTCAGAGGTGTAGATCACTCTCCCAGTCTTATGGTTTCTTTGTGATACATGTCTTTGAACTTTTTGTAAGGATTTTGGTCATTTGTTCGGTCTATTTATTCTTTCTTACAGGATTTTCTTTGAAAGAAGTATTTCAAAAGTCTCTGTCATAATAGCAGCCTTCACTGAGGCTATTTCAATTTTACAGTACTTAAGCTTCCAGAATGTAGTTTTCAAACTCTCTGTTGAATCAGGCTGGAAACAGACATTTGAAGTGACTGTTTAGCAAAACAATTATTTTTTTCCCAGTGGTCTAGAATGAAAAACATGCAAATATGAATAAAATGAGCTCCTTTGGAGGGCACTGTGCTTTAATGAATAACCATTTATATAACAGCAAAATAGCGCAAATTAAAATCTGTTGTGAAACACAAGCTCTCTTACAAGAACAAATTAAGAGAACATACTGAGGGTTAAAGACACTGGAGGCTTAATATGCATGTTCTCTGCACGAGGAGTTCTGACTGAAAGAGGAATCGCATCAAACCTTTACAGAGTTGGTGCCAAAGTATTTTTGTTTCTAAAAAAACAACACACTATCTGCTGTTAAAACACACTGAGTTTGAAATCTTTACTAAATCACTTTGGTTGAAACAGTGAGGAAAACCAATCCTTTGCCCATCACCCCTGTGCTCAGATTTCCCCAGATATGGCAGTTTCACTAGAGGGTTTTTTTGTTGATGCTACCTTTGTATCTGGAAATTAGCATCAAGCTGAATGTTTATGTTCTGTAAAACCCTGGATGGCTTTAGGGGGAAAAAACAACAACAAGACAAAAATACTGCAAATGTCTGCTTTGTTCTTTTTTTTTTTTTTTTAATTATTATTCTTTCTTGGTCAGTCTGAGCAATGTAATTCCAAAGTTAAGAACTGTTATAGGCCTGTATGACCCTAGGTTTTATGTGAGAATTACTTTCTTTTCAGTTTCTGAAATGTTAAATGTCTTTATTTTGGCTACATTTATGTAAATGTCAAGTCTTCTTGCGTATCATCAAGACAAAGATATATATTCCCTTCAGATATCGGTGTTGCCATTCATTGTTTTTTACAGATGCACAGCAAAATCTCCATCCTTGAAATAATGCATTAGTCTGCCTCCTCAAAGCATCCAGGTTGTCCCAAAAATCTCTGTTCAGTGCTCTGAGCCTTCAGCTAGTGCAACCAACAGATAGCACATGATTTGGCTCAAAGGGTCAATCCTACTTTTGGAACACATTCTCTATGAGATAAAATTAATGCAGTTTAATAGATAAAATAGTTTAATAATAAAGGATGTTCTAACTTCCTAAAGTAAATACAAGCACTTACTAACTAGTGTGAGCAGGTGGTTGAACCAGATGATCTCCCAAGGTCCCTTCCAACCTTAACTTATCCCATGTTGATGCAGTTCTTTCCCTACCTTTTTTAGAGCTGATTCACTAGCGCTGGAAAAAATAAAAATAAAAAAAAGAGAAAAAAAAGCTGAAATTCTCACTGCAGAGCTAACAGGTGAATGAGAGGACAGGACTGTTGTAGAGGGGCACAACATACCTAAAACCTGTATAGTAACCAAGGCAGAGGTTTGTGTAATCAGAAAAAGAGGGAGGCAACTGCATGAAGTTCCTAAGAGGTATCAATATTTATATCCAGTCTAGGTAATAAACAGAAGTTTTTATGCTTAATGCTGTGGAAAAACATTAGTGGATGTATAAATGTAATGTTAAACTTCATGTAAAAAATTGACTTGTACTACCAAACACAGTATTTTGCTTGTGCTTGTGTGTTTTCCTCTGATATAAGTTATTATAAAACAATTGCCAAACAAATGTCAGACATTATTAACTGTCCACCTCAGCTGAATTGCACAAAAGGCAAACAAGCATTCATTTGATGCTTAATCATATTTTCTCTTAGCGCTGGTAAAACTTCTCCTGAGCATTCAGACGAGGTTAGCAGAGCCTTCCCTCCAGCTGTGAAGTTCTTCATTTTGGGAAAGAGCAGGGGGCGGTCTGCTCTCACCTACAGTAAAGCTTTTTTAGAATCCGGATGTGATATAATTCACTTGGCTCACAGATTTAAATCTACATTCAACTGTTCCAGCCAGCAGGTGGTCATAGCTTGCATGAACAAATGAGATGAACAAGCAGAACTCATGTGAACAGCAGGACATTTGTACAGCCCTCTAAAGACCTCTGCTGCTCTGACAGTAATGAATCACGCATTTTCACTTAAAACTCATTACTGGTTTTGCACTGTGGCTTAACCATAATAATGGCAGGCATATAATCACTGTCCTTAAGTTGTTTGCATCACTAATTTTGTGTTTCTGTATTGTGACAGCTGGAAACAGTGAGCGTGAGGGCCAAGAAGCAGTGAAGAAAATAAAAGAAGAAACTTTGACTGGAAAAGGTAACATCCTACATCCTTTTCTAAGGGAACTCTTTATTCCTACATTTTTGCTGAAGCTTCTTTTATATGAGGTCACTTTGTGTATTGTTAAAGTTTTCTAGTTTTGAGAAATTAATTCTTGAATCTGACACAGGATAAGGATTAGGATATTTTTGATAAAACGTTTTCAGCTTTGTTTGACTTCCTTAATGTAGGTCATTGCAAAAGAACTGGCTGCAAGTTACTGTGTGTGTGTGTGTGCGTGTGCGTGTGCACGATGGTTTAATGGTTGGGCAGAAAATCAGAACAGTAGTCATTTCTACTAAGGGGAGGATGACAGCAGGTAAGAGTGGGTGTGCTTTTTTTCATTGCTGGCCTTGCCTCTCATGGTGCGTATAATCCCATAAAAAGGGTGATGTTTTGAAGATGTTTCTAAGAAAACAGGGCTGCCCAATTGTATTATTTGACCTATGACTAAAGTTTATAGTCCTTCAGAACAAAACCGTTTTTTTAAAAATAGATGGACCTTTCATATGAAGCCAAAATTCCTGTGTTTTTGTGGTTCTTTGGGTTTGTTGTGTTTTAATCTGATGAGAGGTCTAGTTGGGGGAGACATAAGGAGAGCAGAGCTTCATATCTGAGAAAAGGCATATTGCAAACTATCTGCTGTGCAATTACAACTTGCAATTTATGATGGAGGTTAGTGCATCGAATATTTTAATCTCTTGGATTCCTTGGGTGTAGTTCCTAGTAGTGTATGATGATTCACTGCTGCCACTTTGATGTATCATTTCTTGGCAGAATAATAAGGCAGTGCTGGTACTCCACCCTATTTAGGATCTTCATGGCTTCTTCTGAGATCTGATTCTGTTTTTGTGCCTCTAATAATTACTGTTATGATGATCAAAATAAGTTAATTATTGTGTTAAAAAAACCCTTTCATTAAGATTTATCTTTTGACTTAAATAAATGTGCACCCATCATAGCCTGAGGATACATGTATGCTAGTTAAAAGCATCATAAATTAAGGCATAGTCAGAAGGATCATGAAAGGAAAAAGGTAATTATCACATCGTTTAAATCTTTTGCTGGAAGTTTCTGTACAGAGACTGAAAACATTTGGAATTAATTACATCACGTGACCTGCATGAAGTCGAATAAACCAGGCTCTGCCTTGCTTTCTCACGTCTCTGTGACAGCAGACCTTTCCAGCACCACAGACTTACCTGATTGTTCTGAACAAAGTAAGCTTTAAACTTCAGTTAGAAATTTTGTCAAGATACAGCTGGCAGTTTGAGGAAGCTGAAACTGTATGTAACGTTGACTGAAGTTGTCCCTCGTTATAATTATGATGACTGAGGATTTAGTAGTTTCAGGACCTGATAGATTTGGCCCGAAAACAAACTGGAGGAGTATAGCCTGTGCAGAATGTGTCTCCGATTGGGCGATATCTGTATTTGCAAGTGCATTTTACTGTACAAAGGACTTGTGCAAGTCTGGGAAGCAGTCCTGTGTTACTGCTGATCAATGAATTCGCACATTGTTGAAATATGTATGCAGGTATTGTGCAGGACTAGTCTGTGGGAACACATCACCTTTTCAAAGGCAACAGTTCAACATCTGTTTAATCACTGCATAAAAACATGATCAGTTATCTTGACCACTTCCTTTTTCTGAGCACTTTAATATACAGCATAGAGGTTACAGTATACAGTATACAGGTTATACAGCAAAACAGAACAAGAGACCTTGTCCTCTCCTTATTGCCTCCCTGAACCAGATGCTGTACAAACATCACCAGAGACAGCTCTGGGAAAACGCCAGGCTTGTTGAATGCATGTAGTTACAGTGTTTTCAAGGCGATACTATCCTTCTACATCTTGGCCCACTGTCTGTCTGGGGCTCTGTCTGCTCTCTAAAGGTAAGTAGTTTTACTTGACATAATTTGCACTCACTTCAGGGACAAGTGAGATTCAAAGCATGTACATATATGGTTCCTGTGAAGTGGCCGATGAGCAGTAATGTGTTAACTGCTTCAGAGGAGGACAGCGGATAATAACAACATGGCTATGCACAGAGGTTATGCTTTTTTGCAGCAGCAGCAGCAGGGCAAGACGTGAAAAGAGGACTGGTAACATTTTTGAATACAGGGAGGCAGGAAACCTGGTGTCCCATGCTGGAGGCATTGAAACTAGAGCCAATGCAACAGAGATGGAAGAGCGCTGGAGAGGGAGGCTGCAGTGGCACTTCCTCTGTGAGGTGGCAATGCTAAAAATCTAAGCAATGTGTCACATCACCTCTTCCTGCCACCCACCCTCTCCCATGGTGCTATGCCAGAAACCTCTTTCTTCTTTCCCTGCTCCTGTTGACTCCAGGTTCTTCTCAACAACCTCCTCCAAGACAAAGCAATTGAAGCCATCAGATATCCAGAACAGACCAGAAGAAGTGCTGCATTGTCATTATTATCAGTTATCCCATGGGCGCTATTTCCAAAAGACTAAGGGTAACAGATTGCTGCACTCTGAACTGTAAAGCTGGGAGAAGCCAAAGTGATGTGGGCATTTATCTTGCTTCTATTTGTTAAAGTGGGAACTTGTACTGCTAACAGTAGCAATTATATGGCTGGGAAAATTGTTGATGGCTAGGAATTGCCACAGAGGTGTTCTAATTGTGTAAGTTTTGAATTTACACATAGGGTGTGTCTGTATTAGTGCATTAGTTCAGATCAGGAGAGTGCTTTTCAGGCAATGCTCAAATGTTGCCTGCTTGTTGAACTCTGGTCCACATCTGGAAGGGCACCGCAGGTGGTAATCTGGATTCTCCTTGGAAAAAACTAACCTGGGTGGGAGATGAGCTGCAGCAGTAAAAGAGTATCAGCACACAGCAGCAAACTTAAAGCTTCTCTGAAATAAGGGTCCCAGCGACCTATAGAAATGTGTCTGTCAGGTCTCCAGCACAAAATGAGCTCTAGAGATTCACTTCTGTTGATCCAAACTACTCATTAATGTAGCCATAACCACAGTTAGCAGCCCTGAACAAACTACACTGAGTTATAGAATTTGGAAATTTCTGTGATAAACTCATCTGTCAATAATACTGGAAAAAAATCTTTCCATGTACCTAATAGAGTGTGTCTCCTGACTCAGTTAGCCTCAGTTTACACCTCTGCAAATGAAAGCTGGTTTTAGCCTGATGATTGCAAACATACAAATGTTGGAAACTAATATATAAATATGAACGAAAGCTTTATTCATTCCAGCATAGGTTCAGCAATTAGCAAAAGTTTATGCATAAATATCACTTAGCACAGTACCAAGGAAATACTCTCACAACTGCAGTGTAGGAGCTGGAATTGCAACTAGACTTGAAGGAGGAAAAAGTAAAAGTTAGTGAGAAAAAGGGGTGTAAAAGTTATGTTAAGCACAGACCTCTTCAAAAGGAGATGCCTGTGTTTAATCTCACCCAACATTTTTTGCGGCAATTCAAATAAAACCACAGTTATAAAACTACGCACTAAATCCACAGCATTCATGAGACTTCTATTTGAAGCAACCTGAGAAAGGAAGCGGAGACTTTCTCCCTCAGAGTCAGAGGAATGCAGAGGTTAGCACGGTGGCAATCAAATTGTGTCATTTACAGTCTGACCCACATCAAGGCAGAGTGGGCCAAGCAGTAGGAGGAATGATATTGCAATTTGCATACATTCAACAAGCCTGGCCTTTTTGCGAAGCTTTCTCTGGGGATGTTTGCAGTATGTATGGCTCAGACAGGGATTAAGGAGAGGACAAGGTCTCTTGCTCCCTTTTGGTGTATGACCTTTTAACAAGCAAGGAGATTTTCCTTGTTATCAGAGATCTGATGTTGAAGAGTTTGCCCAGAAGAGGAAGGAGTAACCTAGCCAATAGGTACCAAGCACAACTGCAGAATAATTCATGGGTGGTTACTTCACTGGTGCTTGTTTATATGCCAGGTACCAATTTTAACAAAACAATCCACATTTTTCTGCTTTATACCTGTTGTTGGCTTTCCCTGCAGGACAGAGGAAGCCGGGTGCCTGGAGTTCCTAAATTCCAAAGCTTTTAGATTTGTTTTTGCCCAAGATTTTGTGGTGGCATGGGCCAGGGTTGTGTAAGCCAGTTTAGGAAAGACTAATGTTTTGTAAAAACGTGTAAAAATGTCACCCAGGACTGTTTCTTTCACATGGTAAAAGATATCATTATGGAAGTGATCATCCAGCTGGTGAAAAAGAGTAGTAAATATCTGTGGTTGAGGTGTATTATCTATCTATGTGTGCATAAGCATGTGTGATTTTATGCTTGCTTATGTCACACTTGTTTTCCGTGGTATAGTAGTTAGTAAAAGGGTTACGTGCTGAGTTCGTGGCCATACCTGATGTGGCTGCTCTGTCCCTTCTACCACATCCCTCCTTCGGCGCATACTTTTTCAACCACTGCTGATGCTGAAAAACCTGTAGGAATGTTTTAATGACATTTCTAGCAACAGCAGTACTGTTTTCATCTACATGGTTGCTTTTTTCCTGCTGCCGTATTATTGCCAGTACTTAATGTTAGCAGGTCGAGGTCTGCCACTGTTACAGTTGTGCGACTGAACTCCGGGCTCATGAGTGCATCTTGAATGACAGGGTGGTGATATGAGGGAGGGGTAAAGAAGTCTCTGCCTGACAGTGTGTCAGTTTGCAGGACCCTGCGTGGAACAGTGGAGCACTTCTGTCTTGTCACTTGAAGAACCTTGCCTAAAGATTAAGATTTTTTTTTCTTACCATAGGCCAGTCTAAGGTTAGTTATATCAAGTATATTCAGGCCATATGAAAATACCTAAATCTTGAATAATATTGTATGTGTTGAGCTTAATCCAAGTCTGTAAGGACTGGATGCTCCATGTGCATGAGGGACAGAAGACCCCTTGCAAGAGTCCAGTAAACTAATACAGAGGCGAGCACGGTTTCTCTGTGCTCTCACCACTTATGTCCCTTACCCAGTAAAGTAGGTGCCTCTTTGCTCTGTATTAAGCAGGGAAGATTTCAATCCACAGAAAGGTGTCTCCAAAGCCCTCTGGTGAAACCATCTAGGTGAATAGTTTGCAAATCAATTGTCATGCTTTCTTGTTTATTTTATATTATACTTCAATGCAAAACCATGGTTAAATTCATTGCTTGCTTGCTCCTGTCTTTTTTGTTCTCCTTTTGACTTTTAACGTAACATATTAAAAGATTTTTCCTCTCAGTGCTTACTAATATTTGAAATAATAGAGAATCTCCTATTTTTTGTGATTCTTAAGATACCTTAGAAAACAAATTGTTGTGTTAATAGGGTGGCAATTCAGACATGAAGAGCAATATGAGTATGGTAAAAATAAAATAAAAATGAGCTGAAGATCTTGTTAGTGAGATGAAGATAAAGTATTTCAAATATAAAATGTATTCGTAATGCAGGCACAAGCTCTGCCTGTTAGTTTCCTAAATTCCCATTTCCATTGGAAATGTGAAACATATTTCATTAATGGGCTCAGCCACTAGGAAACATGATTTTCTCTTATTTAAATTAATTCTAATTGAAACTTAGAGACAAAGAAGTGCACAGGTGTAGCTGTAGGCAGAATAACAAAATCCGTTCAGATGTTTTGAAATGATTTTCTGACTATAAATCACCTAAGCTTTGTGTGACTAAGGGGACTGGAGCTCCGAGGTTAGGATTTTGCTGATTATGGTGCCTTACTGAAAGGCAAATCAGAGAAAAGGAGTTTTAAAACAAAATTGCCTCTGCAAGGCCTGAAAATACTCCCATTTCCCTCCCCTACAGGATTTTGATCCTCTTTTACGTACCTCTAGAGTCATGATGTCAAGCAGTGGCCTGATAGAGGTGCTCCTGGGTTTGACACCTGCCATAGCATGCCATGATTTTTTCAGGCACAAGAGGTAGTTACAGGCAGGTTCCGTGAGCTGGAAATATCCAGACCTTGTCGGTCCTCAAGAAAACTGCCAGAAAACGCTGAAAGATAAAGCCAAGAAAAAGGCAATTTGTTTTCTCTCTGGAATGCTTTCATATCTCTCTTCCAAGATCTACTTGATATAATCCTATCTTGCATGGGCTATATATGTAGGACTTCAGAAGTTAATTTGCTTATAACAAGTAGAATATTTTCTGTGCAAATGCCATCAGCTTTTGCACTAGAGATCCAGCTGTCAGAAGTGCGGAGAACTTGCAGCTTGAAGTAAACACTGGAAAATCAGGGCCTATATTTGAAACACTTGCTGGCTGTACACATAACCTTCCAAGTGTGAACTGAATGTAAATCAGCAGACCGTAGTCTGCCTGTGTTTTCAGACAGTGCCAGCATTTCATTGTCGGCTCCAAATTCTTTCAGTCACAGCGCAGTGACCAGTGTCATCTTCCTGACTGCTTTTTGGGCTTGTGAGCAGTAGTGGAAGCAATCAGCTTCACCTTGAAAAGCACGGGGTCCTTTGCCTTGGAAAGACCCGAAATAGGGAGCACTCAGGTGTAGGAAGCACAGGCATCATTGCAGCTGTATGGCAAGGCTCCAGAAGGAGCCCCGGACTTCTTTTCCAGGGCCTCCACATCTCTGAAGGTGTGATTCTGGTGCGTCCACGCTTAACTTGTGTTTTGAGGGCCAATTTTCAACAGCAAAGAATAACAGCTTTGAATAGATGTCTCCGTTCTTAAATGAGTTATGAGCTCTGTGTAACGAGAGAGTCCAGTGGAAGGTCACAAAGGTGAATGAATAAGGGCCTGGAGCACCTCTCCTATGGGGAGAGGCTGAGAGAGCTGGGAATCGTTAGCCTGGGACCTTATCTGAGTGTATAAATACCCCATGGGGGCTGTAAGGAGGAGGGAGCTAGGCTCTTCTTCTCAGCAGTGCCCGGTGGCGGGACATGAGGCCATGGGCGCAAACTGACATTCAAAAAATCCCATTTAGACCATCTCTGGTTGTCCAGAGAGGTGGTGGAGTTTCCAACCCTGGAGATCTTCAAGAGCTGTCTGGATGCGGCTCTGAGCAGCCTGCTGCAGCTGACCTTGCTCTGAGCAGGGGGTGGGACTGGATGGTCTCCAGAGGTGCCTTCCTGCCTCGGCCATGCTGTAGCTCTGTGAGTCTGTGAAATTTTAGCAGCCCGAAACATGTGAAACCTTGTCTGCTGACTACTGGGCTTTGTCTTCTATCTTTGTGGTACAAAACATTGTTTGTGAAGTCCTGACTACAAATATTGTAACTTACACAGATTCCTGGAGTGGAAACTCTTCAAAGAATTGTATCAGTTTACATGCAGCACCCGTAATAAGGCTCTTGGGCACAAATAATGGTAAGAACAGCAATAATGTGACCATAATGCAGTCACAGCGTATTTGAGAAGAACTTTGGAGCAGTGTAAAAAAAATCTTTCTGAGCAAATAAAATACCTGTTCTGTGGAAACAGAGGTAAGAGTGATGGAACATTGATTTCGAGAGCAATATTCTGTGCGAAAAGGCCTGGAAACGTTGCCCATGCATCTGGAACAGCTTGCCCTCCTTTTTTTTTTTTTTTTTAAATGCAGGGCATAGACTAATATATTTAATGTTAAGACTTAACTTTTGAAACCTAAGTTTCAAATAAAATGTGTTCAAGATTACGTGATGCATGACATCTCTGACACATTTTCACATTCAGAATGGAAATTAGCATGCTCGTGTACTTCAAAACCCATCTCAGCCTAATTAAAGGCTTGCAGGAAATGTGTAATGCCAGAACATTTTTGTAGTCTTTTCTTCTACTTTGTGCTATAAAATCTTGCTTGTAAGAAGAAAAAGAAATCCTCCTCAGGAGGTGCATAAACACTTCAATTAATCAGAATATCTAACATGAGAATCATTAGATGTCTGATAGTCATGCCTGGATTTGGATTTTTCCTCTTAAATTGAGGCAGTGTTTCTCAGCAAAGCGCTGTGAAATATTACCAGCAACTGATTCATTTCCCCAAGATCATTGTTGGCTGTCTTTTAGTCCTTTTTTAACATTATGTCTGCCACAGTCTTCTCTTACCAACATTGCTGCTGATTTCAGGCTGCTTAGAAGGAGTAGCTCTTCACAATCGCTGTGACTCGAGGAAACAAAATAAATCAAATCATCTTTCCAACACTTAGTCTGACCTAGTAGAAAGATAATCCTTGTCAGTGTTTTGCCTCCCAAGTATGGAAAATCTGTGGGTCTATGGTAGGAGAGAGATCTCCATGGCCCTGGGCAAGATTTTTTGTTGTTCTGTATTTCCTCTCGCTTTACTCCAATCTCACTTATGTTCACATACTTTCGCTTTTTTGAACAGTTTGCAGCTACTAAACTTCCTGGAACATGGATCTCTTTTAAGTAGGATGATGTCTGTGTTTCTTTCGCTTTAGGAGTTTGATGACACAGGGAAAAAAAAGACATATGTATTGCAGGGGAGGAAAGGAGAAAAATATTATAAGGAAAAAAGCAGTTCTCCTGTTCAAAACTGTCAAGGCAGTTGGTGGCTTCTGAACTGGAGGTGTGTGAAATGTTTACTTTCCAAACCAAAATCTTGCAAGCTTGGTCCTAGATTATATTTTACAATTTAAAGTGTCTCAATGATTGCAAAAGATCCGTGGCCCTAATTGGAACAGATTTTCATGAAGACAGAATATTTCCTAGAGATATATGTCTGTTTTGATGGGATTATTTATTGTGGGGAGAGAGAGAGAAAGAGAAACATTTTGGCCCTCGTATCTGCAGTATAAAGGAGGGAAAGTGCCCCTGCCAAGTAGAAGGGATTAACTTGAAAAGTGATAGTTTGTGGTCAGGTCAATCCAGATCAAAGGGTTTTCTTCCCAACTCATTCTGGGTTTCTTATGGCCAGACTACTGTACTATCAAGGACAATCTTTATTTTAGAATCTAGACCTAAACATCTTCTTGAATTAATAAGCTACAGCTTATCAATGCTTTGTGTTGATTTGCAAATGCATGCTATTCAGCAGTTTCTTTTTTTTTTAAACAGAATTTTCGAAAGATTTTGTTAAAAACAAGGTTTTGTTTTGCCACAAAACATTTTTCCATTTGCCACAAAATGGAAATTTCCTGTGGATAAGACTACTTTCATGTGAAGCTGAGCCTACTTTCCATCAGTCTGGCACATTTTTTGTCTTTGAGATGATGCAAAATTAATTGTTTGGTGCCAAACTAAGTGAAGTCTTCAAATGGGATTTTCTTCAAGATTTGTTTCTGAATGCAAAAGGCAAAGCACATCTCAAGTGCCATGAAGGACTTACGCTTTGAGGCAACAGGCCATGGATAGAGAAATGTCAGAAAATCTGCTTATTTGGTGTAAAAGTGGTATGTCTTACAAAGCTGCTGTAGCAAGCAGTTCTCCTGGGAGTCTTAATAATGTGAAGATGATTTCAAATGGTTGGTTAAAGATTGGTATATTAGAAAATATATGAAATGAATTTTTAGTAATCCGGTAGTTATCGTGACAACTACTGGTGATATATAACTACATTGTGTTTGCCTCTCCAGATGCCCCTTCAGCCAAGCCTGCCAGACAGAATATAGATTTTTCCTTTTTTTTTTCTCCTTGAATTGTAAATCTGAAAAAATGCTATTCAGAAAGCAGCATCTTTTCCTGTTTGTCCTCTTAGGAGGAGAAAATACTGCATTTGCCTTTGCTTGTAAAAGTGAACAACTTGTAGCAGCATTCACATATTATCCAATTATCTGCCAGTGACTTTTTGTGTAAATTTGATTGGTGCATTTGTGTTAACCAACATGGGTATATGTATAGATTAAATTTGATTAAACCTTGGGTTTTGGGTAATGAAAGCGACATTGCTGAGGGAATAATTCTGCCTTTTTCCCCTTCAAGTGGCACGGGTGAGCAGAGCACGTGGCTTGCACTGAGTAGTGCTGGAGTAAGGGCACAGAGCACAGCAACTCACATTCGCTGTGTGTTGCAGTGCAGAGCTGCCAGGGCTTTTCTTCATCTCAATGCAGGGAAAAGTGCTGAGGGGAGGTGGAGAGTTTAAGTCTGGGTTTGTATTTATCAGTGGGAATTTGGGCACCAAAGTGAGTGCTCTAGCTTGTGCTCTCACTGAAGCTTAATGTTTAAATATGACAAGTGCCATTGATACATGGCCTTTAGTGGGTGTTTGTGGCAGAGATTTTACTTAGGCATTTTTCCTTTTAGATGCAGAAGAGCTCGTCAAGCTCAATTATTGGCATTAAAGTTGACTTCACAAGGGTAGACCAGAGACACCACTCTTAGGCTGCATGAAAATCTAGCACCTGTATGCTGTGGTCTCTTAAGAATAATTTTACCTTCTTTTCTGAAGCTAATATTTTGAAATACTTGAATATTTTGAAAAGCCGTGCTTTTGTGCCCCCAAAGGCTCTGCATGTAGGTTTTCAGAAGTTGGAAGCGAAAGGGCTAACCGCCCACTTCGGTTAGCAGTGCTACCTGCCAGCCTGGCATTCAGGGATTTGTAAGGCAGCAGAACTAGGCCAGGACAGGGAATTAATTAATTTCTTGCACAGTCAGAAGCATGTGCCGTGGGGAGCTGGGATTCAGGGTGGCATGATGATGTGCAGGGGACAGTTGTTTAAGGTTGTGTAGATTGGAGCTAAAAAGGAAGAAAGCAGTCATGGGTCTGTCCCTGTGCGCAGCCTGGTCTGCTCTCTGTGTGTCCTCCACAACCCAGCCTGCTGTCTGTCTGTCCCGTGCAGCCCATCGAGGTGTGGACCTGAGCGTGCTCGTCCTGTGGGTGGGCTTGGCAGCCCCTCTGCACACCTTGGCATCGCATCAGCCCAGCACGGCTGGCACCACTGGAGGTGCGAGTCTGTCCCTCTGCCCTCTGGAGTGCAGCGTCTCCTGTCACAGCTGGGGAAGGAGAAGCACCATTACCTGAAAATCCTGGAAAAGCAGTAAAAATAGGCAAAGGACGTGCATTATACAAAAAGGAATCACAAATAATATTTTCCAGTCAGTTTATGTGTTGACCAATTTACTCAATTTTACTGTAAAAGAAAGGTTGGAATGGGACTTTTTAAAATACACCATCTTCTGGTAATCATAGAGGATAGAAATTACTGCTGTTTTTCCTTCATGTTATTTTTAGCACCAAGTGAGATTATATGTAACTGATGATATAAGGAGAGTTCAATTTCAGTGAGATTGTATAAATTTACACTAACAGCAATTAATTATTTTTTGACTTTAAAAGTAGATTTTTTATTTGACCCTTTATAGTTTTAAGGCTTCATTGTTTTGCAGATTAATTTCAGGTTATCATTTCTCTATATAGTTTACTATTCGAGTAAAATAAAAATCAGCATCCTACTGCAATGGAGGCTTTAAAAAGGAGGGTATAAGTATGCTCTCAAAGAACAGCGAGATGGGACAGGTATAATGGGAGAAAATGGGAACAAAGGAAAACTGAGGACAGAACGACACGAGAAAAAAACACACAATGTAAATTCCACATTCTGTATTCCATTTTCTTTTTGAATCGCCATATTTTTTTAATTTAGTTTAACGTTTAAACTGGAATAGACAGTTAAGACACTAACATGCAAGTTAATAAGCCCAACAAAGCTGAGAGATGCTAAAGAGTGAGAGGAGAGGGAGGCTGGGGAGAAAAACAGCACAAAGAGTAGAAAAGGATGGAGAAGCACATGAAGACTGAGGTAAAGAACCTGGAAAGAGGTTACAGCCACTTGAGTTTGAAGACGTGTATGATTATGTTCAGAAAATATGAGGTGCAGGGGCTGGTTGTTTTTTTACCGTACATGTTAATCAGACTTTGAGTATATGAGTCCCTGAGAAAACAACTGGAGTCGCTCAGCACTTCAGGACTTCATTGTTCGGAGTTGCATTCATCACACTAACAGAGTGGAGAAACTCCCACGGAATTGTATCCCGGTTGGCAATGACACAGCTTTTCTAGCCATGCTAGCTTGCAATGCATCAGCTGGGCTAGAACAAAGCACATGAGGCTGATGCTTTGCTTTAAGTCTCATTTATATCCTCCAGGCAGTATTTAAGAGGTTATTGGATTTGTTTTAGCCCTCAGCTTACATGTTTCCCCCTACCCTTCCATCAAGGACAATTGCTTTGTTTTCCTTTCCATTCTGTGTACATAACTTTCCTAATCTCTGAAGGTCTTCCAAATCCTTTAGCGTTACTGACATAGTTGTATTTCCCTCTCTATCTCTCTCTCACCCTTCTCCTTCTGTCTTCTCTCCACCTTTCCCTCTCTTCCTTACTCCCCTTCTCCTTCTCCCCTGCTTCCTACCTCTATCCCTCTCTTTCTTCTTCTTTTTTAAACAAAGGGACATACAGCTTTGTAGGACACATCTTGCTGCTTCATATTCTCTTTAAAATGGTATTCCTGTTCTCCTAGGAGTTGCTTTACATTCTCTGATTTGCATACTGCAAGCAAGCAGTAAATATCAATGGGAACAGCCTGTACTTTTATTGTACCTTTACATTTTCAATTTAAAAATTGGCCTTAAGTTAATAGTCAGAAAAAATGGACATTTTTAAAGGAACAGTGTGATTTGCTATTCTGCACATTTCATCTAATATGCTAAGTTTTATTTAGTTGCTCTTTTGCTGGCCTCTGAGAAGGAGATATAAACCTACTGCCCAGCCAGGAAAAACAAGCTCCTTCATTGATTTTATATGGGATTGGAAGAGGACACACTGATGATCTGGATCACATGATATCTTTTCTCTGACAACTATCCTGTTAAATTAGTTTCAAAGTCGTCAAATTGAAAAACATAAAGAGTGACATCTTATGTCCAATGGGTGTTTGTGTCCTAGGAGGAGGTATCATGCTAGCCTTGGGAAAAGCCTAAAAGACATCTTCCATTATTATTCAACTGCAAGCCAGAAAAAGAATGGCTGAGTCATTAAGCTAATTTTCTCTGAATCAGAGGAAATAAATCCTGATGGTTTTTTCTCTCTTCCTTTACTCCTCTTCCTGCCCTGTCTGTCCCCATGTCTCCCTGGCTTCTCCATTCCCGCTAAGCCATCCCTCTGTCCTTTCCCCTAACCTTTCTTCTCAATTCCCAATAGTACATATTTCTGTTTCTTGCTTGCTTTTTTATTTTTTGTTTTTTAGAGTTTCAAATTATGAGTTTGACTGTCAAAGGCAGAAATAGGTGTCAGTGGGTAGAGACAGCAGTTTAAGGGTATGAGCTTAACCTTGAGTTATCCATCTGTGTCTTTCCATCACTAACCCCAGCCAGCTCCTTGGTAAGGTTGACCTCATTTGCCTTTAATATGACAACTCTTGGCTCATCCATTGCTGTCTGTCTGGACATTCAAGCCCTATCTTCTTCTCTAGGTTAGCTGGGAGAGGGGTTGAGTAATTCTGGAAGAAAGCAGCGACAGGAAGGCCAGCTTAGCTGGAGGGCATCGTATCTGGAAGGCCCAGAGCCCTCCATGTGCTGGTTACACTCAGAGGAGCAGTGGTCCACACGTGTCGCTGTGTGGGAGTGGGCACCTGCACTCCAACAGCTGCTGAGGAGATGGTGAAGGTATGGCAGTACCTTCCCCAAATGCAGTTGGATGGGTTCATTAACAGTTGATGATAAAGGCCATCGGTGTAGGCAGAGGGGTCTTCCAACTATCAGAAAGGCTGAAGCATCTTAAAGGAGCAGAGGACTGCCAGGAGAGGGCACAAGGCTTGCTCTAGATAGGAGGGGGCCGCAGAAAGCAGTCATGGCTCCATGCCATAGCGTGGAGACGCAGAGGTTCCCTGCACTGCCAAGGACTGGAGGCTCACGCCACCTCAACGTAGATTGTAAAATGAGAAGTTGAAAGGGGATTACAGATTACCACTACTGAAGTTTTGAAGCCCTATTCATTCTTTCTCCCCCTTTTCTGTGGCAAATGCTAGTGTATGCATTTGAAGTGCTTGTATCAACGCATATTGACCCAGTTCTCAAGCATTATTAAAATACTGGAAGTTCTTTTAGTGGTTTTATATTCATGCTGAACATGAACAACAAGCAGGTAGAAACCTGTGAAACCACATTGAAGCTTTAGGAAAACAGATGGAAAAAAAATCCTTTTCTTTCTTGACCTTATTTTTTGAGTTGACCAGTATCCCTCTCTGCTAGGGGCCAAGCAAGTCAGAAGCTCCTGCTTCTTTAAAAGTGAGCACTAAAGAAAGCTAAACGTAATAATGTGGCCAGAGCAGAACTTGGTATTTTCTCAGCACTAAGAAGAAATGTCAAGGATTCTGCATCTAACAGTTTGAATGATTACATTCAATAAACATGAATCACAAAGCTACTTGATTATTGCATCTAAACATTTCTAACCTTTCTGGAATATTATAGCCTTCTAAATAATGGGTTTGGGGGCTGTAATTCCATATTCTCTTGAAAACAATGGCAAAACTTCCATTGCCTTGAACAGAACCGGGTATTCTACCTCATGATTTCGAATGGTACCGCATATTTCTGTTTCTTTCAGTGTACTGTCTTAATTAGAGGTTTGCCCCAGATTTATCAGTGAAGGGACAGTTCCAACAAATCACCTGGACATTTACTCAGAGGTGTTCCAGGAAAACTGGTATTTTGACCCCAGTTAGCCACCCATTTGTGCTGGGAGGTGTGGAGTCTCATTCAAATCTGAATCACAATAGGTGTGCATGCAGATGCTGTCCCCATCCATGTATGCATTTACTACTAAAAAAACCCACAAACTAAATTTCTCTATTTCTTCAGTCAATTAGAACTGTAAGTCAGCTACACATGTTAAAATGTGTACCTTTTAATGTTTTTGTTTTCAATGAATTTAGGATTTTTTGAAGGCTTCTAAACCCTTATTTAGCCTGTATAGCACTGAATAGTGCTGTGATTTCTATATATGCTAGAGTTCATATATGCTAATCAGTTTGACTGCTTAGAAAACACATAGCACTGGGCTCCAATTTTTACGGAAAGTAGACTGTAAAGGTTTGCCGTTAACTGAATTCAGTTGCCTTTTAGCTTCATGTTGCCTGACAGAGAGCTCAAATCTCTGCCTCTTGCACTGGCATAAGCCAATGAAATTCTCAGTGCAATGAATCTGATCTGGGTTTTCCTGTATTAGGGATGAATTCAAGCCAAAATGGTCTCTATAATTGCTGTTATTTTTTATGCATGGTAGTTACAGACAACAAGTCACAGATCTTAGGTGCTTCATACTATATTCTCCATTCCTCAGTCCCAGGCATTTTGCAGTCCTTTAATGAGCTTCTTATTTTGAAGAGGTCATGCTCATCCAGAATGTTGTTTATTTTCCCCTGCTCTCGTGCAACACCTTGCACTTATCTGCAATCGTTCATCTGTTAAGTGTTCCCTAATTGCGTACATTTGCTCAGTCTTTCAGGAAATTCCTAATGATCCTCCCAAGCTTTGGATAATCTAAACATTTCTGTGTTGTCAGCAAGTTTCATCACCTGTCTATTCAGACTGTTTTACAGAAAATTTGTAGCACCTGGCACCTACCACTTGTTTCGGTACAAAGCAAGTGAACCACTACATTCCTCTTGTGAGCACTCAGAATTGGCAGCATGCAGAGGCATTGGCTCTGCTCTTGATGAACAATCCCATCAGTCAGCCTTTAGACCAAGCGACACAGGGAAGTGTTCTCCTTGGGGCCCAAACAAACCTGACATTGAAAACCTGGGCTGTTTTCTTTGCAGTGATGTGTATGCAGAAAAGCAAATGCTGAAACACAACAAACAAGCATGACTTGGAAGTGACCAGTGCCTGTGCCTCAAATCAACCCCATCTTGCAATAACAGTCGTACCGAGCTTAGTGGAGCTGAACAACAAAGCTTGCAGGTTGCAAGAGCAAGGAGCTGGAGGCACCAAGAAGGCAGGTGCAAGCTGCTGCTCTGTAGAGTCTTTGGATGGAGGGTATTTTATATTTATTGTATTCCTATGCCTTACCTACATCAGTGTGTGGGTGTCTTAATTCCACTGAGAGGATAGAAAAGCAAGTGGTTAGATACAGAGCAAGTAGGCATCGTGGCATGACTGAGAATGGGAGTGCCGTGTTGTCTGATCAAAAACCTTGTCTGGAAACTGAAGCTAATTTTAAGTGAATGCAGTAAGTAAATATGTAGAAAAAACATGGATAAATTAGGGTGGTTTTCTTTTCCTTTTTGTTGGAGTAGGAGGAGTAGGGGAGACATGAATTGCCAGCAAGAACATCTGAAACCCTTTAAAAAGGCATTTATGAATACTGTTACCTGTGTCTTTAACCTAGGCATATTGAACTGAAAGAGACGCAGATACTAGCATGAACATACAGTACTAGTTAAATGCACTGAAGATTTATGGGTTGCTCTTTCATGAGACACATGATTCTTCTCTCACAAGGGCGAGTTTCAAGAAACAATTTGAAGCCTTGAGAAGCAGTAATGGTGGAAGAGGTAGCTGAAGGGCGACTACGGTGCCAACTGCGGTTGGAGCGCTGCTGTCTACATAGGACACATTAACTGTATAAACATGGATCTTTCACCTTTTTTAGTATGATAAATAAATAGTAGTTTGCATTGAATCTCCATATTGAGTCTCAAGAGTGATTTGAATTGTTGATTAAAGGTCACTTCAGTGTTCTGGTGCATTTCAGGAAAGTCTCAGAAAGGCGAGGAGAAGGGTGGATGAAATATAGGAACAACTTCTGAAGATGAACAAAGGTTGGACTTTTTAATTACAGTCATTTCAGACTCTGAATTCATGAGTATGCTTTGTGTTTTGGATGTTTTAAAAAATGTACTATTTATTGTTACAGTGAACATCTAAAAGCTTCATTTCACTAAGTGATTCAGGCAGAACTATAAATCAGGGTTTATTTTGGCTTGGAATTAATCTTTTCTTATGTAAGCTGAAAATAAAGAGTTGCAAATAATATTTTGTTTCTTCAGTAACATGTCAATAACAGCTCATCTTTGGGAATTTCAGCCTTTCCAAATTCAATTCCAGCAGTCTTATGTATTTACCTGTTTTAATTAAGAATTGGCAAGGATAAAAGAGAAAAAATGACTTGTTTCTGAGACGATATGATCTTAATTGAAAGTACTTGGCTCTCACATTGTCGCTGATCACTTATTTTTCGTGAATTATATCAAGGCATGTATAAGGAATATGTAATATTCCCCCTGTGGCAATATCTAGCAGAAGGAGCTGAGAGCACCCAGGTGTTTTAACACGGTGGTTTGAAAAAGCTCCAGAAGTATATGTGGTTTTGGAAACCCTGGAGAAGGCAGGGGACAGCTTTCCAAACACCTGGATTCCTTGATCCACCTGTAGGATGTAGCTCTGCTGCCTAAGATGTTGCAGCATATTAATTGTCTTTGCCATGCTTGAACAATACCCATTTATTTGTGGTGCAGCTTCAGAACAAAGGTAGCAATGTTTCTGTGCAGACCAATGTCCCAGAAAACATATTCTTCCCTGCCTTGTTTCCTTCAGATTTGCGGAAAGGCTTTGAAGGGCAGAAATCTGGAGGAAATGGGAAATTAGATCCTTTAACATGCATTAGAGCTTCTATATCCTGAGATATGCTCCCTCCAATGCCACACACAGAAGGACAGAGGGAAAAGTACAGAAGCTTACCTAAGTAATGGTATTACTTTTAATGAAAACGTAGTTTCTAAGTAGAGCCTTTCAAACTATGCAGGTAGATGTAGCTGCATTTTTGCTACTTTCCCACTCGTACATAGCTAATGAATAGGGATAAACCGTGACAGAACTTTTGAGCAATGTGTAGACAAATGACATAAGAGACCAACAGATACAGTTGTTTTATGAGGGGAAAAAATGGGCACCCGCAAAGAGTGGGAAAAAATGCAGTTGGGTTAGTGAAATAGTTTCATAATGAACACATTATTTTAGCTGTTGGGTTTTTTTTTTCTTTCAACTCTCATGTTCAGTATAAGGAAACTGTTAGATTTTAAGGGCATTTGAGCAACATTTTTCCATTCAATATACTGAAAGAGTTGAAACCAATGAGATGTAAGATCAGATTGACAGCAGACCTTTCAGCAGACCTCTCTGGGGAGAGATAAGAAGCCCCAAAACTATGTCCGATGCAATTTAGGAAGAATCTATCACATGCCTTATTAAGTAGCTATTTGTCACCACTACCAAAAAGTGTTGCCAACTGAAACGTGCCTAACTTCAGTTTTTGAATCTGGTTGTGCTTTTATTCCCCTGATCAAAGAGCCTTGGAACTATTTAGAAACATTTAGACTGCATTAAATTCAGGTAAGGTGCCTGTTATGGAGTATCTGCCCATGTCATGACTTTGGGTGATATATTCACATTGTTCTTTTAAGGCTGAGAAATACAATCTAACACTT
>VXAL01002331.1:0-12898 GCA_013399475.1 Chauna torquata | reverse complement strand
GAAAAAAATTTTTTTTAAATTAAAAATTAAATATTCTAAATTAAAATAAAAAAAAAAAAAAAAAAAAAAAAAACAAGGAAACATCAGATAGTTCATTCCTGCACACACTCACTCCAGTTTTCCTATGTCAAGTATATAGATGAATATACTGATACCTACCACCTACGCCTCTATTTGAATCAGATAAGCTTTTGCACAAATTCCTTTTCCAGTCTTATGCCAAAATCTTTCACTGTACAAAAAAAAGTTCTCTCAGTTTTCCCTGGCCATCTCACAAATACGCAGGATCTTACTCGCTTCCTCAAAATGGATCTCTTGAAGGAGATAATTTTCTCCTTACTTAGGGGGGATAGAATGAGAGATACCTTTCATATGACTTTCTAGCAAGGGTCTGCACAGCTTTTTAGTCAACAGTGTTAAGCAGCTTCAGGAACTGATTTAGATAAGGCTATCTTCTAGCTAAAGGGAAAACTACAAACAGCTAATGAGTCTTGTACATGTAACATAACTCATCCTCAAATGAGATAATGGGATCAAAATTCTTATAGGAATCATGACACTCGTTGCTCATGACCTTATTAACTGCAACCATAAATGTTATATTACATATGATAAGTAGCAAAATTTGTGTTAAAGTCAAGGGAAAGTTTCCCAGGCAGCATCCTTATGATTGTTCCTATCAAAGAAGTTGCTATTTTTCATTAATTGGAGATTGTGGATAATTTTAGTTATTTTCACCAATAAGAAAGCACTCTTCCACTGCTGCAGATGACTTATCTGAAAGTAATAACCTAATATAGTGGCAACCACCATGTTTTGCTTCTTCTCAGCAAAGTTGTTCATTCCACAATGGACTGAATCCAGGACTCTTTCCTCTCTTTTAGTTTAAGCACTACATTTCAAAACTTTTATTAACATCTGATCCTTCATTTCTTGAATTGATGTGCAGCTGCAATGGTTTAAGTTATTAGACTGAAATGACGAAAAGATTTTTGGAAGAATGTGTAAGTTCTGAAAGACTTCTTGTGCCATTCCTTTACACACACACCTGCATGGGCAACCTAAGATTAATTTGCAACCAGAAAACTCCTTGCAGCTTTGCAAAATTGCTCATTAATGAGACTAGATCACAGTCAAAGCAAGGATGAACCACCTACTTGCCTTATAGCCAATTTGCATTCTTCCTTCCCTCTTCATTTATCTCTCTTCTTTTGCTTCCCAGCCTCCAGGCATGATGTAAACATCAGGGGAAAGCATGTGCTGCCTTCTTTATGTGTACACAGCAAAAGATACATAAATATATTAACTGTTATAACTTCCCACCCTTCTCTACACTTTCAGTGCTTTGTAAAAAATATTCTGTGACAATTCTAGATTTTTACTTTTTTAACAAAGATACTTTATTGTCTGTTCTGCACTTCTTTACCACCAAACAATAATAAAAGTTTAGATAAATGGAAACACACAGATGATTTGGATATTAAACACCCTTACTAATAACCCTAATAGCCAAAGACTATTAGTAGGCAAAATAACCTTGATTTTGCTGAGGGTATGGATAAAATTCCGCATTCCCCAAGGAAAACTGTGAGGAATTCTGTTTTACTTCTAACTAAAATAGAAGAATCCTATGAATGAAGGATTTCAACCTGTTACCGTCATTCTGTTTTTCAGCCCTTTGTCTAAGTAAAGAAAATAAAAGCTGAATAAGAAGCTCAAACCTTGTCCCCTGAAACAGCATCAGGCCATGGACTTGTTCCAAGGTTACAAAGTCAACAAAGTTAATAATGCTTCACAAGCAGCAACAGCTCTAGTTCTGCTAGCAAAATACCTGCAAGTACACAAGAAAAAAGAACACGTTCAGGAGCTAGGCACAGTTTAGATGTGAAAAGAGATGTTGTTAGGAATGGTACAGTAAGTTCAGCTATGCTGGTCTTTTCACCCATGTGTATAATTTTTCAGATCTCTTTTTGTTCACAAACACTCCAAATGCCCTTTTGTCTAAAACAGACAACATTACAATCCTTCTGCTTGGAGCCTTCTGCTTAAAAGCAGCCCTATCCTCATAAAGCAGAACATGCATGTGATGGACTGATAAGAAAAAAACTGTTTCAGTTGCAAGTACTAAGGAATATTATAAAATACTGAAAAAGAAAACAAAACAAAACAAAACAAAACAAAACAAAACAAAACAAAACAAAACAAAACAAAACAAAACAAAACAAAACAAAACAAAACAAAACAAAACAAAACAAAACAAAACAAAACAAAACAAAACAAAACAAAACAAAACAAAACAAAACAAAACAAAACAAAACAAAACAAAACAAAACAAAACAAAACAAAACAAAACCTTGCGAAATAAAAAGACTGTATAATAAAAAAACCCTACCCTCCTATCATCACTAATTAGCTGGTTAATGCTGTCAGCTGAGAGGCCAAGGAAATGAAGAACAGAACTACCCTCTCAATCCAGGTGCTACCTCCAGGGCACGACAGAAACATGTTGGCAGAAGAGTGAGGAAACTTGCCCTAGTGCTCCTGGGCTATGCCTAGGGATGTCTTTTATTTTTTTTTTTTCATGTGCAATAAATTTACTAAAAATGGCATAAGAAGAAAAAATCATGAAACATCTTGACAGTCTCTTTTAAACTTTGTCAAAGATTTAATAAACTATTAGAAGTGCGGCAAGCCTGTCAAGGTGTAGACGTCTGTATGCCTGAAAAACCTTATATGCTGTCCATTACCACTGCTAATCCAGCCCCAGGCTGGATTAATTTGTATGATGTTAAAAAGCCCTTCCAGCTATCCAAAGGTGTCAAAGTAGGTTAGCACAGGCAGAATACTTGGGAATACAGTCATAGCCATTTCACTGAGGGAATACAACCAGGTGTCCACTCTCTTAACCCTATACAAGTTTTTCTACAATATCAAGGCTAAATCCTGGCCTCCTGTGCAGATGCAGAATAAGTCAAGTTAGAAAGAGCTATACTGTTGGCAGGGGGAACTTCCCCAGACTTTGAGCAGATCAAAGAGCACCCTAGGACTGGTAGTTTACACACCCATAATTGTTGACAACTGAGATAGAAGAGACTCCCACTTATTTCAAAAATAAAAAGGGACATGTCCGTGAAGTCCAAAATGTAGTGATTTTATTAGTTTCTATTATATTTAGGTCTATTGGTTCCTTTGTCTCTTCAGGTCCCCTAGTTTTTTTAGGCACCTTACTAGTGACAACAATAGGAAACACGTATACTAGAGTTACTTCCCATATTAAAATACTTGCATGAGCACCACTGAAGCACCACTACTGTTTAATATCTTTATCAATGACATAGACAGTGGGATTGAGTGCACCCTCAGCAAGTTTGTAGATGACACCAAGCTGAGTGGTGCAGTTGATACAGCGGAAGGGAGGAGTGCCATCCAAAGGGACCTGGACAAGCTTGAGAGATGGGCCCGCATGAACTTAATGAGGTTCAACAAGTCCAAGTGCAAGGTGCTGCACCTGGGTTGGGGCGATCCCAGACATGAGTACAGACTGTGGGAAGAACTCATTGAGAGCAGCCCTGCAGAGAAGGACTTGGGGGTTCTGGTGGATGAGAAGCTCGACATGAGCCGGAAGTGCACACTTGCGTTCCAGAATGCCAACTGTATCCTGGGCTACATCAAAAGAGGTGAGGCCATCAGGTTGAGGGAGGTGATCGTGCCCATTTGCTCTGCCCTTGTGAGGCCCCACTTGGAATCCTGCATCCAGGTCTGGGGTCCCCAGCACAAGAAAGATGTGGACCTGTTGGATCTGGTCTGGAGGAGGGCCACGAAGATGATCAGAGGGCTGGAGCACCCCTACTATGAAGAAAGGCTGAGAGAGCCGGGGATGTTCAGCCTGGAGAAAAGAAGGCTCTGGGGAGACCTCATTGCGGCCTTTCCATACTTGAAGGGGGCGTATAAAAAAGATGGAAAGAGTCTTTTCTACATGGCCAGATAGTGATAGGACAAGGGTGAATGGTTTTAAACTAAATGAGGGGAGATTTAGACTGGATGTTAGGCAGAACTTCTTTACTCAGAGAGTGGTGAGGCACTGGGACACATTGCCCAAAGAAGTGGTGGATGCCCCATCCCTGGAGGTGTTCAAGGCCGGGTTGGGTGGGGCCCTGAGCAACCTGATCTACTGGGTGGCATCCTTGCCCATGGCAGGGCATTGGAACTAGATGATCTTTAAGGTCCCTTCCAACCCAAGCCATTCTATCATTCTATGAAAGTGTCGTAAGTCAGAAAAATCGTGTGGTTTAGGTTTTTAATTTACCTTTACAAAGCTAAGGAAGGGGACCATGCACTTAAGGTATAGAACAGGATGCCAACAGTGACACTTCATCAAAAATTTCACCTCGCAAGTACAGATGTGCACAGCAAAGTGTCTATAAAGTCACCTATATTTTAATATCATGTTCTTTCAAAAACATAGGTTTATGAAAACGACTTCCTATTAAGGAATATATATAAAAAGAAAGGTAAAATTTTTTTCTTACTAGCTTCTGGTACTGTTAATAGCAAACATTTTCAAAACACCAGCCGAAAAAAAAAAAAGTTAAAAATTGTAAGATATTTATGTTACATATTCCTCAGACTTCAGGGCTGCAATCGCCTAATATTACATATATATTTTAAATAGGAAAATCTAGGATTCTCATACAATTTTTTCATGACAACACTTGGACCATATCAAGTACTGTGAAACACAATTAATAATAACAGAACTGGCAACACAGCGCTTATATTTCAGGAAACAAAATAGGGTTGCTAAACTACTTTTCTTACTCCCAATTACTGGAAGGCCTGTTGCTATTGCAGTAGTCCTTCCCGATCTGAACGTTTTTATAATGGAAACTTGATGCAGAAGTCTGTAAATTCCCTTGGTTACCCTCTATATCACAGAACGACTTAGAAGTAGCTGAAGGGGAACATGCTTCAACCCTGCTTCATTAGAAATAATAGCAATTTAGAAAGATGACTCTATCTCCCCTAATCCTATATATTCTGAACCTCAAAGATATTCATTGTCATTAATTGAAAATTTTATTTCAGAGACAGAACCATGCTTTTTATGTCCTGGACCTATGTTACTTTTCAACTATGAAGAAATGAAAGGTGACTTACAGGTAACTGTCCACCTGTAGGGATTTGTGGTGTCTTGATCCTGGCCAGCAGCTGAGCCTCCACCCAGCTGCTTGTTCATTCGTTCCCAGAAGAGTGTGAGAAAGAATCAGAAGGGCAAAAGTAAGAGAAACTCATGGTTCAAGATAAAAACAGTTTAATAAGCAAAGAAAAATACACACACACACACACACACACACCAAAAAAACCATTGATGCAAAGGCAAACACCTACTACCTCACAGCAGCAGAACAATGCCCAGCCAGTCTCTAAGTAACAGCTGCATTGAAAAGAATACTACTCCCCATTTTTACTGCTGAGCACATCATCCTATGGTATGGAATATCCCCTTGGTGAGTTCAGGTCAGCTGTCCTGGCTGTGTCCGTTCCTAGTCTCTTGCTCACCCTCAGCCTACTCACNATGCAAAGGCAAACACCTACTACCTCACAGCAGCAGAACAATGCCCAGCCAGTCTCTAAGTAACAGCTGCATTGAAAAGAATACTACTCCCCATTTTTACTGCTGAGCACATCATCCTATGGTATGGAATATCCCCTTGGTGAGTTCAGGTCAGCTGTCCTGGCTGTGTCCGTTCCTAGTCTCTTGCTCACCCTCAGCCTACTCACTTGCAGAAACAGAAAAAGCCTTGACGCTGTGCAAGAACTGTTCAGCAAAACTAAAAAGATCAATGTGCTGTCACTGGTTTAGTCACAAATTTAAAACACAGCAACATACAGGCTGCTATGGAGAAAACTAATTCCTTGCCCACCAGAAGCAGTACAGGGAATAAGCAAAGATTTTAGGCACTGCAAGATTTCCCGTTACAAACTCCAAACATGCATGCTGCCTGATCCAGGGGGAGGAGTCTCAGCGCTAATTTGAGTGCCAGAAGTTCTCAGCAATAAATGGGAGAACAAGAAACTCCTAGACTGCAGTTCATAACATCAGATACCCAAATAAGATAAGGTTGTAAATGTTACCAGAGAAATAGTTGTTCCCTTGATGCTTACTTGAACAACAATTTTTTTTTTTCTTTTTTTGGCTTAAGCAGACAGATCTCTGTAGTCTTCTAAAAACAGAGAAGAGTGGGGTTGTGGTATCCATCTTTTTAATCATGTTCTATCACAGGACCAGAGAGGACTTGTACCCTCCATGGTCTGGGAATGGGAGGAAGAGAAGAACTGAATAGTATTAAACCAATGTTGCCAAAGTGGTGAGGGTGAGAAATACAAACACTGCAAACAAGAGACACCAGAATTATATCAGCAGTTAAAGCTGATTTTACATGTTGCTCTCCTGAAGTCTGGCACTTAATTCCATCTTAACTGTACTTCATTCCCCTATTGAAATGTTTCAGAAGATTTGATCTAGAGCACTTTGATGGCTCTGCCCTATGGCCATATGAGGTTTGGCCACCCCTTCTGTAAAATAATATATATATATCTAATGCTGCCTTACCTAATGTAGTGTTATAAGGAGAAACAATTTAGGGTTTTGCAGTACTGACAGGCTGCCAAGTACAAGAAAAATCCAAATCATTGGATACACGCACAAAAAGATGTAAGGAGTAGCATAGAGGGAAGGTTAAAAAAGGAAGCTGAGGAAGGGAGAATGAAACAGCGAAAGAAGAAAGTTTCAGAAAGTTTAAATGCAGGAATAAACTGTCCTGAATAACCATATGTCTATCTCAGTATTTATTTGGTCCCTTAGCTTCATTCACTACCTGCCCCTAAAGGGTCCATTATTCTGGAAAACTGCAAATATTTTGCAACAGCATAAGCATCATAGAAATTGAT
The DNA here is from genome assembly GCA_013399475.1 of Chauna torquata. Classification (NCBI taxonomy): domain Eukaryota; kingdom Metazoa; phylum Chordata; class Aves; order Anseriformes; family Anhimidae; genus Chauna; species Chauna torquata. The sequence continues at coordinate 5,947 of VXAL01002331.1, read as the reverse complement.
TTTGAGTAATGAGACTTGCCGAGACTTTTTCACTGTTTGTGTGCACTACAATTCATTTGCAGAACAAACATCATTGAAGATAGCAGGATCTTAGTATTACTGGAGGGTATAACCAGTGTGGCCCCAAAACAAATCATGAAAACCAAAACTGATACAGGGTGCATTATGCTAGGTTTATAAAACTGGAAATAACCATAATCAAGATGAAAACAAAACTGCTTATAAACATGATTATTTAGTTTCTGGGACTAGTGTTTGACCTTTGTGCTATGTAGCCATTATCCTGTTGGAAGACAAGAGCATTATGCAGAGGTAGCTTGGAGAGCTATGCTTCCTGATCCATTGTCAAGTGCATCGGAGTTTAGTTTATTTAGTCTACCAAAAATGAGCCAGCACAATCACTCAAAATAAAGAGTAAATAAATAAAGGAGGAAGAAGAGCTGCTTATGAGAATAAGAATGATGGCAGAAAAAAAAATGGATGATTATAAACCATGAGAGGAGTGCATTTCTTCTGGAAATTAGTGTATACCAGTAACCTTTAGCAAAACATTTGGAGCACATCAGTGAGAGGTAAAGTGGACTATTTTTAAGATGACATCAGTAATTACATGAGAACTTTTATGTAATATTGCCATATTTCTTCCGTATTCTGATCCCCTGTGCTAGGGGATCAGAACTGAATGACTAGTCTGCTTTACATTTCTATGTTCATAAGCCTTAGTTAAAAACATACCAACTTTTTTATGAGTTATCTTTTTTTCCGTTTTCAGTCTACTCTATTCTGTAGAATTTGGATGTTGCAAATAGCTTTTCTTGTACTTCTGATTATTAATATGATTTCCAAGAATGTTTTATTGAAAAGGTATAAACAAGTAAGAAAATCCTCATTCCTTTCTAAATCATGACAACAACAAAAACACCACTGATTTTGGGTTACATTTTTGAGGAATTAACAAACCAGCCTCCAACAGAATAATTCAGTGATATCCTAAAAATTAATTGCTGTTCTAATTTCTAAATAATTCTACCTTTAGAATTTCACCATATAGTAGAATATATACAGAGAATCAAGCTCATGGATGAGATTACCAAGCAAAGATACAGCACGTCTCAGAAGCAGTTTGAAATAGCTCAGCCTTCAGCAGAGGTTACTGAAATGCGAGATTTCAACCGGTATGGAGATTACAGCAAGTAAGGTAGGCTTATGTCATACCTGTGCTCCAGGTAATGAAGCTCATGCCTCCTTCAATTTATTAGTCCTTTTGCTGCTCTTCCATCTCCAGCTGCAGAAGAGGGACTGTGCATCCAGGTTACTAGTCATGCTTAAAGGTATTTTGTTCTTCCGTTTTGGTCTGTGGTCCATATGGTTTTGACTTGCTATTGAAACTCTGTTTTCACTAAAGACAGTCTCATCTTGAACTCATGGGCCATACTGCAAAGCACAGATGGGGTGGTGGCTTTCTGACAACTTTTAACAGATTACGAGTAAGTACATTCAGCTACCTTCTGATCTCACCATGTCACCCCCCCTACAAGGTAAGAGAGACAGCACTGTAATAACAGGGTTTGGTCGTACTTGCAGCATGGAAACTATGTAAGTCTGGGTCAATCATAAAGTGATTCTACCTATCTAAGGAAACCACAGTATAACACTGTTGACTACGGTGCTGGTGTGCTTATGGTTCTCCTGTAAGTCTTGAAACCTGGGTACATTCACCATTTGCTACAAGCTTTTCTGATCTGACAACAGAGTCTTGAATAGACAGATACCTGTGCTTTAAAAAACGGGAAAATGCAGTAGCTGAGTAATACTTCTGCTGGTATTCATGGATGGCGTGTGAACATACAGGCACATGAAAATTTAGTATTTCTATAAGTGGATATCCTTGATTAATAATGTTACTCATTATTATGTAATCAAAGAAAAATGCAAACAATACAGAATTCTGTTTGCTTTTGGCTGTCTTTCTAAGCCAATGACTGACTTCAAACATAGACTTTACGTTACAGCAGTCTGCATAATCTCTGCTCACACCCATGATGCTGGTGCGGAAAAGAGAGGAAGAAAGGGAAAGGGAGAAACTATATAAAAGAGGATAATCTCAACAATCAAAGCAAAAGGGAATTGCCTTTACTGCAACAACCAAAGAAAAGTGGAGAAACTGAATCCAAAAGGAATGTACTGTAGCCAGAGGTGTCAGAAGTAATATCATTTTACTCACGCTTGACAATTCAGTGCAGCGGTAACTCTCCTCTAAACTTACTACCTTTGTAAATTTCTCAGTGCAATCCCATTCTTTTGTTCTATTATAGAAGCAGCATGTGCATCAGTATGTCTTTTTCTCTTTAGTTACTTTTATGGTTATGACTAGTGTGTAATGTATTTTTCTCAGTGTTCCCCTTGTAATGATCACTGTCTCCCACCAAGCCCACAGTGTAAACGAGATGTGACATTACTGCAATGCAGCCATGTTTAAATTGAAATATCATAGGAAGGACAATGCACTTCAGCCCTCTGTTTTTACAGTACTGAAGAGTTATGTATGCAATAGTCATTTTTTACTACTTTCATATGAAAACAATGAATGAGGGGATGGTATTTAATAAAAGCCTTTGCAGCTGATAATCAGGTGAGGAATCATAGTCATGGCCTTTGCCATGTATATTGCCAAAAGTATAAAATACTTTTAAAATAAAGTTGCATTTGTCATAAAGCAGACAAGCATATTTCTGTCTTGTTTAATAGGTAAATATGATACCTACAAGCTTTTTATGGTTCTGTTTAACTTTCCATAGAGAATAAAGATGTACATGAATTTAAAAAAAAGTACTGAAACAACCAAAGAGCAGCTGCAAGTTTGATCTTTCTCTATACCACAAAAGGGAAAGAAAGAGTGACTGCAATAGTATAAGCAAGAATCTCATCAGTTTCTTAGATAAAATTTCATGCCAGAACCACTCCACATTCCAGAATGATGCAGATGGAACACAGTGAGGATGAAAAACCAAAAGTTAGCATAGAATAAACGTACAGTGGCTGCAGTAGAGTGCTGCCTCACCCACAGCTATTGTAAAGTGGAGAACAAGGCATGATTAATGTAAATGAAGAACTGCCATGGCCCACACAGACTGCTTTTAAAGCAACTTTTGTCTGGTTCATCTCAGTATGAAGTGACTATATACTGCCCTATTTCTGTACCAGTGGTTAATTCTGACACTGTCCTTATATATATGGTTTAGGACAGGGAATGAAAATCCTTTCATTCACCCTCCTCCACAAAGGACCTAGCACTCATTACTCTTCAAAACCTTAAAAGAAACAAACAAAAAAGACTTTTTAACACACTGATCATATATATATTCAAAAGGAAGAGTTAATACTCTGGAGAACTGAGGCAGAGGGTAAAATATGGCTCAGCTGTGGCCATCCAGCACTCATGATTCCTCAACCTTGCTAATCTGCTATTCTGCTTTACCTTGCTATTCTACTACTTTAGATCAGCAGCATGCAGATAGAAGAGGTTTTCCTTGTAACCCTTTGAAACACTTACCCCCACCCCCCAAAAAAAAAAGAAAAAAAAGGAAAGCAAGAAAAAGTCTACTCTAGGCTACAACCAACAAGAGTGGAGAGCAGAACAGCATAGTCCTTCAGACATTCAGATATGTGCCCAGTTTTTTTCTTTTTTTGAAATGGAACATGATTAATGTAAATGTTGGGTAAACTTGGGGTAATCTTGAACCAATGTTTTGTATAATCTGTCATAGTCCCTTTCTTCCTTCTGACTAGGTAACTCTGGCTTTTGCTACAGAAACCTTTACAAAGTTAATTCTAAAATCCATTAATACTTGTTTATCAAGTTATATTTAATAATTCCTAGTCACCTTCAGAAAGAGTGACTATTCTGCGGTTTCAGCATTAAAAACAAACAAACAAACAAACACTAAATGAACATGCAAGTACATAGCAAGTAATACAAACCATAGTAAGAAATGTTTGGGATACCATAAACAGTTTTAATCAAAGTTAGAGAGTAGAAATATGTCTTCTTCATGATTTTAGCCCAAAAATTCATAGACTTCTTTCAGCAAATGGAGCTGGAAGGCTTTTGTGGAACCATGTTTTCCATTCCTGTACCCAGATCCTGAGCCAATTATACACAAATATTTTCTGACAAATGCCATCTGACCTGTTCTTTAAAACCTCTATATGTGGAGGTTACACAGCCTACCCAAGGAGTCTATTCTGACACTTAACTATCACTACTTTTTGCATTTCCCACCCAATCTCTAAGTTTGTTTTTTCTTATTACAGTTTGGTACGTTACTTCTCTTATGCTCAATTTCTCAGCCTGAAGAACACCAGTTCCTTCTGCCATCTCTTGGAAGGCATTATCCCTGTATCTTTCTTGATTCAGCAATCTCTTTTTGCAGTCCACATCTCTCTTGGAGCAATGCATAGGATGCGTGTACCCAAACTGCTAACCTACACATAGCTGCAGAGTAACTCATACATAAACCTTTAATCTCTTTCTTATTTACTCTTTTTGAAATATTGTACTGTGACAACAATATACAGTATCTCCTTCCTGAATCTTCAAATTTTGAGCAGAATATTAGTATCTCAGTCATTTCAAAGCACTTCAGAAAACAGACAGGGAGACAATCTGGAGTCCTCACTATTAGTGTCATTCCAACTTTTGAGTTAATAGTGGACTGATAAGGAGGCAGACCTCTGGAACTGGTCTCCAGAGGAGAACAAGTATTAGGATGAACATATAGAAATAACCATTTCCCTGATTAAAGGATATAATTCTGTACATTGTTTAGGAGCCAGTAGTCCTGAGTTGGGGAGCAATGAGAAAAACTTGGTCGCGTTCAGACCTGAACAATAGTATCTGTTAGCAACAAATAATAGCAACAGATACCCACACATTGAAGATAATTAGTATTTTGGGTTTTGGTATGAGGTTGTGTACTGACCCTTCAGCTCCAGTTTCTGATATCTGTATAGCCTTTTTCACATCTTCCTTTAAATTTCTTACGTAGTTAAGTATTATTTCTATTGTTTCTTGTTTTTAAGTTGCTATTGACTTTTCTTATTAAATCTTTGAATCTCCATAAAAAATCTCACAAATATGATCAAAAATATGTGTCCAATGTAAAAATTTTGGAAGAAATGAACTTTTTTGCCAACTCCCTTGAGTATTAACATGAATTAATAACTTTGAAAAAGAAATTTGAGCTGGTCCTTCTGCCTTTCACTGCTTGCAGTTTCAAGGAGAAGGAATTAAAGTTTTCAGTATCATATTAACTATATCTGCACTCATGATATCTGAATATATTTATGTTATTAATAACAGTCTGCTTTTGCACAGATAAGCTAAGTCTTCCTGTCTTTAGACTCTGAAACACTTACCTGATCCTGCTACATTTTCCTTTGGCTCCAGTTCTTATATAGACAACTTGTACTTTTTGGGTTCTTGTTTATAGTCTTAAGTGGTGGATGAGGAGAGAGATCACGTGAAAGAAATAATCAGTTTTAGTTATCATCTTCATTAGCTTTTCTTGCAATTCTATGTATATATATTTAAATATTAACAGTACAACCATTCTGATTTCACACAGCCAGGCACAAACAGTCCAGGAGGTTCCTGCAGTGCATTGATGACAATTTCTTGGCACAGGTGGTGGAGAAGCCAACAAGGAGAGGTGTGCTGCTGGACCTTGTACTAACAAATGAGGAAGGACTAGTTGGAGATGTGAGGGTAGGGGGCAGCCTTGGCTGAAGTGATCATGATATGGTGGAGTTCAGGATCTTGCAAGGAGGAAGCAGGGCAAAAAGTAGGATTGCAACCCTGGACTTAGGAGAGCAGAATTTGTCCTCTTCAGGGATCAACTTGGAGAAATTCCATGGGTTAGAACCCTGGAAGGAAGGGGAGTCCAAG
>VXAL01002330.1:63488-91934 GCA_013399475.1 Chauna torquata | reverse complement strand
TTGGGAAGCCCTTTTGTAGGAGAATAATGACAACAAGTCAACGCTACCCCCTTTGTATCATAATCTCTGTAATCGGGAAAAAGCAAAACAGTTAATAAAATGTATGAATTTAATTTTCTCATAACTGAACAATCTTTTAAAATTATTACAGAATTCTCCTTATTAATGCCTAAATCCTGTACTCACATTTTCTGTATGTATTTTTTCTATCTCAAGTACATTTAGGTGTCAATTAAATTTGAAATATCTACATTTGTCAGCATTTCATTTTTGGCCAGTGTGATGTGCTGCTGATTTGTCCATGCATCCTGACACATGAAAAAAGCTCCTGAGATGCAGATCTTCCTCATTAAAAAAGAAACCCATACTATCATAATGGTACGCAGAGCTATGGAGCGCATCCCCAGCTTTATTGCACTGTGTTTCTGACATGATATTTAAAAAGGAACAGCCACGGCTGTCAGTACTGTCATATGCTAGTGCTAACCGAAGACATGTTAAACTAAACATTAGAAAGAGATCAGCAAGTCATCTGCATGGTAACTCAGCTAAGAGATTAGGTAGGCAGGAGCTGGTGCAGTCATGTGGAGATGATGAGGGTTGTAGCTGTGACGGACACATCCTTTTTTCCCTCTAAGACTGCAGCAGTGCCTGCCTTGTAGCCGGGCTTGCTGTGACCTGCCTTTTCAGAGACAGCTCTTTGTGTATGAAATTCTAGCAAGTGGTGGGTGGCAGACTGCAGGAGTGTTGGCGAATTGGGTTAATGAGGGAATAGGTACTTTTTTTGGATTCCACTGCCTCAAGCTAATAAAAAATTTAAACTTGGACAATTTTAGACTGTTCATCCCTTGTCTTTGACCAAAATATTTTTTAGAGCACACTAACAGTGAAACTTCAGTGCTTTCTAATTAGGAGATCCCACTTTCATTTAAGGAGTTGTGCAGCAGCAGCAAGAATGGTGCATATTAACTTGCTATAAATGTAATCTTATTGCAGTGATCTGCACTCAAGTGCAACTGATGGTTTAGCAAAAAAGACACTGTCTTACTTCTTCATAGCTAGTTCCCAGTTCCCTTAATACATACACAGAGACAATGCATTTGAATTTAGCATAGTCTGAAGGCAAACAAAAGGTATCAGAGGTAGTGTTTTAAGGGCAACGCACCAGTACATGTTAGATGCAAACATAGTGTGTCAGCAAGATATGTGGAAATTCAGTATCACTCTTGATTTCAGGAAAACAATTCTAAATTTGCTTGAATCATGTTAAATGTTAATTTACTCTCCTAAGAGAATATGACAGTATGTATATAGAAGTTAAAAAATAAATACTTTTAAAGTGTCTTTGATTTCTAAAACTATTTTAGGTGGAGCCCTTTGTTAATGTAAACTGAAATTTTTGGATAATAGTCTTTCCTTTATTAGAAACAAAGTTTTAAAAATTGTTGCAGCAAATTTTTCCTAATGCAGTGGCAGCTCCTCACTTTGCCTAGATGCCTATTATAGCATGAGAGGAAAAGAACAGCTATGCAACAGCTTTAATTGGAGTACCACAGACTATGATTTAACACTATCAGCTGCATCTGCTGCCACCACTATTTTAGACTTTTTATTAATTAGCTCTGACCTGATTGTGAATAAACATTTATTCACAGTGCCAGTTTCAGCCCTCTTGAGCTGTCATTTGCAGTGTCCAACTTCTCTCTTGCTGACCTAATGTTTTGGACTGTTTTTCATAACTTTATTATAATAGTTATTTAGCAATTGAGACAAAAGAACTAAGAAACAGTGAAGGCTGATTATGAATACAAGAGCAACTAGAGGTAGCTTGTTAGTATGTGTGTACTATAAAGATGACAAATAAGATTCTTTCTCTTTCTTTCTCTTTCTATCTATGCTTTTGGTCCTGTTCTGATTTCAGCATATCCTCCTCTTATCTTTGATGTGTGTAGTGGTGAGATATATTAGCATTGTACTTCACTGTTTACAGGATCAGGACCTATTCTTTGTTCCACATGATGAGCCTGATTCTGCTTACACTGAAATAACAAACTTTATTGTGGACCTCAGTAGTAGCAAAATTAAGCTCTTATCTCAATTGTTGTGTGTTGCTTTGTGTCCTTCACAACGTATGTTTTGATTCACTACAATAGCTAGGATATTCTCAATGATATGTCGTTGATAAAATGAAGATGTTTGGGAAGAGACCTCATTCAGATGACTAGAAACAATGTTTGCTTTTATGACCCTACTGATTTCTTTTCCAGACCTGCAGGTGATGCTCTATAGCAACATCCATCAATGTTCATCAGCCTGTGGCTTGGTCCATGAGACATATGAAAGTGGTTTATAATGGTGTTGAAAAGAGGTTTTCTCTTTTTTTTCATTTCCACTCATGCACACTTAGATATGCCAGAACACAACAGAAATGGGGAGAATAAATAAGAAACAATAAATAAATGTTAAAAATTGGGAGTATTTTTCATTATATCATAAACGCATATCATTTTGCTCGTGCTACACAATGTTGCCCTTGAGTTTTAGTAGACAGAAAAGCACTGAGCTATGGTGTAGAGTACTCTGATTAGTATTGGTAGATCTTGATGTGTTTTTACTGCTTTCAGTTACTTGTGAAGCATTTGTCTTAATATTTCAATTGTGGGAATATATTTTCTGTATTTTCTGTATTTTTGCCATCCAGAGCTTCAGTGTTTCAGAGGGGAATAAACAGTGGCCGTTGCTTTATACTTTACTTAAGATTAGGGTATTTTAGCATTACAAATGAGGCAATATTTGCTATGAATTTATTTTCACGCTTTTCAGCCTCTTGGTTCCAGTGCATTTCCATTTCAGCACCCTGCTCCTGTACTCTTTCCTGTTCTACTAAAGCTGATGGTGCATTTAATTGTTTAAAGCAGTGATAGCTGCTTTAGAGTGAATGGTAGAAGCTTCTACTTTGTACAGAAAAGAGTAATTTACTGGTTTTAAGGTTAAAACAAAGTAAAGCAACTGACAGCTACAATAAGGAATAGAAAAATACTCAAAAGGAATAGAAAAATATTCAAAAATTCAACAGGCTTAAAATATTTTTCTTTTACCCCCCAACCAGTGTACGTTTACCTGTATAGGCATCCACTGACTCACTTAAGAATTTAGCCATTGTCTTTATTAGGTAGAAGAACAAGTCCTGGAGATCTCACCTCTGTGTATAAAATAAAGATGACCAATAGATTCTTGTTAAAAGTCTGGTGAAATGGTTGGGGTTTTATGTTTGTTTATCAGTGTTCAAGTGTGTTTCCAGAGGCATATCTGATTTTAAGAAGTTTTCATCTGAAAGGTTTTTTGCTCCAGGCTGCTGCCAATGATTTCATAGATTGATAGTTACCATTCTATGATGCAGGGCAAATTAGCTTGAGTCCCTTTTCTGCTAGATTTTAATGTGAGATTTTGAAAAGATCTAAACATTAAGGAAAGAAACATATACAGCTTACTTGACAAACTGCATTTCATGTAAACTCTTGGGCAGTTTTGGTTTTATTCTAGTGCGAAGCAAATTTCAGATCTCAAAAACTCATACAAGTAGGAGCTGTTACCCTCAAGCCAGCTCCTCATATGTATCAGACTAATGTTGGTCTAAATATCTATAAAGCAGAGAGGTAGATCTAATCTTTGCTTGTAGTGAGAGCTCAGAGAATCTGAGCAGCAATGTTGTATTTCTAAAAACCAAAAAATTTAGGCTGGGTGACCAAAATAAAGAAAATTCATTGAATGTTACTGGAGAAATTTAAACCAGCTGTCTTCAGTGGACAGACAACATAGTATATGCTCACTTAGAAGAGTGTGTAAAATGCCCGTATTATCTGGTATGTATAGATATACAGATATATATCCTAGACATATTCCTCTCAAATGACACTTTGAACACACTAAAGGGAAATAATAATTAATGAAAAGAATTTCCCGACTACTGTATCAAATACATACAAGACTGCCCAGCAGCACATCATGGTGCTACTTGTCCAGCTTTAGGACATGCTGGAATTTTTGAGATTATGTTAATATTTGCCCTTGCTCTGTAATACTTGCAGCCTAATACGGCCACTTTATTTGTGTCTCTTTTTTTTTTTTTCTTTAATGACCATACTCTCCCACTTGCGCTGCTTCAGTCTTCCAAATTGGTATCCCCAGTTGTTTTCTGGAATTGCATGTTTAATATCAGCCTGAGTGAACAAGTTTAAAGAATGCCCAAATCTCTAGAAAATGTAGCTGGGGAATTGTGGGTTTCTATATCGGCTTCTTTTGCAACATGGGTCTTATTGCAGGTCTTAGTACCCTTCCTGACCAGACAACACCCTAGACATTTTTTGAAGAGTTATATTTTCTGCCTCGGAAGTAGAGCTCAACATGTGTCTGTAGAGCTCTTTGCAGTGGCAGTCAGTCACGTTCAGAAATTATTTAGAGCCTGTGAATCACTTGGTTTTCTCTCTCCTCTGCAGCTTTGAATGTGACAACTTGATAATTTCCTTTTCTCTCCCTGTTTCCCTCAGCCTTGTAAAGCCTATGCGACACTATACAGTCTTCCTCTCTGAGGACTCTTCTGATGATGAATTTCAGCAGGAAGAGGATCCTGTCTCTGGCTTCTCTGAAAACTTTTTCTTCTCTGCTCCTTTTGAATGGTCTATCCTTTTTTCTGTCGTTGTATTAATTCAGTCTTTAAACAATGGTTTTTGCGTTGGTCAGAGTGCCTGCGCCTGTACTTGGAATTTTTGAAATACTCCTGCAGTCTTTGTACGGCACTTGATGAATGTTCCGCATTTCTCCTGCTTGTTTGTTTTGGTATTTAGAGGCATGCAAAAGCGTACTCCTGCATGAAATGCTATGCAGCAATGCACAGCTTATTGTTTTACATTCAACTTGAGCTCTGTGGGAGGTAACCCTTCCACTTGCCCTTTGTTCCGATGTGCTGCTTTGTGTTCCTGTCCAAACCTTCTGCCATTCTTCCTCGTACAGTGCTAACTGTGCTTTTTGATTGTCTTGTGAGCTTTATTTCAGTGCAGTCATCAGCTTTTTCCAGTTTCACTTGCTTGATCCCAGCCTCTCTGTTCTGTCAAGTACCCGATCCTCAGTGACTCAGAGGAGTTGTCGTGCAGATGTTCTCCAAGGGTTTTGAGTGCAAGCTGACCTAAAATTATACAAGAACTAGCAAGCAATTTGTTGGGTTTACTCACTGTGTTATTTGTATGCAAGTTTTTCATTTGTAAATTGTTGCAGATCAGTACATTCCCAAGCCGCCTTAACTTAGTCTTGCCTAGTTTTGAAACACGGTGCAGAGCAGCTCGGCCGTATCACATCTACAGGAACTGTATGTTTAAGCCTTGGCTGCAGAATTCAGCCAGTAGGTACCCGTGCTAGGAGAAGGAGCGTTGCCTGTCAGCTCTTGTTTCCCTGGCCAGTCTTCCTGGGGGCCCAAGTGCATCGTTTTGAGATAAGAGTAACACTGTCACATGGAGGGAGGTGCACACTGAGTCAGCCGTGCTAAATAACCTCATACTGTGTATTCGAACATAGCACCCCAGAGGGCAGTCTCAAGGTGAGGCCTCACTGACTGTCATCCAGAGGATTTGCTCTTCCCTAACGTCACCTGCCTGAGAATTTCTAGGGGCAGAAAGAGAGAAATTGCACAGAACTACATGCATTCTTTTAACACATGCATTTACTGGCTTGACTAGGAAGTGCAGAAAGAGGTGCCATAGTTCTGTTAGCTGCTGCTTCAGAAATCTGCGGGAAGCCAGATCGAGGCAGCTCCGTGTACTGGAAGATTGATGCCCAGTCACATCTGAGTGCCAGGAGCCTGCCAGATGCAGTTGTGTTAGACTAGGCTGGAGAGAAGGGCTGCCAGTTTGATACTGGAGTGTCCAATTACTGAAGTCATTGAGGCCCTTCTCGCCACGCTGCCTCCTGCTTGCCCTCTGCTGCTCCAGTCCGTCTCGCCTTGTTTGTGCCCGGAGCGCTGCTGTGGCCGTGGCTGGGGTGCAATGCTGTGTGTGCCCTACGCTTCCCTGGAGCTGCAGGTTAGGAATGAGAGCAGAGCTTCCAAATCCAAACCTGTTTGCAGACCAAGCTAACAGCACTGCGAGAAACAAGATGGGAACAGCATTAATGGCATGATGGCAACCCAGGTGATGCAGAAGGTGGATTCAGAGAGCAACAGGGAAGGGACATGACTGCAAGCAGTTGGGCACAAGGAGACAGACTGTATAGATTCAGTAGCAAAGGGCCGGAAAAATGTTCACACACTTTTGCATTTAGGGAAGGGAGGCCAGGCTACTAGAATGGTTTGTATGCAAAAGATTCCTCAGGGTTTTGGTATTTTTGCAGTATGATCTAATGCTTAGTGGATAAGCACATATAATGTGAGAGACTAAAGATACCACCAAGATTTGCAAGATCACCTTCTTCCTGAGGACGTGTACCATCAGCTATCTGTCTTGTACTTGCATTATTACACTCTCGTGTTGCTAGCTGAATGCCTACTATTTATGTGTTGATGAAGGAAGTACGGACTGTTGAGAAATTTGCGTGATATAGATGTATTATAATAAAATATGGAAAGAGGAGGAGGGTTCTTCCATATTATCTTTGTTTTTGAAGGTCTCACAAATATTTTTTTTAGTTGAAACCTTGTTTAAATGCCACAGTAAAACTGGCTGCCAGTCAAATGCCAATCACCACAGATATGTACGTCACTTCTGTTATTAATTGGATGTGCATTATGCTGCTGTTCTCTGTACACAGAACCAATATGCAAATCTGCTGTTGTTCATTTTTTTGCTGAGGTACGTGCAAGAAGAGCATCTTGCTAACTCGGCCTTGGCTGTAAATGTAAAATAGGTGTCTCCATAATGGATTGTGTTGTTTCTTGATAAGATGACACCAGTATAATCATTGGAACTCTGCACAGTGTTCCCAGTTATTGCAGGAAAACACTGAATTGTGTTTTGTGCTGAGGTAGCTTGAAACAAGAGAATGTAAGTGCCTGCAGAACACGGAGCAGTCTGCGGTGTGCTTGCTCTGACTTCCTGTAGAGAAGGACTGAGCGCATCCGCCATCCGCCCCGGTGGGAAGGGCCAGGCTGTCAAAATGGAGAGCTAGCGTCCAGTTATTCCTGTGCTGAGAGACTTGGCTCATCAGTCTGTCTGTAACTGCATAATCACAGCTTTCCTCTGAGTACTCCCCGCTTATATCTTGTTCCTTTCTGAAAACTTCTCGAGTGCCGAGTCGTCTTCGTAAGTCCTGCCCTCAGTCACTTTGCTCACACACCTGCTATTTACAAACCACTGTAAGCTGTATTTTGCTACCCAAAAACTTTTTGTAAAGCCATCCAGCTCCTTGGTAAATACTTGTTTTAAAAAATATGAAAAAGACAGTCATTTGCAACTTGATTTCTGTTTTCCTGTCTCGTAGGCCTCAACCATACCGGGCCCTGAAAGAATCTGATAGCGCTGATGTGGAAGAGGCTGTCAGTCCAGAAAAGGCAAAAGAGCCTCTGCCTCCAAGCCCTCTCCTCTCAAGTAACACCACAGAAATCAACCTCCTTGAAGACATTTTCCCTAACTTAGAAATAGAAACACAGCCTCAGCCTCTCAGCCAGGCTAAGAGCCTGGAAGACCTGCGGACTCCCAAAGAAGAGGGACATCAGCGATGCACGTTTGATTACCAGGTTTGGACAGGGTTTCGTATGCCCCAGGTGAATTTGCACAGAACGAGGGCTGTCTGCCTTCCATTACTCTTTAAGAAATATTTTCATAATATTGGGTAGGTGCATCCATTTTCCAGCCATTTGTCCATGTGTTTCAAAGTTCCTTTCTGAAGTAAGAAATTATTGAAATGGGACTCAGTTTTAAGACAGTAACTTTTTCCACTAAAACTACAGCCTTTACTTCTAAAGGAGGCAGTATTTGCCATATTCCTCAGAATCTGTTTTGTCCTTTGGCTGTCACACACAGTTATCTTTGAAGGTGATGCTCAAAAGTGAGACTGAATACCTGGGAATTTTCAAGTCTCCTTGAAATTGCATGTTTTTTAAATGACCTTCTTTTAATCTGGCCATTTTGGTGTAGGCATCAGTTGAACGATCTGGATTGTTGAAGAGGAATATTCTTTATGAAGAACTTCACTGAATATATGCAGCTGAGAAAGTGACAAATTACAGAGACTCTGAGATCTTCATGTGACATGAAGGAAAATTGTCGTTTCTACCTTAAAATAATATTTAATTTAGTGTTACATCCAGATATTTCATTTGAAAGCTTTTTCTATACAACAATTAAGGCTTCTCAACTTCTATACCTTAGATAAAGATACATGCTCCTTACTTGGCTAACAACAGATGCCACGATATATCACAGCAGAACAACTCATTAGGGGCAGAGCTGGAATTAGAACTGCAGAGGCCTGCTTCTGCTTTCCTGTCCGTCCTTCTAGGCTTCATGCAATTGTCCCTCTCCTTCCGGTGTCCACACTCTGCGGACAGATCATCCTCCACTCACAGCTCAGGAGCCCCTCTTCACATTATGATCCATGTTGTGAGGAGACCTGTGAAAGCTAAAATTGTTTGTTTTCTTGCAGAGAATGGATCTTGGTGTTGCTGAGAGGAACAGGATCGTGCCACCCATGAGGCTGTCTCACCCTTACAATAAGCTGTGGAGCATGGGTCATGATGATATGGCTATTCCTACCAAGTATTCCCAAAGCTCACCAGAAAGGCCCTTGACTGCACTTGGTAACATGCCGCCAATCACAAGGAGACCCCGGAGCAGAGACAGCATTCTGACTCCTGCAGAAAAGGATGAATCAAATCCTGCCATTCAGGGGAATATCACCATTCCTAGGCCACAGGGAAGAAAGACTCCTGAACTCGGGATAGTGCCACCACCGCCAGCACCCAGGGCTTCCAAGCATCAGACTCCAGCTGGGCCAACAGAAATTCTCACTACCCATGCTACAGGACGTAGCCATTTGGTTTCAGATCTTATCCCAGAGCCCTTTGAAGTTGGTAGGGTGTCCGTAGACCCTGAAGTCCAGCAGTCTGTAAATTATTCCTCTCATTCATCTCAGCTTTTGTCCAGTGCTACCAGCACTGCAGAGATGCTCCAACCTGTCAAGGTGAAGACAGAGAATACAGGTAATGAAAGTGACTACCTTCTTAATCTGCTGGATCCATTAAAAACAGCCAGCTGGCAAAGCAGTGACCCACAGCAAGGCTCCCGCAGCCTGCAGAGCTCAGCCACTCCACCTTCTGGAGCTGGCTTTGCCTCAGTGGCAAGTGACTTTGTGCCTCCTCCAGCTGCACCATTTGTCCAGTCACTCAGTTATCCTTCCCCAGCACTGCCACCTTTTTTACAGGCATCTCCTAATCCATTTACACAAACAGTGCCAGGAGCCCTTTCAGTGTCACTAGTTAGACCTCCAAGGGGCTCTTTCACCCCCACCTTAGGTCATGCTTTTAGCTCTAGCTTCATAACACCTAATTCTGGTTTCTATCCACCACAAAGACCTCAGCCAAACGTTTCAACACTGTCCATGCCAAACTTGTTTAGCCAGGCTCCAGCTTTGTCACCAGCTGGCTCCTTATTGCTGCAGAGGAACAGCCCTTCTCCAGCGAGCTCTCTACAGCCAGCATGTTTAAGTGGTCCTTCTAAAACCAGAATGTTACAGGTGGGCAAGTCCAGTTCCAAGGTAGATACCAAACAAGTAATAGCTCTTCTGTCTAATGAACCCCCTTTGATCCCTTCCAGGCCAGCTAAGGGCTTAGAGTCAGTGTTACTATCCTCGAAATCTGAGGAGACAAAAGATCCATTTGAAGATTTGTTAAAAAAGACAAAGCAAGACGTGTCATCCACACCAGGTAAGGTTGAACAGCTCAGAAAGCAATGGGAAACCTTTGAGTAATGTTCCCAAAGGCCTTTTGATGTCCCTTTGGAATTGACAGAGGGTGTTTTTGTTTTTTTGAGCCAGCATAAAACCAAGCATTTCTTTTATGGAAGGCTGAGCCAGGATGGCTGCAGGACCATTGCCATGCTGCAATTCACACAATTACTTTTTGCCCAGAGTTTATTTTGCTGGGGAGTCCCCATGTTGTTCTGATCCCTGCAACCATTTCCTCACTTTATACCACTGAAAACCCCTGTGATTCTCGCACTGACCAAAGCATGAAGGTAGTTGGGTTTTGGTTCGATTTGTTTTGGTGTTCCACGCATAACTTTTCAGGCAATACTACTGATGCAGAAGTTACTCCTTCCCTTGTATTTTGAGTCCTTAGCACAGCCGGGAGCATGACATAGCACACTGAACTAATGTTTTCTTGTGCTGCCTGTGTGAATGGTGTTCAGTTCAGTTTTTCCTGCATTTCATATATAACTGTATTTTGCTTTCACGTGTAAAGTGCAGCAAACAGACCCAGACTTGTGGGCTGCACTGAGTTAATCCATTAGGCTCTGACTGAGTTTGTCCTGTCTTGAAATACAGACATTCATTTAGGTCGTACTATTGGGTGAGCTTTTGTTGCAAATTTTTTATTTCCCTTCCCCAGTGCACTTGACACTGAGAGGTAATAGGGACTTCTCTGGTGCAGAACTGTCGTAATTCCTTGTTGCAACAAAACCATAGCACAGAGCAGTTGCTCAGGGTTTGGTCCTGCATCTCTGTTGGGAAACTGGAAACACCAGCAATCAATTTTGTTTTGTTTTGTTTTGTTAAATACATTGGAAAATAGAGTCCATAAAGTTCTAACATATGTGTATGTTAATATTATATATAAATATTACAGATGGCAGTATAAGAACGGGATGTAACAGTATCTTACTTGATTATTTAAAAGAGAGAGAGAGAGAGAGAAATTGGGTATAAAAGTCCCTGGCTCATGAGTTCAAGTTAAATGCCAGTGTACTGACAAGATGGCCCAAGTGCAGATAGATAAAGCTGCGGTGCTTGTCTGCACAGACAGAAATCAGACTCCAAGTAGAGCTGAGTAAGTGATGTAACGCTGGAAGGCCAACGCATGGCAGCTGCCTGTCACTGCTGGACTTCAGAAGTGCTACCTTGAAGCAATGGGATTTTGTTCTGGTCTGCAAGGCTCTCCACTCCCTCAGCCTGTCTTATAAACAACAATCTTTATCATGCTTTTGATGAGAACAGTTTTCTGGTCTAACGAGACACTAACTGGACCATGAGATGGACTGTAAGGTCATGAAGTACAGAAACGCAATGAAAAGGTTAAAGGGTACTACGTTCATTCTGATTTTCTAAGACACTTTTCTGTGGCAATAGTATTCTCAAAAAACTTCATCATAATCTTAGCAACTTTAAAACCTGCTGTCTTTGCAGTGATCTTTTTTGTTTTACTTAAGTGGTGCTTTTTTTGTTTTGTTTTGTATTTGGGCACAGTGTAATTTAAAACATGTTACTCCAGAAGAGGTAATCACATCACCATCAGGCCTTTGATAAAGGAAATCATTTTGGACACATGGGGAAATTCTTGTAAAGCTTTATCTGAATTATTTCCAATGTATCTATTTTATTCATATAATCTTGGAGGTTTTCTTACTCTGATGTATGAAAATGGCTGTCTATGCGTTTGAGTCTGTGCAATACAAAAGAAAAATACTCTTAATATCTGAAATGCCAACAGTTTGGGAAAGACCATAGTATTGCATTAATATTAGTATATTTCTGTAACGCACTGGTACTCTTACAAGCCATTCAGTTGGATTTGTATTTTCTTTTTGTGTTGGAAGACAGATGGTTTTAATATTGCATAGTAAAATATTTAAAGTCTAAGACAATAGCTGCATTTTATTTTATACAATTCAGAATACAAACATATATAAATCCAGTCTGGAATTTTCAGATTTCCTTTACTATGAGCTAGATGATAATACTTTCTCAATTACAGTGGATATGTACAAGCACCAGATAATTCTGCATATGATATGTCATTTGAATTTCACATACTTTTGTGTGTGTGTGTGTATGTATTATATACTGAGTAGGCATATTACACATGCTTAACTGAATAGGAAAATGCTCAGGTAATTCTGGTATCACTGCAAATCATTTTCGATCTCTGATTATTTTACTCTGCCCATATTGCATAGTATAATTCCAACATGGAATATTTTATGAAGTTGGTTTTTTTAGTCAAACGAGCACTCTTGGATTTATTTTTAAGTCAGTTGTGAAGCACTGAAAAGTACTAACATTTAATATACATGGCATTAATCACCCTTCATTTTATTTTGAAGGTGGGAAGGGTGGAGGTTAAACACACCTCTGAGATCAGGAGTACAAGGCAGCATGTTGTTGGAGTTTGTGTCCTTCCTCGCTTCTTGAATAGAATTTGCAAGCAGGAGATGCTCTACGTGCTTCTCATAATAAAGAAATCAAACCATCCCTAGGGCAGTATTTAGTTTTTTGTCTTCCTTAAATCTCAGGAATTCCTGAAATGATTCATTCCTAATAGTGCCAGACATAAACAAAGTGTGCTTGCCTTGGAGAGAAGGTTAAAAGTAAAACATTTCTTTTTCTGATGTAGAAGTATTTTTGATACTTGTACTAATGTAGTATAAGGAGGGTTCCTTTTACGTCTTATCTGGTATGTTTCATCAATAACTTTAGGTCCAGCTTTATACATTTTCCTGTACTCACTGTGCTCTTCGCTTGTTTGGCACCACTTCACTTATTTACGTCTCTTAGAAATAACATTTATTTAAAAAAAAAAAAAGTACATTTCTGACCCAGAGTTTAAGAACTGTTGTACAGGTGGTAAAACCATATTTATATTGTGTTCATTAGGTTAGAAACGTTTTAGACATTNAAATAACATTTATTTAAAAAAAAAAAAAAAGTACATTTCTGACCCAGAGTTTAAGAACTGTTGTACAGGTGGTAAAACCATATTTATATTGTGTTCATTAGGTTAGAAACGTTTTAGACATTGGAAGCTGTCAGTCAGACATAACATTTTGCCTATTATAGAAAAAACTATATATGTTAAAATTTTTATTACTTTGGTTTAATCTATAAAGGAAAAGAAGTGGGTTCTACCTGTTTTCCAGTGTGCTGTATGTAAGCTATACCAGATAGCGTTAGATTGGGCTGCACGTTCCTCACATCAAAATGGTGGCTTTACTTCTTTACTTTGCTTTAAATTGTTTTCAAGCCATCTCCTTTTCTTCTTTTTTTTTTTTTTTCCCTTTTTTTCCCCACAGATCAGCTGCGCAGGCAAGCTGAGCATTGTCCCTCCAGATCATGTTACTGTTGGTTACTTTTCAGTGAACCCTAATCTTTTGTTCAAAAGAGACAAATGAGAATTTTGTTGCTGAATACCTTTCTGTCATTCATTACCTTACACACAAGCGTTAATTATCAGAGGTTTGTGATTTCTCTGCACGTACTTGGGATTTTTTTTTTTCTAACCTGCGATGAATGGTCTGAGCTGCCTGGATTTTATTCCCCTTTTTATGTGTGTGTGTGAAAACATCAAGCAGGAGACTAACATCTGCCCAATTTTCTTTCTGATTAGGATGTGGTTAGAGTCTGTCAGTAACAAATGACTGACATATTTCAGGGGAAATTAATATCCCTTTAACCAGCCGTAGGAAACTACTGATTCAGTGACACCCTGAAGAAAGAAGTGTGTGCAGTAGCATTCTTTTGTTAAATAGGAATGTTTGATATGCTGCCATCAAAAGAGCATGTAAGTAAATGATAGCTAAATGCTTCCTAAACTGCGTCCATTTGCACTGCAGGATTTATTCTACTCTGTAATTTTTTTGATGTGTTTTGTGCTCCTTATACACGTACCATACAGGCTTTATGACCAAAGTGGTTTTTCAAACATCAGCAGATTAAATTGGTTTGTGAACAAGAAGCCTGTTAACTGCTGCTTCGTACAACATCCAGGTTTGGAAAATCTTTATTTTACTTTGCTTGTAACTGTTGGAGGTTAACAGATTTAGGTATTTTAAAAATCTCTGTATTGTAAACCAGTGACGACAAGAGCTGCTCCAGTCCCACGATGTCCGTTGGCAACTGCACAAGTTTGTGGCAATGTATGAGACAAATTCCCACCAACGAGAAGTGTCTGGTTCCACCAAGCACAGGTCTGTGATAATCCTGTACCCATGTTTTCAAGTGGATCAATGGAGTGGCATCGTAAAATAGAAGTGAGTTTGTGATTCTTTTTATAGGACTGTAAAATTGCTTGAAGAGTTTAAAACCTTTGCAGATTAGAGGCTGAATATAATCTTGCCCCTCTTTTACTGGCAGCGTAAAGCTGGAGCAAGGGCACATGCCTAGAGGTAGAGATTTCTCTCAGTGACGTATGAATCTTCTGTGGAAAGTCTGTTTAAACTGCCAGAAACCTAGTATATTTTCCTGGAAATACTGGGAATTGTGCTCCCACGCGCATACACTGATTTTTCTCCCATCTTTTGTAACTTGAATCCATTGCTAGTCTTGGCCCGTTACACTGTAGCAAGCGTTTTGATTAACTGTTTTCAGGCTTACCTGGTTTTGTTTATTGCAGCAGTTACCTCAGTGCCAGGGTGACCATTATGCCCCGTGATGCTAACATCTTGCTTTATTTATGTCAGTTGTACTCATCTCGGGGTGTAGGCTGTTGTTTCACTGCACATGGACATTTACAGTTCCAAGCAATCAATGCAGCCATTTGAGTTTGAAGCAATTCGTTTATTTCCACATTCTAACCTCCTTCCCAGCTGCTGCTGCAGTTCAACAGGCTGCTCACACTGAGCTCTGTCCATGTAATGGCTCTCCTGCCAGGAAAGGGCTCGCAGCTTGTCCTGCAGCTGGAGCAGGGATGCCTCCTGCAGCTCCCGTGGCACTACCACTGGACACTGGCACTGGGAGCGAAGTTCCCAAGACTGAACGTGGATAAGCAATGTAAGGTGCAGCTACACTGCCGCTCCGGTGGCATTACGGACAGCCACGCAGCTGGAGCCATTAGGAAGTCTCAGTGTCTGCCCCCTGCAAGGCACTAACCCAAGGGCAGGCACCAGGTAAGGAGTCCAGCTGCCTCCTGCCTTACAGCTGGGGATTGCAGAAGAGGTCTTCAGACTGGTGTAGGAGATACCTGGGAAGTCTTTTTATACAGGAAATGTTCTTCTAAAAGCTTAAATGTGAATTTCCTTTGAAATGCAGTCCTGGTTGTGGGCAAAATCTCTCCAGACACATTGGGTCAGATAGTGTGGTAAAGACTGAAGTGTTTGTCCACTCTGGCTTTCTCCTTCTGCTGGAGATTGTTGTCCCCCTTTTCTCCAGAAGAGGATTTCTGCTGCTGCAGAAATCTGTCCTGAGCCAGGCCATAGGATCTACGGCTGTTAGCTATTTCAGGGCTCTAAACGCAGTCTGATTTTGTATCTTTGCTTGTAACTTTAAGGGTTAATAGCACCACTGCCAGCTTTGCTTAGCAAGTACATGCAGTATGTGTGTAATAACGTAGTAGCACATGCTTCAGTACAGGTGAACAGAATGCAGCAGGTTTCAACAGCTCCCTTCTGTTTTTCTACAACAGAGCTTCACTGGCTGCTGTGCAAATCTGCTGCTTGGTTCAGTTCTATCTTTAGAGTTCTGGTGTGTGATAGAAGTAAAATTCATCAGAAATGTAACTAATGCAGCACTGCAGTTTGTGGCTGTACAAACTGTGTTTTACAGACCAAAATCAGCCATCTAGAAATCAAGTTACTTATTCACCAAAAAAGCAATCACGAGTCATGGAAACTAGGTCTATTTTTATCCAATTTTTATTGTAAATTTCTTTTGAGGGACATTCTAATTTTATTTATTACAAATTATAAAATTTACATTTACAAAAGAAATCAGGATCGTGGCCATTAACTACAGCAAATCCAATTTTGTGAAAAAATATATTCAAAAATTAAATATCAAAAGAAACAGGTTCATTATTGAAAAGAAAACTTTCATAAATTATTTTGCAGAAATGCTCAAGACACTGACAAAGTATTTTAACACTTTTGCTAGTACTGGCTTTGGGTGTTTGAAATACAAACGTCTGTTCTACTAATTCTGTAAAGTGACTGAGCAGCAGTCTTCCTGCTGACTACCCAGGAACAGCAGAGGATGCAGACAGATTCACTGCTTGCAGTTTGCTGGGTTTTTAGGTGTCTTTACCATTTTGGGTTTTGTAGCTACTTGTTGCCTTTCAGGATATTTCAGTAGCTTAGTAATAGTCAGTTCTTACAACACAATTCTGTTTTTCTTCTCAAAATACAGGCTGGAGTAATACCGGTTCTTTTAGATCCTGTTGCTGCCTTCATTTTTCTACAATTTTAACATAAAAAAGTGGAGCAGAGCTAAAAATGTAGAAGTACACACCTGTCCTGGCAACAACCTGGAGGTTAATCAGGCCTGAGTTTTGGGAAACCCAAAGCATATTCTAAGCTTGCTGTAGCTTTACCGTATGTCATTATGGGATGAAGAAAAACACACCTACCTTTGCAGTGAAGTAAAAGCTATGCAGTAGGACTGTGGCAGGACACAGGGCCCTCTGCCCCTGGCTTCTGGACCAGCCCACTGACACTGGTTTCTCACCAGATAACCCCAAACTCTGCCCTTAAGACAGGTGCAGTCTCAGACCAAGGATGAAGTTTTGTTTCCCCAGAGACACAGTAACCAGCTCTGCATGTGGGGCCTTCCCCTTCAGACCTGCTCTCCCAGAAAAGCACTGCCTGCTTCATTTGTTTATTCCCCAGTTGCCCAGATGCTGCTGGGCAAAATTATACTCACCATTTTCTTAAGGTGTGCAGTTTAACTTGCTCCCCTGTAGCAAGGTGACTAGGTGTGTAACTGTCTCTATTCTAAAAGCATATTAGACCTTCCTAAATAGTATCTGGAAAATACACAGAGCAAATCATTCATGTTAAAAGTAACGGCATTGCTACTGCTAATAAATGTGATAGCAAGCTCCCTGAACTGAAATACAAAAATGAGCTAACTAACTTATCAGTACTATGTCCAACTCCTTCCCAAACCACAGCCAGGGTGGGATCACCACTTGCTCTTTCAACTTTTCCTAAATATTAGAGGAAAAGTGACTTTACAGACAAAATATTAATTGCCTCACCTTCTAATAATTTCTTTTGTTCTGTTTCCAAAATTTTCATTCTTCACCTTACATCAACAGTTGCACACATGCAGAAGACCTGTTCTTAATTGGACAGACCTGATCAGTAGTTTTGTCTCTTCCCTTTGCTTAGAAATACAAAAAAATTTACAACTACAGTTTAAAAAAAAATAATAATAATCCAAGAGCAAAAGGAGTAAAACAGTACGGCATGGTCTTCCAGTGGCAATTAGCTATGGTGTGCAGATTCACACCCTGCTTATTAGTGGTATTTTGGAGATTAAAAAGCAGACACTATTTTCTAAATACTTCTCATTTATATTTGTAGCAGTTATCCTGAAATGCTAGTGATTTTAAACCTTATTTGGCCTGCTCTGCTGCAGTTCTTTCTGCAGACGTTGCCACACTATGCTAAAGATGAAATAGCACACTCATCAGCTAAAACAGTAACAAAAGAAGTAAAGCCACAAAATAAATATCCCTTTTAGAGCAAAGTGGAAAGTGAATGCTGTGTCTCACTACAACAACAACAACAAAAAGCACTTTTGTGTTAAAGTTCAATACGTTAATTAACTAAATTCTACTCTTCTGTATTGACAGCCCCAAACCTGGCTGTCCAGAAGGGTACACGTCTTGAAATACTTCCTTTGCCCTGCCTCACACGATCAAGCATCACTTGATGTTCAAACATTAGATCTCTTCCTAAAAACTGTTTTGTGGTCGTGCTATTTAATGCCAGCTCGTGACTCACTCCAGTCTGCTCTGTGTGGATGGCAGATACTACAGCTAGGAACAGATAGGGGAAAAAAATCCAGCCTGCTAATATCAACCTTGTAGTTTGATCAAAGCAAGTGATCAGTTTTTCCTACATATAAACATCCTTCTTTCACAAAAGTTAATACTGTAACTGGTCATGCAGTCTTAGAAAGGCACTTCTTAATATATTCCTATGGTTTAGTCTAGTCTTAGGAAAAGATTTAGTAGACATGGCTTCTAGAGCATAGTGGTACTTAACTCTGGTCCCGTTACGGAAGGACAGCTGCAGCGCTAGGAACTACCTTCCATCAGTCACCTGCCTTGGAGTTGCAAAGGTGGCACAGGCACATATTTTTTTTAAAGAAGTTCTTAATACAGCGGGTTGTTCCCCACCCTTAGACCTTCCTCAGTTATCTGCATGGTGCTCTTTATACTGCCTGCCTGGCCATGACAGTTACTACAGAAATGAGCCCTTGGACGACTGAGGGACAGACACAATCGCTAAGGCTGGCAGCCTACAGCTGGCCCTACCACCTCACTTGCTAATGACCCGCGATACTGTATTCAGGTAGTGGGTCTGCATTCCTACCTCTGCTGTGCCATAGCCACCACTTGCTTCCTCTCTCCACCAGCTCCTCCACAGCTTTTTTTTGTTTGCTTTTTTTTTCTCTCCCCAGACTTTACTGCTCACAGACCAGTTTTATACAAAGCTTTTATGGGATGAGCTGGAATAATGTAAAGTAACCAAGCTCATTCAAGCAGTTGAATCTGACTGCCAGGTTAACAGTAGGCAGGTGCCTGTGTCCTATGAACAGACCAGTCCTACAAAAAAACAAGTCTCAAGGCCTAAGACTGAAACACTGCAACAGTTCCATGATTAATGTTAAAGGATGACACAGCACCTGTGACCCCAGTTCTTATATCAGCCTCTCGGTTGGTGGCAGCTTGATTACGTTCCACATTTCCACTCGAGCCCCATCTTTTTCCTGCCGGCTTGGACTGTATCTTCCCTGAGTGGCTCTCCTCCTCTTCATGGCAATCACCGTGGCTACACCAACTGCAAGGAGAAGGGCAGCCCCTGCAGCCCCGACTGCTCCCACAACGGAGGAGTTGCTAAGGTGCGCCCACACTGGCTGCTGCGGTAGAACAGGGTGTTACTTGGAGCCTCCATGTGGACAGCACTGCATTTCACATCCCTCATCCCAGTCCCCACTGCCTCTCTCTAAGCTGCATTGTTACTGTCAGAGTGATGACAGCAATGCTCAACAGGTGCTTCCCCCCCGCCATTTCACTGGTCAGGTACCACAGTCCCCGCTGTATCACATGAGTCTGGGGAATACAGCAGCAGTCTGGTGCCCCTTTTCCTGCTCACCTCCCCAACCCACTGCCCCCCCCATGCAAGGCATAAGTTTAGTACTTGGCAACAGACACTGCAGATAGCGCCAGCACTGGTCCACAAACCCGCAGAGTTCTGACTGCACCTTTGTTATGCAGTACCCATGGGAATGTCTAACAGATTACGTCATAAAACATTGATTTGTACAATGATTTCAGTAATTTGCGACAAGTCCTTGTAACACTGTGTCCATCACAGGGCAGGAGTTCACAGCTGCTGTTGCTGTTGAAGATTGCTTTGTGAAAACAGATTTGAAAACCTCATATGCCTTTGAGTTTGACAAAAAAGAGACCAGTATATATAAACCAACCATAAATATACTCCATCCAACTCTGCTTAAAAGTATATATACAGCTTCATCTGTAAGTTAGTGCCTAATTTAACCCTGCCTTTTAAAGCAGATTTAAATATGCTATTGCTGCGTGCACTTCAACAGCTCCTACTGAGGTAAAAGTATGGGGCAGCCCATGGGGCAGGAAAGAAGGGAGTAAAGAGGCTCACTATGAGCCAGTGGTGTGCAACTGACTCAATTAAATGAAACCAGCTGGAACAGCTACTGCATATACAGGCTGCCTTGTACTTCTAAATCCAGGTCTTCATTACCATGCCTTAAGGAAACTAAGAGTGGATCTGCTGCTGCAAGTGCTGGAAAAAGATCAAGGTCAAAGCAGACCTTGCAGGTGCGTCGCCTTGTCAGGGTGGTGCCTATATTAACCGCTCTTCAGGTGGCACCTTTAGGACACTGTCCATCTCCAGCCGAGCTCCTGCCACTTCTTGCTGACTTGGACTGTACGTTCCCTCTGATTGGCGCCTCTTCCTTGCAGTGAGAATCATGAATATGAGACCAATACTGAGTAGCAGTAAAGAGCCACAGGCTACAGGGACAGCTACTTCAATTAGTGGGGAAGGGAAGAAAGCACCTGGAGTCCCTTTCTGTAAAAGAAATTAATGGAGAAACAGTGAAACTCCAGTGGTTACAATCACTTAAGTCAAAAAGCCCAAAATGGTCAGAGTAGAGGGGGAAAAAAAAAAAGGAAAAAAAAAAGGCAGCACTGTATCTGAACGGAAAAGGACAAGTACAGGGTTTGAGGGCACCTGCACAGAGTGCTCATGTTCATTCTTTAATTTCTCAGCAAAACAGTCAAACTTTTTTTTTTTTTCTTCCAAACGCACCACTTTTAGTACAAAGAACAGCTAGTAACAACTTCTGGCATTTTCTTCTAATTCAAAACTAGTGACACTCATCAATGATATTCTTCACCAAAGCTGCCAGTTTATCTCAATAGGGCAGAGTTATAAACACAGCTTTACAGCTGGAACAGTTAATGGCATTACAGTAAGTCAAGCAGGGCACATGGTCAGCATTACCGCAGTGAAGAAACGGTAAGAATTACCAAGCTGGGTAACTAACTGGCATGGAGACAGCAAAACTAAATGCAATTTAGGGGTCTAATTTTGGAGCTACAAAAGTCGCTACAAAGAAAGCTGTCCATTGCATACCGCTTGCTAATGAAGGTAACACACAGCTGTTTGTCACAGCTAGAACAGCAGTAGTTAAGAGTCTGATCAACACTTCAGACAGTATTAGATGACGTGAAACTATCCAAATAATACCACACACTCCTTATTCTCTTCTTTGTGTATAGTTTTTCACAGCAAGACAGCTTAAGATTCAAATGCCAGTGCATTCATCATCCACAGTGGGAATCTTTTAGGGTGCTTCCTGACCACTGCCAGACTAAAATATGCAGGTGTCACTAGAAAAGCTCTAACAAGCCGTTCAAAAAATTCTTAAAACTATAATCCAGACTAACATGAATTTTTCAGTAACACCAGAAAATTTCCCTGAGCAGGGGGATGCTGTTAAAAAAAAAGTTCAATGAAGCCTCTGATGGCAAGGTAGAGAATTAATTCAGCTATTACAAAAACAAGGACTGGCATAGCTACCTTGCAGGAACTTTATAAAAGCCAAGGCCAAAAGATTTTAAATAATTTAAATAGTGAATGGTGAGTACTAAATCCATTGGATTTGTAGCTCAAAAGTTTTAAGTTACCAAGACGCATACTGTAATGTCCACACTATGTAAAAATACTATGGAACAGACTTGAAAACAACTTGCAGCAGGAAGGGGAGGATGTTAAGGTCCGTACATGGATGAGAAATGGAGAAGATAAAAGTACAGAGCAGAGAAATGTCATCAAATGAGTATTCTTCAGATGCTGGTGGAATTAAGGATGGTATGGAATACAACAACAAAATTTAAAAAGTGGAATTTTTATCATTAAAGAAACCTTTAAAATGACAATAAGCCTAAAAATGAGAAATATTTCTTATTGTTAAAAATAGTATCTGCCATCTTACCTATAAAAGCAAAAGAATTCAGGCTGGGTTATTTACAGCGTTTGGATGCCCTACAGTCTCTGCCCATGTCACGCAGCAAGACAGGACAGAAGGAGTATTCCCAGACTACCTGGAAGTCCTGCCATTTTCAAATGGCTGAAGTTCAGATTGCTTCTCTGAGACTGCCAAAACTCAAGCCACGTGCTAGCAGTTAGTTGTAATTTTGCGCAAGCATGCAGATTAGTCACACTGTACCATTGCCACAGGAGCTTTTAGCAGTCCACCCTACTGCCTGTTGCATGCTCCTTACTTGGTAGGAGGGAGGAAAAGCAAGCGAGTGCAGGTAACCCCTTTGCTTCTACAACTATCATTAATAGCAGACACACCTGTTAGCCATAGCCTGTCCTTCTCCCTCCCCACCACCACAGGCACTGTCCTTTTAAGAGGGAAGAGAAAGGCTGTTCTGCACAAAGTAATGGGGATGATGGGAATGAACAGAAGGAACCTACAAGAAGTGTCCTGGGACAGAAGAGACAGAGATACCTGAAGGAGTCTATCCATGCAAACCGGAAATGTCAGGAGTGACCTCGTGGCACACGCATGATATGATCCTTAGTAACAGCAACAGCAGCAGACCCCACCGTGGTGCACAGCCTGTTTCCATGCAGTATGGGTTAGTACATTCCCAGGTTACCAGACAAGCCACCCGTCCGTGCAGTGGCTTTACAGAGAAAAAGCGAGTGTATGATTTAACAGTTTCCATACAGGAAGGATTCTGGTCTCAAACAGCAACGCTTTCCTCATGCAGAAAAAGAAAAGCATCGCAAAGACTGCCCATCCAGTCAGAAGCAGACTCAGCAGATAGAAGCTTGCTACTTTTTCACTTATACTTGAATCACGTTTAGCTTGATTTCACCTGACTTCCCATCTCCAAACACATCCATTTCTACCCAGATGATCTTTGGAGAGAGAAGCTCTCATCCAAGATAAAATGCCAGCTGAATTTTCCTTCTCCAGGAAACTGTGCGAGGCGGTGCAAGGTGGTGAATGGGGGGGGCGAAGATACAGACAGACAGACAGACAGACACACACACACACACACACACACACATTTTTTAACCCTTTAACAACTGAACATCTCACTTTTGAGACTGTCTAATTATTTGGTGTGTTACCTCTGTCACACCTTGTAATCCAGTAACTCTGCTGGCTCAACCGTTTCTGGTTTTCCTGCAATTTGTGCATTTTATAATACCCAGCAACTTCCTCTTTAATACAGATGGGAGAAGTTTTCATTCACTGTCAACTGGTCCTCCCGACCCCTTCATACTTTTGTCTATTCTTACCTCCTTATTTACACTGTGAAAGTGAAAACAGCCTTAACAATCTGCAAGCATCAAATTTGCTGCCAGTCATTTCTGGCTTTGGATCAAATTTGTCTTCATTGTTCTTATTTTGAAAAGGATGTAACTCGAATCTGTAGTTTTCTTTTTGTACCACCTCTATGGGCATAAGGCAGACATAAGTAATAGCTCCTTTTTGTAGGTCCAACTGCAGTAGTTTGATTATTGTCCGAGGTAAAAATCTAAGGGAAGTCCAATAGACAGTCCTGAAAACCATCTGGCAGCCCATGCAGATACTGAGAAGTATTTGCTGCAATTACTTACATGCTGAAGTCTAACACACAACAGCATTGCCAAAAAATTATTTCACACCTCAGGTTTCTTTCGTGCCAACTGTGCCTACCAGCGTGCTTTAGCCAAGACACACACAATACATAGGCAGTTTCACTAATACCCTAGTACCCAAGGATTCTGCTGAGGCGCTGCTTCTCACAACTCAAAGTTCAGAAGATTAGACAGAAGTTTCCAAAAAGCAAAGTGGAGGAAGTGCTTACGTTAATGTCACAGCGCTCTCCAGTGTAGCTGGCACTGCACACACACTCGTATTTGTTGTCAGAGTCTTGACATGTACCTCCGTTCTGGCAAGGGTTCGGATCACACTCATTTATATTAATTTGGCAACTGGAAAGGAAAATTGTATTAGAATTAAATGAAATTTCTCATATATGTTCTTGTGCCTTAGACCACAAAATCAGACAGCCTATAAAAGCCTCATTTATTTGAGAAGTTCCTGTTGCATCTTTTTCAGGTGCTTTCTCCAGGGTCCAGCAACATGAACATTTTACCCATTTGTACCAATCCTCCTTTTGTCATTTCTGTATGATTGAACCCAGGATGGTTTTCTAGCACAGTTAATGAATCCTCATGAGGCAAAAGAAATACTTGGAAGCACTCCATACTGCGAAAATTGGTAATGTCAGCAGTATCATACCAAGCCCACCTCTTCTAAAAATAATAGCTGGTTTACAGTTCTGGAGCAGTTGTTTGAATGGCAAAAGGATATATAAGAGGATGAAGCATTTGAACCTGTTCAGCTGTCCCACGGATGTAAAAATCAGAGCACAAGCTCCTTTGCAGGCATCAGAAAAATAGCACTTACTTCCTTCCAGTGAAACCTGGCTTGCAACTGCAGTTGGCTCCCCAGGTCTCACTGATGCACTTGCCACCGTTCTGACAGGTGAAGTTCTTACCACATTGCTCAGGTGGGAAGGGCCACCTGGGAAAAACAAAAGACAGCCTTTAAAGCAATCAGTTTGGGGGAAACTAAAAATGTACTCAGATGCACTGGAGCCTGGGCTGGCAACGGTCATATGCACAGTCATTGCTTTTTCTAGTAAGGACTATGACACAAGTTGAGAAGGGAAAAGTCTTGGAAATCATCCATAACATCAGAATATTACTTTAAGCATGCCCAGAAACAAGTTTGTGCTGCTAGAATATGCAGGACTGGTATCAGTACTAGGACTCTTCTCACATAGTTTCCTATTCTTCTGAGCAAAATATAAGCACAAACAGGATACTGTTGGAATACCAAACTGTAGCACAGCTAGGCCACAAAAAGAATAATGCATGTACTAGATAATTATCTACACCAGAAACAAAGTAAAACAACAGGAAATTCAGCGTGGGTAGATTTGAGAACTGAAGTTCAGCCATGTAAGTATTTACCTCAGCTTTCAATTTGAACAGGCACAAGTAGATGGAAGTCTAAATAATATGTTGATTCCTACTTCCTTTACCGATGTGAGACATACCTTTGTGACTAAAATATGTTGTAGTTTTTCCAAACTAATACAAATGCTATAAATATAAACCTTATCAGGGCCGGGGGGAGGGACAGGGGACCAGCCCTCCTCCTGACTCCATACCAATTTCTCACTAAATTTTATGTGAGCTCCATGGAGGAATCGTAAAGTGTGTACTGCTAAGCAGTACAGGCAGTAAGGTGACTGGTGAAGAAGCTTTTTCCTCCCAGCATGCATTTGATAAGAAGCAGGATACTCAGACATTTTTAAAGCAACACAAAAACAATGCCCTTAGTCTTAGGACCAATGCCACTAAATACAGCCAAGCCCTTTTTAGCAGGTTCTGAGGTTGGAGGAATGCTGTTCACCAGTCCAGGAGTGCATATATATTTTTACTTATAATAATATAGGAAAACATTTGCCAGGATGAGGCTTGTTTACGCAGGGGAAGTAGCGATGGGCACCACCATTAGCACTGGGAGCTCTCTTCTCACAAGCAGGCTAAGTATCACTTGAAAGTTAGCTGTGTACCAGTAGCACAAAAAATAACCACAGTTAGGAACTCCCACTACAGGTAATTTCTATAAATCCAGCATCAAAGTTTTATCAAAAATACCATTCTTAGCACAGATTAGAACATCACTCTGCCCACGAAACCATTCTCAGTGGGACCATTTCTATCACTCCAGGACATTCAATGCACCCGAAACTTCAGAACACAGCCTGCCTCCATCCTCTGGGGGCCATGAGGCTCCTCTCAGTTCATAAGTATGGCAGTGGGTTGGTTTTTTTCATTTGTTTTGTTAAATCAATACAGCAATATGCCAGATGGGAGTCAAATCCTGGAGAAGATGGATTTTTACAGGAATGCAAGATGGATGTGGCAATAGGCTATAGTACTTGCACTTTAAACAGCTCTGAAATGCAACATGAGGATAACCCACATAAGAAGGAAGGTTCCTTATCCTGAGGCCAACAGCCTTTCAGTTCTGGACAGCACCTTCAAATTAACAGCAGAATTTAGGTGCCTTACCTACCAGATACCCACAGTGAAAATTTTTCCCCAAGTGTCCCAAAGTAAAAGTGCAATTTATCTGGGGGCTCCTCTATCCCAATTCAAACCAAGCAAGGCACCTACTCGCAGCGAGGTCCTGAAAACTGCGGCAGGCACTTGCAGGAGTAGCCATAAACCTCATCAATGCAGGTAGCTCCATTCTGGCACTGGTGCCGCACACAGTCATCCACGTTGATGTCACATTTCTTCCCAATGTATCCCCGGAAGCATTCACACTGAAAATCTGCTACCGCGTCAACACAGTCCCCGTGAACACACGGGCTTGACTGGCAGTCGTCAATGTTGGACTCGCACAGCAGCCCCCCCCAGCCAGCCCTGCAGGCGCAGCTGAAGGAGTTGAACAAGTCCTCACAGATGCCAGCATTGAGGCAAGGGCTAGAAGCACAAACATCAGCCCCCGTGCAGCCTAGCTGGATGGTCCTTCCGCTGGACTGCTGGAACTGTTCTGGCTGAGGGTATGAGAGGTGGGCAGGGAACGGCAGGTAGATCCCCCCTATCTTCACTTGTCCTAGGCAGCCAGTGAAGTTTTCACCTAGAACAATCAGTGCATTGTTCTTTAAGAAGTCCAAGTTCCCAGCATTTCCCTGCAGAGTCATATTAACAGACCCATCCAGATGAACCACCCATCTGGAAGAAAGTGCAGACGGCTCTTCCATAGACGCAGAGATGGTGTGCCAGGCACCATCCGTGACGGGCTTCTTACTCAGGAAGCTGACACCTTCAATACTATTCCCACTTCTGATGTCAACAAGCAGGGAGGAGTTCTTAATGGCTATCTGGAGGAAATCTACTTCTTCTACAGCCCGAAGCAAAACAGCATCTTCGTCCCTGGTTCTGAAATCCACGTGGAGGCTACTTAGAGTTCTAGTCACTGATGTATTACTGGTAAATTCGATGGTAGCATAACTATTAAATGTTGCATTAGCCAGACCTATAAATAAAGGGGTAGAGGGATTTGAAGGGATTTGAAATCAGAGATTTGAAAGACAGTAGGTATAGTATTTGAGACAGACCAATGGCAAACTCTTGGCAGGTTCCCTCCCTTAAGAATCATGTAAGCTTAGTGTGAGTAGGATTAGAGGCCTAGCGGCTGGCATCATTAAAGCTCTTCCTGTTTACAATTACACTTCCAATAATAATATCCAGCTCTTGTGTAGCAATTTTTACTGATTAGTTTCACAGCACTGCACAAAAATACAACTATCCCTCTTCTGCTACTAGAAAAACTAGAACGTAAGTCAGGAAAGTAATACTTCCAGGGCTGCTGAGAAGTGGCAGAGCTGGGAACACCCCAACATCCCCAGTTCCAGGACACTTTGTAGCCACTTCACAGCTCTCCTTCCACAACAGAGAATCATTAGCTAACTAGTTTTCTTCATTCTCCATGGTTCTGTCTTAGGTGAAAACTGAGACACGTTTGCAATTCGTAATTGTGTCTTACTTGGTGAAACAGCCTGAGACTTTTGAAATGGATGAACATTACGGAAAACAAGATGGCCCTTGCACTGCAATGATAAGGCAGGCAATCACTTCATAACAGTGAACTGATCAAGTCATGGTAGCAGAAGAAAACATCTTTGAGTACCATCTTTGCTCTATCACAAACTGGTCATAAACATAAAATGCATGCTGTCTGTATTTGGGCATCATTCTCAGCTTCCCCATTGCAGCATTATTATTGCAGCACGTGTTTGTATTTATAGCAATAGTACAAATTAGAAATTCTGATTACAGACACTAAGGACTTTACCAACACATAAACAGGAGAGCAGTACTTACACACATATCCTGCTAGAACATCTATACAGGTGGTAGCTTCAGGACATGGGTCACTTTCACACCAAACTCTCTCTTCACAAAATTTCCCAGTGAAATTTGCTGGACAGCTGCAATGGAAATCATTCCAAGTGACAATGCATCTGCCACCATTCTGACATGGTTCAGACTGAAAAACAAAATAGTGCAATTTAGGAGCACTGTAATTCATGTTTAGATCTAAGAGAATTTGGTAGAAGGATATGTGACACCAGAGATTACTACAAGCAGTGTCTGCATCAAGAAATAAGGGTAATTAAAATAGGGAATCAATGGCAGCAAAGGAAGCACAAGAGTCTCTATGCAACCAACTCCTGAGACCCTGCCTCTCCCTATATGCACTGCTGATTGACAGAAACTCTCTAGGCAGAGCTTCATCAATTTGGAAAGGAACAGCTGGCAGGATATCTGCAAGGACCTTATACTTCAGGGAGCATCTCAGCCACACAGCTACTGGTCTGCACATGCTGACCTTCAAGCTGTTGCAAAATCTACATATTCAGATGCATACATGTACAGCAGTCAGGGTCTGGACACCAATCCAAATCCAGAGTCTTAATTTCTCTGTGAAAAAGGTTTTTTTGAGCATATCACACCAGGCAGTACAATGTAACTGATGGTTTGTATCTAGTTGATGAGGGGGAGGAGGAAACATGTCCTGGTTTGCTATTATTTTTGTTGTTATGGCCTCTGATATCAATTATCTGCCAGAGCCTGCTATTCTTCACATGGGCTTTTTGGGTGGGTGGGT
>VXAL01002330.1:11776-63476 GCA_013399475.1 Chauna torquata | reverse complement strand
TTGAAAAGTTATTGTATGAAAAAAACTGCAAAGAGAGACAAGAGTTATATCACGGGAGTGAGGCTAAGAGTAAGATGTCCTGTTCCGTTTCCCATTTCTACTACTAACAGCTTTCTGTTCCTGTCTGAGCAAAAAAGCAAAATCAGACAGCATGGAAATAATGGCTATCTATCTACTAAGAAGCCTAATGGACTCAGGTAATTGCTGATTAAATACATAAAATTGAGAAAAGTCATCGTAAGGTAAAGGCAATTCTAATTTATTAGAAACAATAGAAAGGGCACCAATCCCTGCAGGTTCAGCCTCATTTAGTTAAAGTATCTGACATCTCATGACATCAAAACACATTACACCACTATTACAATCCTTAAAGCCTCTATTGCACTCTACCCAACACAGTGTGCAAACAGTGCCTAATTATAGCCAACTAAAGTAACCAGCATTTCACAGATGGAAGTGAAAACAAAACCACAAGACACAAAGGAAAGGTGTAACAGGTGAAACAAGCTGTAAAGCTCCTGAAAACCTCACAAAGTTCTGTCACTAGAAGGACACACCTAATACCGGAGAAGTGACAACACTTCATAGCACCATGAACAAGAAGGGCAAACACTAGGGAGTGTGGCCCCCTACATTCAAACGTGGCAGCTTAACGGACAGACAGTTTGTGCTCTAAGGGCACCATCAGGACAGTTCCTGGCACTGTTGTTGCTGAAGCGGCGCATTCCTGGGGGAAGACGTTGTGCAACTGAAACGAGAGGAGGAGCTGCAAAGGTTACTGGTTAGAGGGTAGTGTCTGGAATGCATGCGTGGGCTCGGCAATACAGAGGCGGGCAGAAGGAGCACAGAACTGCCCAAGTTCTACAAGTACAAAAAAAAAAAAAGTGGGGGAACTAGAGAAAACTTGGTGCTTAAGTTGTGTGTAGGATATTGAGTGAAGGAAGAGTGTCTGGGACCATGTACCATTTCCTTCAATACTTAAAAATTTCCCATCTTTCTGGTATCAGCAACAATCAAACTGTTCTATGATCACAGACCTACAATAAACTACCACACACACGTAGAGAGAAAAAAGAGACTTCCTACCTTGCAGGTGTTATCAGAGATGCATCCATTTACCAGATTAATGTTTTGAGTCCTGTTGAGTTCCTGTGGGAGACTGTAGTTCTCAACCTGAAAAACGTCTATTTTGTGGTTGTTCAGCTGAATGTCTTGCAAACAGCCTTTAAAATAGCCTCCCCACACGTCAGCGCTGTCTGGGTTAGGATGTCCACCAATATACACTTCATAGCCAGCTAAAAGAGGTCTTTCTATAAGGTGTCCCAGCTCCACATATATGTCTGATTGGTGGGCACCAACAATTCCTCCTTGGAAAGACAGAGCTACCAAATGTCTTCTCCCATCAACTAAATTTTCTGGAAACGTCACAGTATCTGTAGATAACATCTCTATCTTTAGCTTGCCATTCTTCAGGTATATAGTGAAGCAGGGGTCTGTTCCATTGCTGATTTGAAATAGCAAGCCGTTAGGTTTCAAAGTACGAATGAAAAAGGAGATGTTGAAGTCTGCACCAAGGCTATCAGAAAGGATGAAAGAGGCAAAGCTGCTAGAATCCTCCAGGCCAAATGTTGCTGCTGGGTGCTCTGGAAGAGAAAAGAAATGTGCATCAGCTCTGTGAGAAGGGGAATGCAGCTGGCACAGGGACACTGTAACCTTTATGAAGGGGGCAAGACCTTTCTTCCCAACATTTTCAACACGTATAAGGGTAATTATGCTCCCTCCCCACACGTCTGAAATTAGGAAGTAGGTGAATGTGTCCTTGCTTTCTCTGGAGGAAAAAAAACTTAGAGCACACAAGTGGCAGAAGAGGGAAAAGCAGATCTAGCAGAGACCTTGCCACCTAGCGGATTTAGTCAAAGACTTTTAATCTACAAAGTTGCTTTCGAAACTTGTAAATTTGGTAATAGCAGAACAACTTCGTACTTGCTATGTTTAGAGGTCAGGAATGAAACAGAAAAAATGGACAACATTAATATAAGCCTTGCCAGGACACAAAAATGCAAACAGGTATGATTTTAACTCAAAATTGTCAAGGAGCTTCCTTTGACACTGTATTTTATTTATAAAGCAATACATTCCTATTCACCCTAAAATCAGAAGCTCAAGCTCAGCTTTTCATAATGAAATAACTTCCCTGCCCTCCTACACTTACTTAGATCTGGTACAAAGATGAAGTCAGAGCCTCTGGCTCAGCAAGGAATAGTGTGAGAATCACTCCTGCAGGAGCAAGTGACAGACAAGGGATCAATGCCAATTTTATTTACAGAGGGTTTTGCTTTAATCTTCTCTCTGGTCAAGTAGAAAATATTGCTTCTGGAGCTAACGTCAATGCTTCTCTAGTATCTCTGAAGCACCGACTGACAGATGAGCTGGCAGATGTAAATCACATGGCACTTACCATACGAGCACGCAGGGCCTCCATAAGGCCTAAAGCAGTCGCACCTGAATGTTGCCCAAAGGTCCACACACAGCCCTCCGTGAAAGCAGGGCTTGGAGAGGCACCACTCTGTCCGGTCACAGCCCAGCTTCATGGAGGAGGCCTCATTCACAGGGAGACCCACCGGTAGCACAGCGTCAGCATCCACCTGCAAGTCTTCCAGGCAGCCGACGAAGCCCTGCTGGCTCTGTGTGTTGTTGGCCATTGGATCCCCAGCACCTCCGATATACATGTTCAGGAAGGCACGTGGGATCGAAGCAGTGCCATGTGGGACAGGCGAGCTCTGCAGGCAGACACCTGCATCACAAGAGTCATGCCAGAGCTTTAGCTGCACAGTGCTCTGCAAAACAACTTCAACTTTATGCCAATGGCCATCATCAACTCTCAGCCCCTCCAGGAGCAGCAGGTACCCAACATCCTCCCTCTTCAGTCCTGCACGCAGAATGCCATCAAGGAGCTCCAGGAACAAGTATTCAGCTTCATGACCTCGGTAAAAAAGGATGGCGCTGGGCAAGGTGGTTCGGAACCGGAGGGACACACTGGCAAGCTGATCTCCTGCTACCTCCCTCCTGCTCTGATTGTTCACGGGCAGCTCAATGAGGAGATACCCTCTGGAAGCAAAGGAAAATGTTGTTGGTGTTGAGCATGTAGCATCATAGAAACCAGGCTGGCACTGGCACAGGTGGCCGTGGCTCTCAGCTTGGTAGGTTGGGATGCACAAGGCCTCATTTTGACAGTCATGCGTCTGGCACCCAGTGAGCTTGACAGAGCAGTTCTTCCCTCCCCATACAATGCCATCCTGGCTAGGGGCACAGTGGCAGGTATAGTCAGCAATGCCATCCTCACAGACGGCTCCATTCTTGCAGGGACCCTCCTCACACTCATTGATGTTAACAGCACATTCCACACCTGCGAAAGAGATTTAGAAACGGGATCTCACTGCAGGGGATTGTGACTCCCTTCCCCTGAGCAAGCCTGCTAGGCACAGACCGCCCTCCCCAGCACTGCCACTCTAAACCATCTTCAGGAACTCAAGAGAAGCCCAAGAGCTGCCAGGAAGAAGCCCCTGCACTCACCACAGAGTGGCCTACCGCTATCGTAAGAGCAACAAAAAGATAATTCTGTGCTGTCCTTCCAGAAGCTGCAAAGAGGGTGCTGTTTATAGAACTTCGTCCAGTCAGCCTGCGTTATCCAACAGACCCCACTGTCCTCTCCCAGACGATCTCTGACAACACAGCTAATCAGTATGCAAGGAGAGCAAGCAGAGGATATCACAGGGACAAGACAGCACAGACAAGGATTTTGTGTGTCTTTCACACACAAATTTGGTAAATTTAAACTTACGTTGAATCTACAGATCTGACTGGAGTATGTTCTGGGCACCATTGTTGCAGACAGCATCAAACTGGATCACCAGCCAGCAAAGTTATTGGAAAGCCTCAGTTAAGAAAATTCAAATTCCATAGTTTGGAAAACAATCCCAGATGACCTTCCAGTTGTAAAACATTCACAAAACTCACTTCACTACCAAGCAACAAACAAAGCATGCTCCAAAGGCACCTTGTCATAGTTGCACAAAAGCTGATTTCAGTTTTGTCCAGTCCTGCAGAAGTGAACTGGGCAGAAAGTGCTGCATTGCAGTTAGCGTGTCTCCTCGAGGCACTCATATCCCAACAGGGCTCAAGTAAATTACAAGCCATTACACTCAAATCTGGTTAATGAAAATCGGCTGTCATTGTCCTGAGCATCTCCAGACTGACAGAAGAGCCCTCCTGAACCAGTTCACTGTTTACCTAGCCCATAACATCGGTTTTCACTAATCTTCAGAGACAGTCACACAGATAAGCCAAGCATGGATTATCCTGATCTAATAGCATTACATACAGAATCCACCCAGCAAGCATAACGAGGACAGCAGAAAGAAAAAGGAGGAATTCACACACAAAGGAGGGGAATCAAAACACAAAAGACATTTGTAAAGAAAAGCCACTAGATAGAATGAGCGTGTCAAAGAGATTAGCGAGTTGCCCGAGGGAAAAAGAGATGAGGAGAGATGGTGCATTAGGAGTGCTGGAGCTGGACTTGGTGACATGCGATAAAAAATTAACAAAGATATGAAGCTTCTTGAATTTGTGTGCTGATGTTGTGAACCGCCTCACACCCCAGCAATGCCAGTCTTGCACAGACACCTGGTACCCTGCTGTCTAACCACGCTGCTTTACTCTTTGCAGACCAAGCGTTTAGCTGCTGTTGACACTGCTATCTCTGCAGATAGGTGAAGACTCAACACCACCTTCCAGCTCAAAATTTTCTTTTGCGTCAATGTAAGGCCATAACGCATATGGTGCTCTGAGAAGCACTGGAACAGAAATGGGAGGCTCTGGTAATTCTGCTCTTTCAGCTATGCCAGAGCTGTTCTGCTGGCAGCATTACCTCATGTCCCTCTAGGACATAGCTGCACCTCTTTTCTTTAACTAGAAGAGAACTGCTTTTTGTAGTGCCTGTAGAAAAGCACTGAATTTGGCCAGTAACATCTGCCTTGAAGAAGAGCTCAGCTGATGGACAGATTCAGAGTTGCTAATACTACCACAGTCTTTTTTCTCCAGCGATTAATGCTCAGCACACAGACCCTGGGGTATGATTTTTAACTGTTGATGAAACAGAGGCAGTAAAGGAAGAAGCAAGGGTAGAACTGAGATTTTGGCACAAAGTTATGGCCACACTTGAAGGAAATGTGTTGGAACAAATAGAGCATAATGGATGTCTCTAGGCCTGAAGAATCCCAGTGTGGGAGAAGACAGGAAGAACTCAGCTGGAATTAAGAAAAACTAGGAGAGCAGCAGAACTACGTGGAGTGGGCTTTCTGACTTATCAGTGGATTGAAGGGCTCTCAAAACTGTAAGAGGCAGGTTTGCAGTTGGACTTAAGGGGAGAGGCTGTCAAATGGTATTGGAAAGATAGTCAGGTTCAGTACAGTCCCAAGTGCTTGAAATGCCACCCATTTGAGATCAGAGCTGTTGATATTTACCAGGGCAATGAGGAGCAAATAGCATTGGACTGAATAACAAAAGGAGAGATGCCATGAATTTCTGTGTTTCTGAGAAGACTGGGCAGGCAGGCTCCAGCTGGCAGCAGGGAAGAAAGCCCCATTTTCCTGTATCCCTCTCCTAGCCTGACCGCGTCTCCTCTGGCCTGTGCTCTCCCCACTGAGCAGCAGCAGGAACACCTGCCTATGCTGCTTCCCAGACTCCCAGCTGACACCTGTGGGTGAGCGCTTCATACCAGGTGGCAAATTAGTCCCTGCGGTGAGTGCACAACCCCAGGCTGGTGGCTAATTAAACACCAAGCTTTCCCAGGGGATGCAGCTGGTTTGATTTCTAGATTATTTGTTTGAAATGGGTGAAAAGAACAAGCTGGCACTTCAGGTCTTTGCATGCTGCTGTCTAACCTCACAGCTTACAAACAGGCAAAGGAAATGCTCTGCAGCAGAGAGAAGGGCAGCTCTTCCTAGAGGAACTAAAAACAAGCATTGTCTTTATTGCCGTTGTTGTTTCTGCCAGCAGACAGACAGAAAGCAGGAGAAGGAAAAGGCCTCTAAAACAACACAATATATTCTTGCCCTCCTAGAAGCCAGTGCAGTATCAGATCTGAGTTTGAAGCAGTTTTTAAAACAAACTGGTAACAGAAGAGACTGTGCCAAAGTTCTAAAAATCTGGCTAACAAAACATTTTTCCTGGAAGCCAGCATGACCCCTTGCTTAGCAGTTAGCGCAGTGCTGCATCACTGACTCGTTACACGCCTTCTGATGATCAAACCCTTCATCAGCCAGCTCTCTTGCCCTCTCTCCTGCTCCATTATCATCAATGATTTTTGTCAACTTTGTTAGAACATTACTGATTTGTCAAATTCTTCAGTTACACCAAAATAAGACAGAAGGAGATTCCTATTGCATATTGCTTCCTCGATGCTAATTTAAGCTCAGCAGAGAGGGCTATAATTTTGAAGTTGGCTGCAGATTACCGAGTGTAAATGAAGATGGGGATTCCATCAAAGTAAAGGAACTTTTCCCTACTTCGGAAAAACAAGATTTTTGCCATAGGCCATTGTAGTTTCCAGAAGTGCAGATCATTTCATGCATATCCACTATTCCATAATTTAAAAGAAGTCTAAGCTAATTTGCTTCTCTAAGGAAAGCTTAGGCATCCTTTTCTAGGTATATATTAAAAAAAATTTACTGTTACCGAGTCTTCTTTGTAGCATCTAAATTTCTTAGCTCAAATGTTTACTATTGCTCTTACTATCAATAGTTCAAAGAATGTTGCCAATGTGATTCATTACATCATTAGATTTTAAAATGTGTGATGAATTTCTTACAGATTAAAAATGCAAATCAGTGAAATCTGTTATTTGAAAAAGTAGCCTCTTAAGTAACACTTGTCTGATATCTGGAGACATTTATCTTCAAACATTCCAGCTAACTTAGCAGCATTCAAGCTCACAGTCCCAATAACCGCAGGGGCTGGGTCAGAAACATACACTCAGAAGTTGCTAAGCTTTAACAGTCTACGTTATTTTCAAGCAGAAATCTATTCACTAAATTCTAAAGCGTTATCGATGTGGTAAGAACACAACCTTGTTTCGTACATGCATTATACAAATCCATACGTTCAGCACTCTCTGAAGGTAGTGATTTACTGGCTGCTATTAATAAGCAAAGATTCATTGTATGTACTGTAAGAATCATATACCTCAGCAGATATATATGTTAAAAGAGAAAACACACATAAAGAGAAAGATTCTAATTTAGCTGTCATATGCCAAAAAAACCTTGAAGGATGAGGTCTATTCATTGTCCCAATTCTTGAAGCATGCGAGTTCAGTGGGGCTTCCCCGCCAACACTGGCTTGCCCTCTCCCTGTAAGACAGCTGAATTCCTACCAACCTTTCCCTGGTGCATCCTAATTAGGATTTGTATTATTATCAAAAGAAAAATGGGGGGGAGGGAGGGAGGAGAAGGGAGAGGTGGGAGGAGAGAGAGAGAATTAGCAGCAACAAACAGACCCGGCCACAATTATATTTGCACAATTCCTGCCATTTCCATGGCAACACGCTGATTTGACCTCTCTCCACTGCGCACTACTACTCAAGGAGACGCTAGGGAGGAGAGAGAGAAGTGCACAGGCTAGCAAAGGGTTTGTCCCCTGAGGTAAAACAAAAACTACTTCTCAATCAAGGAGTTTTAAATCATTAAAGGAAAAAGGAAAATTGCAAAAAGATTCTGTTAAAAGTAAATCTAATGTTTCACAGAACTAAGAGGAGACACCGGTGTGTTTACAAAGTACACCTGAGCACAAAATGAGGACCCACGCCTGGGAACAACACCCCAGGTGTGATTACTGCAGACACCTGGCTTTCAAAACAAGACAGAATTGTAGCAAAGATGCATACAGAGCATGCTGACTGCTCCACATCTTATCTTGAGGCAGCAAGGAAATTCCTGGCCCTAAAGTTTCCAGAACAAAACTTTAGGTCTCTTCAAAATAAAAACATTCTTCTTTTCTAGTGAATTCTTGTTCTTCTCATGCCTCCAGCTACCACTAATCGCACAACCAGCTCCCTGCCCTGGGCAGGCACACAAACATTCAGGACACATTGCAATTACTGTATAGATCTCATTACCTGCTAGCAGAAAAATTCCCTTCAGGATCACGCCAATCAGCACAGATTTCATGGCCGACTCCTTGCGGACATTTGTGACAGTAAAAGAAGAAAAGTGGGGGTGAATGGGGGTGGGGAATGACAAAAAGGCTGGACTGAAACGGCAGAATGTGTGCAAGCGCTCCCTGATGCCAGTCAGACAAAAAGGGATTGGAGATGAAACTAGCCAATATAGAAAAGACCTGCACTGCAGTGAGATCTAATCCAGCCCTGCTCTAAACCTCCCCAGCTGGCCTCTGTCAGCGCTGACATGAAGAATGCACACTCGCGGGGTATTCCCACTCCGTGCATTACAGTAATACTCTGCAGTACCCACAGCATTAGCTCCAGCAGTAGAAAGTCAAGAGACAATCTCTTGCCCTTGCCACCCTCCAGGTGAATCTGCCACGTTCCATAAATAAGGGCAATATACGGATTTTTCTTTTTACAGGCTAAGACAAAAAGCTGCCTTTCCACCACCAAACCGTATGAATAAGGAAAGCTCCGACTGCAGAGTGCAGCCCCGGCCCTGCTGTACATTAAACACTGGGACCAGGGGACCAGCACTTCATCTAGTCTTCTTCCTCCACCTGCCCCATTCTGTGCATTTCTGTGCACAAGCACTTCCACTGTGCTACGTTCACAAAGAAAAGTCTCAAGTGTTAACTACCAAAATCTGTTTCTCTGAAGTCTGAATGGAAGGAAATGCCCTGCTTTATGCTGAGTGCACCAGTTCAACTATGGGACTGCAGAATCAAAGCTCTCTTTCTCCATTAGCAACCTTATAAAATTAGCTGTTGCAATTTCATTTTTCTCTGTGGATCTGGCTTTGGAAAAAAATGTGGCTACTTTCATATTGTAAGGTTCCTGGAGGAGGAACCGTACTTTTATATTGTGAGGCACCCGGAGAAGGTTGTTATTTCTGTGAAGAAATGTTATCTGGGAGCTGTTCTCCAAACTTCAAGTCTCTCATAGTATCAGTTTCAGGTCCAAGCAAACAAAAACTCCCAGAAATCAGAGTATGGGATCTGCATTAGCAGTATGACTCTTAAGATATTAAAAGAAAGCATTCCAAGAACTCTTGCTGTTTATCTTCTTCTGAGTGAACTCAGTCCAAACACACCAGTCAATTTCATAGATACTTTAAGTGGGAGGGATATGGTGAGTATTTGTTTGGAGTCAAAATTTCCCAGATAGTCACATCTGGGTTGTATGTATGCATAGTCATATCCTAGCACAGATTTTAAGCGCTATCTATAATAGCTAGGATGACCCTTCTGTTCCTGTTCAAGAGGAAACATGTGGGTAGTTTGTGCTTATTCAACTGCCTACTGCAACAATAAAGAATAACAACTGTGAAGACTGGAGAACATTAGATTCCTTTAGAAAGACCCATATTTTGATTTGTATACACACGCACACGGGTATATATTTACATACACATATACACTGAGTCTCTGTACACTGCTGATTGGAAATACAGATATTGAACTTAAATCCACGTAGCATAAGTCAGCACAGAATCTG
The DNA here is from genome assembly GCA_013399475.1 of Chauna torquata. Taxonomy (NCBI): domain Eukaryota; kingdom Metazoa; phylum Chordata; class Aves; order Anseriformes; family Anhimidae; genus Chauna; species Chauna torquata. The sequence goes on along the minus strand of VXAL01002330.1, from coordinate 53,755 downwards.
ATCCCCTACTTGTCACTACATCTTTCCAAATCACTTACATGAAATATTGCTAATTAGAAACTGCAATTGCTTTTTTCCCCAGGATCAGTTTAAGGATATATACAGACTAGTGTTCTCTTAGAGACATATAATGAGCATGGGAAAATACACTGTCACGAAAACTCTAAATAGTACACATATATGCAAGATAAAATACTTAAATAAGATGTCTTCCAAACCAGCTTATGATTTTCTTTGAAACTGGAGGATTCTAAAGAAATTAAAAGGATCAGATGATTCATTTTCTAGAGGTTTTAATTCCCCATTCTTACACACTGGCAATCATGCAAGTTACAAGATTCAGTCATGGGGTTTAAATTCAGAGAATTATTTTGTTCCTAATCATTTGTAAAACTTCTTGAGGGAGGTCAAGATAAAGAACACTAAATATATTAGTGGGTTCGTAACAGAAAAGTGTCAGAAAATCGAATGCAAACTCTGGATAGAAATTTCCAAATTTCACACGTGTTCCTTAGAAAGAGATTAGCAGCCTTCTCACTCTGTTGGTAAATGTGTCCCAGAAATTTAGGAATTTCTTTCCAGGCTTCAGGGACAGCCATCCTCATCTTAAGAGCTCAGAAAAATGGAAACTTTGATCTGCATGAAGTGTACGTGGCAGTTCACATAATGCATGCGGTGGCCTATTGACAAGTGAATCCATTATCACTGAAAATAATAAACATTGCTGATAAGCATTTTACGTGAAAATCAACGCATTGAATCCAGTCTGCTATCTGACATCTTCAAGTCATCGCTCTTGGCAGACACCCTTAAAAGACAGCCATCTCACCTGCTTGCCACACCTGCATGCAGGAGTATTGTTCCATCTCTCTGGAACACTACTCTCCCAAGCATTTGCCTGGCCTGATTCTACAGATGTTATTAAGCTGGGCTTCACCCATTTTCATTACTAAGCAAGTCAAATTTAATTGATCCGAGTTGCTCTACCTCTCATAATCCTCTCAAAAGTCTTCAATTGTGGTGAGCTAGCATGTCTCAGGCTGTCCACTAGTCAGAAAACCTACATAAAGGGCTAGCTCAAAACAGATTGTGCAGACACAAGCATCAGCATCTCAGAGGACGCTTTTGATCAGGACTCATCTGGAACCTAGACACAAGCAGGATCTAGACTGAAATGTATGCTCTTCCAGCATTTTGATCAGATGACGGGAAAGTCAAAAGGTCTGATTAACCATGGATCTATGATACTCAAGGATGATGCAAAGCGGAATAGAAGGGGAACGCGGGGATGTGTATATGAGGGGAGGTGTCTCTGAGGTACTCCTTCGCTCCCTTCCATTGCATTTACTAAAAAGAGATTCTTTGAAGGGGTAGCAGTCCTTTACTCTAATCTCTTTACTATCTCAACTTTTTAGTTGCCCTTTCTGTGGAGGCCACATCTCTAAAACAAACCTGACATCAGGTAATACCTGCAAAAACCTGTCCAAAGGTGGCTAGAAGGAAGAAGCGTCTCCCATTTATTGCCTGACCCATGACCCAGGAATTCAAGTCTATTTGATCTGGGCCAGCACTCTTCCACAGCAACCATTTAAAGCTCACAGAAGATATCCCACTTCTTTAGGACAATTCACAAAGACATTATGGCTGAACAAAGTGAAATGGTTGACAAGCACTCCAATTACTATTGACAGACACTCACAGTCATAATCCCTCCCAAATTCACCATCACATCACCTTCTGATTCCTCCTGAAAGTAGAAGTATTCCTAAGCCATGTGTTAAAACACTCAGAATTTTACCACAATCACAAGGTGCCACTGCCGAGGGATGTTTGCAATTGAAATGATGGTGCTCTTCCTCTCTCATTCAGGCTGACCAATGCCACAGCCTTTCTAAAAACAACTTTAGCAGGAGTGGAAATATGAGAGGAAGTGCTCAAGCCATTTAAAAGTTTTTAAAGAATAAATTAGCCAAATTCCACTTAAGTGATTACATGCTTGCAGATTAAAAGTTAGTTCTCTTTCCAAACAGAGGCATCAGGTTTTTTTTATGTCCTGGCCTAAACCATTGCCTACTACAGCACGGACTGAAATTATTCCTATAAATAAATAATTCATTTTGTCTTTTTTTTCCCCCAAAGATTGACTTTTCCTAATAGCTTTTTCTCTTGACCACAGCTGACATAATTCCCAAGACCACACAAGACTCATTCTCCTTCTCACCTCATTTAATACCCATGCAATCTTTTAATTCACACCACTTACATCTTCTCGGGGCACATCCTCTACTAATGCACACACTAATGCACTGGACTGACTCTTCATGACCTATTATGCAGTTCTGCCAGGAATGAGGCACTGCTTTTGCGACAACTGCATTTCAGAGAAAGAGCTGTCTCCCCTCCCCTCCCCTCCAATGCTGTAGCCTGAGACAGCACTGAGGCAGTTAATTTGCAAAGAATGAATTTCTCCCGACTCACACTGTTATTCCAACGCCCCCCAAATTCCTCAGACTGAAGAAAAAAAAAACAGAAAGAACCTCCTGCCGCTCCAAGAAAGCATTCTTCATCAGAGTAGCAAGTTCACTTTAATCAGCGGAGGCAGCTTAAACCCAAGTTCATGGCAGATCTAAGCTGCCACAGAAATGCGTTTTGAGCAGAAACATTATGGGAAGCTTCACAAAGTTGTTCTGTGATCCTAATATGAAGTAATAAGCTGTTTACCCAGCATGACTGTACTGAGATTAATTGACAAAGGAGGGGAGATTAATTGCTATTATTTCCCTGTCAGCTTCGCTCCTCCACATGCACTCACTGACTGCTCCCAAGCCTTTCACTGTGTTAATGTGTCAGAACCACCTCAGCTGAAACAAAGTCCTTTACCAAAAGCAATATCCAGAAGAGCAACCTGCTTCTAATCCTCTTCAAGTACTAATGAACCCAAATTTGATGCAACAGAATGAACTCTAGCACTACTTTGCCCACCATCCTGTGTTTCGGTCAGCTTTTCCGCTCATGAGCACACTAAGAATTGGAAAGGATTAAATAGATCTGCAGTCTGGCAAAGCACTATGAAATTCTGAACTCTGTGAGGGGTGCTGGGGCACTGAAGGAGGAAAAGTGAATAGGGCAAATGCGAGTGGGAATTTTGACAAGTAGGATAAACTTCAAACTATCCCTTTGGACAAGATTTCAGTTCATGAGTGCAGCACTGTAAGTACCCAAGAAATAACAAAGTGGAGTTTAGGTAAAGGTTTGTTTTTAAAGGCCTCACCTACAAAAGCATTTTTTTCTTGGCCTAGCCTAGATTAGGAATCCAAAGCAAACTAGGTACACCACAAAACCGTACAAAGAATTCAGTCCAGTAACAATGTGTTAAATAGGAACTGCCTTGAGATTCTGGGAGTGAAAGTATCTGTGTAATGGGTCTTCCCAGGAAAAAGTTGGACAGCCATACTCCAGCATAGCTCAATCATTATGACCACAGAAGGAAAACAGAAAACTTTCCCATGCAATAAAGACCTAAGACTCCAGAATGCTGCTACCTGCTGTTCCGAGTTAAAGGACAAGGTTTTATTCTGGTTTCAACTTTTTCTTTTCCCCCACGAGATGGCAGCCTAGGAACACTGCGGAAAGATTACATCCACCTCAAATATGCACAAATACAAGGTTGTGCTGGGGACCACCTTTCTTACAAAATACTTTTTGGTGTTAAATTGCTCAAAACAGAGAGTACATATGGAATTTAAAGATGCAGAAGACTGAGAACAAATATTCTAAACTGAGATGAGGTTTAGTATCAGTCAGTAGTGCACCTTCCCAACAAAGCTGATGTGCAGTACTACTACCCCTAGTTTCTCAGCTAGAAAACTGAGACCCATTAGGGTCAAGCAGGGCATTTGCGTAAGAATCCAGACTCCCCACTCCCTTGTAAACAGAGAAGGCTTCATTTGCTCACATCACAAAGACCTTTTGACCTCCTAACATTGCAGATTACTGCCTTCAGCCAAAAATCCCTCACTGTTATCATCCAGGGGTGTTAGGGAATAGAGATGTTTTACAGATGTTTTATGTGCTGGTGATCCAACCTGCTACACTCAGTAGCTTGGGACATCCAGAGTGTTAAGTGCCTCTTTTTTTTTTTTGCATTTGTATCTTTTATTTGAAGGTTGCTTTTGTTCATTTTCATAACGTGTGCATAAAAACCATAGTTCTCCCAGTGAACTTCCGCTCCAGTATACGGGTCCCCTAGATATTCTGGTCTTAGGCTCTTCTACATAGTTGATCTTCTGTCTCAAAATCTAGTCCATAGTCTATCCACTTGCTTGACCAAAATAACATAGTTTTCCCATGGCATTTGAGCCCTGAATTGCAGAAATCCCTCTGCAGAGCTACTGAACTCCCCATAGTTTATCTCAGTCCTGCTTAGCAGCCTGGGCTATCCAGTACTGGAATCCAGCCCTGCCGCCAGGCAGTAATGCAGCAACTCGGCATTAGTTAACCAGACTGGCCTGATTCCAGCCACCCACCCTTCGCCAACGTTACCTGAATAACCTGGTAGGCAATGGCAAAGAAAGCCATCAACAAGGTCCATGCAGTGCCCTCCATTCTGACATGGCTGGGACTCGCACTCATCAATGTTTGTAGAGCAGGTCTCCCCTTTGAAGTGAAAATACAAATAGCCATCCTGAGTGCACGCATGCATCAGCAAAGGAGACAATCTGAATGCCAACTGCATTCATAATGTTTTGCAGTTCTTTTTTGTCATCTAAAAATGCAGGAGAATTCTTTGAATTAAAGCATGTTTCTCCAGACACTCTGGCAAATAGATACCATCATTGAAACAATTAGGGAAAATGAAATAAGGATTTGCCAGTGTCACAAAATGGAGCAGTGGCAGGATCAGAACTTCTGAACCATTCCCATCATTTCCCAATCTGGAAATATTATCGTTAGTCTCTCCTCTCAGGGAATTTCCCCAGCTCTTAAATCCATGCTTTTATAGATATTTACAAACTAGGGAAAGTGTGGGTGGTATTTCAGTTGAACATCATTCTTATCTACTGAAACCACAGTCTCTATCAGGTGCAGAGGGGATGCAACATTTACTGCACAGCTCACCTGCAAAGCCTGGCTGGCACCAACAGAGGAAACCAGCTGCTTGGCTATAGCTGAAATCACTGGGGAAGTCGGGTCGTGTTCCATAATAGGACTGGTTGGATCGCTCGAAGCATACACCTCCGTTGTGACAGGGATCTGTCACACACTCATCCACATCCTCTTCACAGTGCTGTCCTGTGTAACCTGCCAGGAGACGTCAGTGTAAATAAACACACACAACTTCACTAAAACTAGTCATCCAAATATTGTGGCTGCCTTGAAGGTGAGAGTAAGAGTCAAAAAACACTGCAGCTCATCAAGTAGGGAGTCCAAGAGTCCTCCAGTTTCTCCAGTATGTCAAAGGCAGGAGCCAGATAACCAATTTGCATGAAACTATTACCTCATGATAGAAAACCACATGACAGAAAAAGGCAGAAAAAAGGCAAAAGGAAATCTTATGGTTGAGAATCAGAGTGCATTTCCCAACAAAGGGGTCAATTAGATCTTGGGATGATCTGTAAATGGGAGCAGTGGCAGCCTCACTGTTTTGGATAATGAAAAAAATCACACTGGACCACGCAGTAGAATCATTTAGGTTGGAAAAGACCTCTAAGATCATCTAAGTCCAACTGTTAACCCAGCACTGCCAAGTCTACCACTATACCATGTCCCTAAGGACCGCATCTACATGTCTTTTGAATACCTTCAGGGATGGTGACTCAACTACTTCCCTGGGCAGCCTGTTCCAATGCTTCACAACCCTTTCAGTGAAGAATTTTTTTCCTAATATCCAACATAACCCTCCCCTGGCGCAACCTGAGGCCATTTCCTCATCTTATTACCTGTTGCCTGGGAGAAGAGACCGACCCCCACCTCGCTACAGCCTCCTTTAAGGCAGTTGTATAAAGTTATANGCACAGGCAGACAATCACTTCCGTAGTCCTGCTGGCCACGCTATGGCTGATACAAGCCAGGATGCTGCTGGCCTTCTTGGCCACCTGAGCACACTGCTGGTTCATATTCAGCCAGCTATCAACCAGTACCCCCAGGTCCCTTTCCGCTGGGCAGCTCTCCAGCCACTCTTCCCCCAGCCTGTACCATTGCATGGGGTTGTTGTGCCTCAGGTGCAGGACCCAGCCCTGGCCTTGTTGAACCTCATACTGTTGGCCTCAGCCCATAGGTCCAGCCTATCCAGATCCCTCTGTGGAGTCTTCCTACCCTGGAGCAGATCAACACTCCTGCCTAACTTGGTGTTGTCTGGAAACGTACTGAGGGTGCACTCAATCCCCTCATCCAGATCACTGATAATGATGTTAAAGAGAACTGGCCCCAGTACTGAGCCCTGACGGACACCACCAGTGACCGGCCTCCAACTCCATTTAACTCCACTCACCACAACTCTTTGGGCCCAGCCACCCAGCCAGTTTTTAACCCAGCAAATCGTACGCCCATCTGAGCCACGAGCAGCCAGCTTCTCCAGGAGAATACTGTGGGAAACAGTGTCAAAAGCCTCACTGAAGTCTAGGTAGACCACATCCACAGCCTTTCCTTCATCCACTAAGCAGGTCACCTTGTCACAGGAGAAGATCAGGTTAGTCAAGCGGGACCTACCCTTCATAAACCCGCGCTGACTGGGCCTGATTGCCTGGTTGTCCTGTATGTGCCATGTGACGGCACTCAAGATGACCTGCTCCCTAATCTTTCTCAGCACTGAAGTCAGACTGACAGGCCAATACTATTGGTAATTCTTTACTTCTTCAACAGGGCAATTTAGTGTGCGCTCTCCATTGCAATGTGCCTAGATGCTGGCATAGCAAAATAGATTTCTAACCTACCTGGCCAGCAGGCACAGCTGTAGCTCTTGATTCCTTCAACGCACGTGGCATTGTTCAGACAGGGCTCAGAGGCACACTCCAGAATATCCAACTCACAGTGGTCCCCTTCAAAGCCTGTGTCACTGCAGTCACAACGGTAGCTGTGGGACAACAAAACAGAGCGATGCAGAAGCTCTTAATTTCACTGCTGACTCCCATATGAGGAAAGAGCAAATGGAGCTGACTGGAGTCAGTCCTCAAACCTATTTGTGGGGTAGAGGAAAAAGACAGTTCCATCTGCACGAACAGGCCACACTAATAACAGATCAGATCAACCTCAGCAGTCTCTGAGCTCACACCTTGCCTGTGAAAAGGCAGATTCAGACACACATGTACATTCTCAGCAGCTGCTTTTGCCAATTACGATCTGCAAATCACTTCCCTTTGCATCTGATACGTCAGCTGGAAGCAATAACAGGAACCTTTTTCTACCTTTCTTTAAGCATCCTAGGAGTTCTGCTACTGGGAGGGGTCCTCTCATGTGTTGCCATTAGACACTCTCAACTACTGCCATTGGGACCACTGAGATGTACAAAACACTAAGTCCAACTGTCCCCATGGATTTCTACTCTAATTTTGATAGGTTACACTAAGCAGAACTTTAGATCAGTACTGGTATCTAACTGTCCAAATACTGATTTCTCACCTGTTAACGAGGTCATGACATGTCCCATTGTGCTGGCATGGCTGGCTCACACATTCATTGATGTCGACCTCACACTGGATTCCTTGGTAACCCGGTGCACAGGTGCAGGTGTAGAACCCAATGTGATCACTGCACAAGGCCCCATTCTGGCAAGGGTACGAATCACATTCATCTATTTCAGCATCACAGTTTTCACCTTGGTTACAAAAGACAGAAATACTTGTGTTAAAAACCCAGCTAAGCATATCTGTGCTGCCTGCGCTTCTGAGCTGGAATCACAAAAGTCATCAATCCTAAGGTTATCAACCCTAACTAGCTAGCATAATGATCTTTTCTAATCTTGCCATAAGAGCATTTGAGAGCTTATGAACAGTATGCAATTCTTACAAATTAAGGACCTTTAATTTTTACTTGAAAACAAAATTATTTTGTTTAGACTTTTGGATTTTAGTCTTATAACAAAACTAAAAATAGTTTCCAGAATTTACAATGCTTTAGTTTCTTTCATTCAGGTTTGTTGAAGTAGTCAATCAGTCAGCACTTCACAAATGATATCCATTTTCTGAGTAAGCCATAAAATCTTGATCTTACTCACATGCATTCCTTAAAAATCTAAGGACAGCTGTTTTGGTTGGGGATCCTTTGAGGGGAGGGAGAACAGGGATAAGAAGAGAAGAATTACACTGCTAGTTAGTGTTATTTAAACTCATATATATGATATAACTCTTACAGTTTTAGTTAGACATGGTACTCTTCACTTGTGTTGCGCTGCTATTAACCAGATCCAGTGTTCTACATCAGAGGCAGATGCATTTTGGGAATGGGAAAAGTGATCTCTACCTGCTTCTCCAAAACATTGTTCCATTTGTTTAAGTAATATTTGTAACTTGCTTTCAGATACCTAGGAAAAAAGCATTAAAGCAATGCAAAATGCTAATTACAGTGATACGAGATACTAGTAAGTCATCGTATTATGAAATGTTACTAAAAATTAGGCATTAGCTCCAATGTTACTAGTGAAGAGTAACAGGAAGCCAGGCATTTTTGGTCCGAAGTCTCAGCTTTCACTGACAGAGTAAGACCTCCTATGCAAACCACTATGCAACCATCTTGCCATACTATATTCCACCACTTCAAGTTTTCTATCACCTCCAAACATTAGTCACTGCAGTGCCAACCCATCTAATCTGTCCTTTTAGGCAAAGGCTCATGACACAGTGGACGTGGCCATCCTAATCCTCAGGAATGTGGGCCCCCTAATCTGCTGTTTCAAACCTGTCAATATCCACGTAAAACTTCCTTCACCCAAATTCCAGCTGAAAACACCAGGAAACAACCTGCCTTGCTAGCCAGTGGTGCTAGAACCTCTGAGATCAGGAGGAAGTACTAGACCATAAGGCTCATACCCAACATCAGAATAACTCTGAGTACAACAAAATCCTCCAGCTACCTCAGTTATTTTATCACTTCCATGGCAGGGGAATCCCATAACTCTTAACTGAAGATTCAGGAAAAGATACAAAAAACCTGACTTGCAAAGACAATTATGTTTAATACTCAAAATCAGTGGTAAAGTTAAGGCCTACAGAGAAATTCTGCTTTTTTCCTCCCCCGTCTCTTTTCATTTTTATCAGAGAGTGACTCAGCATCAGTGACCACATTCCTGATGTGGTAAGTTCTCTTCATTCCACCGGTAATCAGCAGCATTCCTTCACAGCAACCTAACTATTGAAACACTTCAGTGTGTGACAGTGAGGAAAGCTGAGAAAGTTCATGTGCTAAGTGGTACCAGGCAGACATGGGCGCAGTACAACTGCATTCCTCTCCGATAAGCAGGGCTAGAGAAAGGACAACCCCCCACTGCCTCCCTCACAGATAACTCACAGGTGTAGATTACTCTCTGAGTCACCATTAGCAGAGATGCACATAAAAGGGATACTTCTGCCACATGCCAAAAAGCATTCTCCAGACATCAAAGACTTGGAAAAGAAATCTCCAACTAAAAGCTACTCTGCTCCAAAAGGACTACTACCCTCAGACAAATCCTGCAGGAAAGGACAAAGAACTACAAGCCAGATAGACAAAGTTATACCTGAAAACACTAAGTGTACTCTTCCTGATACTAAATCTCTTTTCTTGTATATCTCCCTTAAATTCATACTGAGGCACATCACATCTTCTTGATAACTAGTACTCCAAGTCTCAGACAGTGTCCCCACTTTCACTCTTGGATCCATGCCTCTCAACATCCTCACCATCCATGGAAATCAAGGCCTCAACTACTGCCTGCAAGCCACAACAAGTGCTATACCATTATCCACACAGTACCAAATGCTCAAAAAATGCAAGCTGTACAACAGAGATTTAGTCTCATAGCTGTAAAATAACAGCTTCTCAGGACAGACACTAACACTACTAAACACGTCAGCAGCAGGCATATTGTGGAACTACATGAGCAGCAAGATGTAACCCAACCACCAGGCTAGTACTTGAGCATGAAAGGTACCTGTGTAGCCGGGGATGCACTTGCACAGATAGTGATCCATCTCATTCAGGCAGGTGCCATTGTTTTTACAGGGCCGGGATGCACACTCGTTGATGTCTATTTCACAGTTGTATCCTTGGAACCCAGGCACACAGAAACAGCTATACTCATTCACCCTGTCTCGGCAGATGGCTCCGTTCTGGCATGGGTTGGAGGCGCACTCATCAATGTTGTCTTTGCAGTGGGCCCCGGTGAAGCCAGGCTGGCAGATGCAGGCATAGTCCCCACGACCCTCGACACATGTCCCGTTATTTAGGCAGGGGTGGCTAGAGCACACAGAACTTTCTGTTTGGCAGCCTTCTCCATTCAGTCCTGTTTGGCATTTACAGGTGTATCCATTTACACTATCTACACATTCAAAATGAGGATCTTTACAGGGGTTGCTCTCACACTCATTAATATTAATATTACACTCGATACCTGTAAAGCCAGGCATACAGACGCATTCATATTCCTGGAGTCCTGGAGTCCCATTGCAAATCCTTTGGGCAGGGCAATCATTTTTAATGCATGCATCATACAGGAGTTCACAGTTTATGCCCATATAGGCTACAGGCTGCATGGGGCAGGTGCACTGGTAACCCACTTCCAAATCCTTACAGCTCCCACCATTTTCACATGGGGATGATGAACAGCTGCTATCATTTTCAGAGTATGAAGTTCCTGTTGAGAAAACAGATGTTTTATTAGTCAGCATTAAGTAGCCCTATAGAAGAAAGCTCTTCTGCTGATCACCACGTACATCCCAAAGGCTGACCACCTAAATTCCATACTACAAGGGGCTGCTCTAGCCATTAGCTGAGAAAGATACTGGAAAGTCAAACATTTATTATAGAGAATACAATACAACAGGCCTCATATGATGGCAACGAGGAATTTCTTGCTAAGAAGGGTGACTAGATGTGTGGTTTTTAGGAGGCGCTCACATACCACTGATTTTACTTGCGCTTCCTCATCCCTGAGTCCCTTTAAGAGCAGTGAAATGGCTCACCTTAAAATCCATTCACAAGATGAATGCTGTGTAAAATTCAACGCCACCCTCACCGGTAGGGCACAGAACTCATGCTTTGAAATCCAGAGAGGAAGACAGTATGTTTTAAGATACTAGCTGTGGCTCAATGTCTCAGCTGCTTCTCCTAAGGATTCAATTTTTTTCTGAGCTAGTCCACCAGCGATTTAAAGATGCTGCCATAAAAAGTCCAACCCAAACTCCAAATAGGCACATTTCACACAGCCTCTGGTTACACGGGGCAGACCAAAGCTTGACAATCGCTGGTCAGGCACCCTCTCCCCATAGGATAGACCTGTAAATTTACACAGCAGGAAATCTTTAGGTATTAGGAGAAGAGCAGAGACTGATAGGATCTAAAATGCCATCAGTGTGGTGAATCTCAACTCCTAATATCTGCAGAGCAAAAACATCAGTCTAATACCCAGATGCCAAGAACTAATGCCAAGACCAGATTCCGCCAGATCTGGGAGCACTTGGATCTGATCAATTTATTCACACCGAGTCACAATCCCTTGCTATCCCCCAAATGGCAGTGTTTAAAAGGCTCTTGTCCCATCAAGCAATTTCACCATCCAGAAACGTGATGGGACATGCCCATGGAACTGCAAATTTAATTCACATAAATAAAAGCTACACAGCTACATGATATAGAAAACAACAAAAAAAATGTTCAATTTATATATTTGTCAATCAATAAGAATGGAAGAATAAGAGGAATCCTCATTTCTTTTTCGAAAGAAATTTTAAATTCACTTTGTGAAATAATCTGACTTGTCAAAGCAGAAAGCAGCTCAGGGAACAAGAGCTAATTGCCTTGATATTAGAATTAGGATATATGCCCTGGATTCACTGACACAATTATACACTTTCAAAAGAAGAAAAATGAAAATAGTATAAAGGGATAAAAGCAGTGCAAACAGTCTCCTCTCACAAAGACTTCCCCCTGCAGCTTTCTGATATCAGTTGCTTTGTTCTGCTCTGGTTCCCACTCCAGGATACACAGGAGAGAAGCTGTAGGGTAGAGACACCCCAGGCTGGTTCCTGCGTGTTACAAAACATCTAAACATGGAAGTAGCTCTACAAACAACTATATAGCAGATGTTTTGGAAATATCTGTGAAAAACGGCCAGCCATAAAGCAGAAGGAAAGCTCATGTAATAGCAAATGGTATCTGAGAAATAGCTACTGCTTCTAGTGAGACAGTCCTGCTCCTGCCTCACACTGAAAGTCAAGGAAACACTAGCACTTAACCTTCTTTTTACATGCCATCGGGTAAACAGCTCTTTGCCATTTTTGCCTCATTCTGTGTATAACTGTGGGCCAGCCAGTGACAGGAATCAGCCTCTGGAACATTCCACAGCTACAGGTGGAGAGCGGCCAGTTACTCAAATGGCCAGGGGCCCGCACAGCTCTCACACTACCGCAGCTCTCTACCCTCGACCCTCACCGCGCTTCTGCTAGTTGAGAAAGTATTAACGTGCTGTACTCCGTTCTAAGGATTTGCCAGGATCACACACCACAACATCCCTTCTCAGCTGACCTTAATCATTCTCTCATTCATGCCATCATTATCCCAGCCCACTTTTGGTTATGTTTGCCTTGCTCTGGTGCACCTTCTACGCACCCAATAGTTAATCTGTGTCAGTGGTTTTCTGTCCGACTCACTGCCCCATCAGCTCCTCAGTCTCTTTGTACACAAAGGTGGAGGCATCCGGCTTTAGGGCCTGAAAGGGATTTACAGGAGACTTTGGTTTACAAAAGCCTGCCCCTGCCCTGACCTCCCCCTAATTCCTCCCACCAGAAGACTGCAGTGTTTCTAAGTCTTCTTTTAAGACACAGCATTGATGGGGGAGGGAGGGTGTTCAGGGATTTAGACAGCCCCTTCTCTTCCCAGCATCATCTCTATTGCCTACCCCTCCCCTTCCTCTCTCATGTGATGCTGGGGAGAGTTGCTGAGCACTGCACTGTCCAGCAATCTCATTATTCTGCCATGAACCCTTTTATTCTCAGATTCCCAGTCAGGCAGAAAACAAGGATGACGGAATCTGCCTGGAATCTCTGTGGCAATTAGAGTGGGAGCCCAGGAAACTATTCCCAAAAGATTTACTAGGCAGGAGATACAAGCCTTTGTGTGGTTAATGAGTAACCAGTTCCAGCCTGCACTTTCCAGAGGCCAGGAATACAGCCTGTGACAAAAAAAGAGCCCAAGTCCACTGTGTGTTCAGAATGATTTCTCTGATTTGCAGAATCAGAGAAATCTTCATCTGCAAAGAAATTAATTCACATTTCAACAGTCACCAAGCACATGCTAGTGTAGACAGGCCGGAGTCATTTCAAAGGCTACATGCAGGTTTCTGTTTCCATTATAAGTAGACAGTCTACATGCTTCTTGCAAATAAAGTTAAACATCAAATTCCTTTGATGTTTCTTGTCTTTTCCACAGTTCTTTCACAACAGACATACCTTTCTGTACCTTCTCTAATTTGGTTCATCATATGACTGCAATGCTCAATAATCAGTCATTAATGCCTGTCCACAACAAAAAGATTTGCTGACAAATACATGTCCCCACAATTGCACACAAACTTGTAGATACAACAAGGCTGAACGGATACCAAGTCAAGCAAATGTGAAGTTTCATTAAAACGACAAAAGGCCGTCCTGACTTACCAAAGAATGGCAGGAAAGTAACAGGGAGAACTCCAGTCTCCTCTAAGGTCACTACAATCATGAACAATAGCAGCGGTGGCAAACTTGTTATGTGTACTCATAACCAGCTAGAACCACAGATTCAGTTACGTACAGGATTGCATAGAGAAAAGTTCATTTCCTCCATTGCTACTGTATTAGTATTAGCTACTTTCTGTGACCAAATGTTACTTTAGTTATGTCTGTAAGTGATTACATCAATAGGACCTTATTCTGGAGAAAAATGTTGCCTTTTTTGGGTTAGTTACTAATAACATATGATAATATATTAATAATATAATACTATATTATCATATATATTATTATGCACAATAATATATATAAAATATTAATAATAAAATGTATATGTTGTCACATTGGTCTACAGCTTCTGATTCCATCTGTTATGGGTCTCCATGGTTAGCAAAAAATTTTTTTCCTGCTTTCTGGATTTTATCTTCTAATTGTAAATTTAAAACATTCATGGCCTCAGGCAGAAGGGGCAGCTGGATGCACTGAAGGCTGAGCCAAGCTGAAAGTAAAAACCCTCTTCACTACTTGATCTTCCTAACCAGTCTCAGCTCTTGCTGAACAAGGCAGTGGGTACCTCTTGGAATCTAAAATCAAATAGGTAATTAGTAAAGGCTCCTTTCCACTCCACTTTAGCCCCTGCGAGAACTCTTCGACTGGAGATGCTTCAAGCACAACACTGGAACCTTTCCACATCAAAAGATGTACATTACCTGTGTGCGTCAATTGACCTTTTCCCTTAACACACTGATGCTAGGCAAGGAGACAGGTAATTACTAGAGACAGCAAATTTCTCAAAGCAAGGAGGAAGACATTTCTATTTCTGTCTCTCCCTCAAAGTGTTAAATGCCCAGCAGAGCTAAGCAGTTGGCCTCTGGCAGGGATGCCCAGGCAGCACTAGCTAAGATCCTGAAGTACAGCATTGCTCATAAGGCAGGGATGGAGCAGGCTGAGAACACTGCAACAATGTCACATGAAATGAAACAACACCAAAATCACTTCAAATTATTCTGTGAACTGCAGCTTGCAGATAATTACCAATGCATTTGCCCTAACCAGTAGAAGTTACAGGTGCATTAATCACACTAACTCCAAGATTGTATTACACACACACACATATATATATATACACACACATATATGTATTTAGCGTGCCCACACTAATACTGCGATATTTCCCCTGGACTAAACATGCCCCTGTGTAAATACAGCATAGCCCTAATATTCATTCAGTGAAAATGCTAAAGTTTGGGCTAAATAATTTGCTGCAGATGAGACATTAATTTTAAACAGAATTTATTACAAAGCTATCTCAGAAAAGGGGATTTCACCAGTGAGAAGTGAGTAGAGCACCTGTGACATTACCAGAAAGCTAACACAGTCTGCAAGAATTCAGTGTCCTAAATGGGTATCAAAGACATAGGCTAGCACCTAGATTGAGAAAGAACATGTATGATTTTTTTTAGCTCTGTTTTCGATATTTTCATCAATCAGCCCAAGAGAGCGTACAGCAGTTCCTCTCAATTTTGGAATAGGTTACTATATGAAAGTGAATAGCATATGAATACACAACAAATGCTAATAAGCATAATGAATAAATCATCTTTTCCTGCTATACGATATACTGACCACAAAAACAGGCAATTCAGACCATGCTGTTTAATGAAAATTGTGAAAATGAGGTTAAAGAAGTCACTGAATGACAAGAGTTTATAGTTTTCCACAAAAGTTTTTGTTGCTAGATTAACAGTGACATTCAGAATTTTTCCTTTACCTTTCACAAGAACAACACAAATCAGTGATGCTTTTAAATGAAAACGAACAAAAAAATATATTGCAGTCATACCATCCTGCAACCCTACTCCGAAATGAAACTGGAGAGGACTAAAGTTTCTTTGAAGAAAACGTTCCTGGCATTTAGGGGTGGATTAAGAGGAACTTCAAAGGCTAATAGAGTCAGATATAAAGCATTCCTTGAGCTCTGTCAGGATAGCTCTGGTTTTACACTTTAAGAGTAGCTGACAAAGGTTTTCCCTAAACGATGGGGTTTGTGACCTTCTGTATCACTTTAAGGCAAACAAGCTGCTTTTCCACGCTTTGTTTTAATAATTGGCTTTAATAATTTTGAATGTTATATCTTCATTAAATGTTCTTGTCAAAGGGCAGTTGCGACAGCCAGGTTTATATCTATAAAATAAGAAATCAGAAATTAACGAGATGCTGGGCAATCCGAGACCCCCCTGGTAGTAGTTCACTCTCTCTCTCCCAGAGAGTCCAGAGGACTCTCTTGCTTCGGTATGGCAGGACGAGACGTTGTTGCACTGCGACGGCAAAGAGGGTTGTGAGAACTTACAAAGACAGCGTGGGAGGAGGAGGTTCTCAAGGCTTCTGTAGCAAGGCTTCTGTCCTTTTCCTTAAAAAACAGTCAAGACCCCTCAGCTTTGTTTATGCTCCATTACCTCACACGTTGTGAAATCTCAGTGGTAATTTCCTCCATAACATGAGATGCACTGAAGTAACTTCTTTCACAGATTCCCCTCTCCATTCCGACCTTTTGTTAGCACTACCAGCAGAAGGTTTTATCAGAGACAGCAACTAAGAGTTGCTAAGACAATACACAGGACAAGGAGCTTTGGTCATTCTATTATTTCACTGCTTGTGACACACTGCTTTAGCATTACTCAGTGGCTTGTATTTTTTGTTTTTGCTTTTCACAAGTCTGGTTTTTGAAAGCCTTGGGAAACTATGACAGACATCGGATGCCCTCAAGCTGGGGATACACCTGACCTCATGGAACATGCTCAGTACCACACCTTCATGAACAAAAATCTCTCTCTTACATTAACTTTAGCAGTTTAAGTTCCCAAGGCACCCCTTAATTGTCACCCTAACACGTACTCACTGATAACTGACATCACGCCTCACCGATAACTACCTTAAAGGTGCTCTTAATGGTCACTTAAAATTCCAGCAGGGAAGTAGAACGTTTTGGGTTATCAGCCCAGAGATCCTCTTGTTTCCTTCATACCGAACGACAGCATTGATGTGTGACTAATGCTGTTTTTAATTTAAATTATATTTAATGCTTCATTCAAATAGAACAACATTATCTCAGCACACACTAGAAAATTATAAGCAGAGTCAGCGGCACACGGCTGAACACCTGTTCACGCATGTGCACATTTTCATCTCGTCACTCTCTCCTGATTACGTCTCTCATAAAAATGCTCATAATCATTGACACAAATGCCTTAAGAGTCAGGATGCCAGAAAATTATTACCTGGCCTGGCAAAAACTTTATGTGAGCTTAGGCAAGCCAATTCCATTTTCCGTATCAGATTGTCCAACTTATAAAATAGATGCAAGTATACATTCTCACAAGTGTCCTATAAGATTAAATTATTCAAAGCCTTTAATACTTTACATCAGAGGAATTACAGAATTAAAAAGTCAGATTTTTCTACTCTCTATAACATGTTTTATTTCTGCACATAATACAGGTATTACAACTGCCTAGCAAAGGGAGAGAGGGTCACAGAAAAGGGTGTGTTTTGTTTCCTGTTTCTGGATTCACACCGACGCCATCAAATGCATTTCCACTAGTTCCAGGATCTGCAAACATGCCCACTTCTACATGTGCCAGCTGTGGCTTTGATCATTCCCAGATGCCTTTTCATCCCAGGAAACACAGAATACCTAGCATGAGAAGGAGGCTCTAGGGCCCTATATGATGTCAGATTGGGCACTTCACCCAGACTAATTATGGGAACACTAACGACAGAAGGAACTGTCTTCCCTATCTTTGGGTCAATCTGAAGTGGGCATTTTGAGACAAAAGGATGAGAATCTAGTTTGCATGGGTCCAGCTTTTGTCATTCCCCTCAGCTTCTCTCCCCCAGAAAGCCAGCACGATTCACACTGCCCACAGTCCAAATGAAAAACGCACAGGAGAAGAGGGAATGTAGAATGCCAAACTGAAGCTGCAATGCTTTTAACAGGTAACCAGGCTACGCGCATGACCAAGTGTTTTCCAAGCACAGTTAAGGAATGTGCACTCTGCTCCTCACGGACCTATTACTGTAAAGGACTCCCAAAAGGAGGAGAAAAGAGTTTACACACCTCATCTCTTACGTTAGCATTTTGTTTTCTATTACGCAAGTTGTACCAGATAGGATTTAGGCATATTCTCCTCTACTATTTTACTGATACACTTTGGGAAAAGACTGCTTCATGCTTACAAGTCTTAATTTATGTTTCCAAAGTTATGACCCATACATTACGCATTATGTATGTTCTGTGCATGGATTTGCCCTGTTGAGTTCCTTGGCTTTCGTGCTATTTTAAATCTCGCCCCCTGTGATTATCATATCTTATGAAAAGGTACAGCAGACTTCTGGAGGAAAGGGCTTCCTTCAGGTGTATTTCACCTCACTACAACAACTCGAAGAAGCCAAGTTACAACCAAGAGGTGAGAAAAGCAGGCTTCCCAGTAGCAGCCCCTAACTGCACCGCAATAACTGAGATAGAGGAGCCCTGAAAGAGCCTAAACCATGAAGGCTCAAAAGCCCAGCCTGATGCGATTCTCGCCAGTCAGGCTGGGCTCCTGCTGATCACCTCGGCGCATTTCCTGCTAGGGAAAGATACTGAGGCCAAAGGTAGAAAGGGGACCCCTCCACCTCAAGTACCAGAGAGTTTTAGTAGTTGTGTTACTGAATAAAGGAATGGAAAGAGTTATGTTTCCATGACAACAGGAAGGCATGTGCTTATATTAGTAAATCCCTGCTGACCTCTGCTGATCTCTCCCTATCCTGGTCAGTGTAAAGGATTAGTGACAGGGTACACACTACGGCCCGTTCCCAGGAACCACACAACAGGAACGAGGCCTGGGCAGGCCTGAAAAGGAGCTTTTATGCTGCTTACCCGCTCCCCCTCGACCCTTGCTAACTTCAGAAGGACAGCATATCTGCTATGGGAAGTAATGACGGAATAAAATGAAATCCTTCCTTAGGCAGTGCCTTCAGTTTACCTGTCCAGGTAGCACACAGCGCCTTTTTAGGGGACACTTTATGCATCCTAGGGCCTTATAATCCCCATGTTGTTCTTGACACAGCAGAATGCTGCCATCCTCAATACAAACTAAGTTTTGTGGTGTTTAGCATGCAGGAGAGTAAGATCCAACCCTTTCTGCCCAGTCATGATCAAAGCACCTGCTCCTGATCCAAAGCACACTGCGAACTACCAGTCTGGATAGTAATTTAAAAACTTCTACTGAAGTCCCTGCACACAGTTCAGAGTTAGGTTTTGCCTGTTCAAAGTTTTAGATGATATTGTTTGTTCCTTACTTGCCAGCCTACTTTATGCATTGCTCTTCTGTGTTAATGGAGACAAGGGGTTCCAGACCACAACATTTGCATGCTAGGTTTTGGTGTGGCAGAACTTTTTCATGCCAGATACGCATACAGACTACTATCATAAAATACTCATGAAGAATTTGTAACGGCCTAGATCACTAGACTTTCATGAAGACAGGCATAAGAAGATGTGGCTCAGTTTCCCCTTATGAAATATGCATAACATCACCCTCTCAAAAAAGCAGAATGCTGATTCCTGGCTCCCTCTCACCTAGCTTACTCAGTGGGTTGCTAAAAGGTGCCAAATGGTGGGCAGCAATCCACAGGGCAGAACGGTGCCAATATTATGGCCAGAGGCATTAACAGCATTAATTAGAAGTACCACTTCAGGGAGTTAAACTTATTCTTAACACAGAACAAATAGCCAGCTAGATCTTTTTCATTATCTGTTCAATGTTTTAATGCACATCTGAAGATGTACCTCCTATTATCTTTCTTCTAGAACCTGGAGAAAGGCATGAGCTATAAATAAATGTTTTATGATAGTATTGCATATATTGCCACAATAACTCTTTGATCTTCTGTTCTTATGACACCCCTGTATCTCCCCTCAATAAACACTCCTCCAAGCTGACCTTCATGGCTTACGCATTCTCTGATCTCTCAGCCATTTCCACAGATCAAATACTGAGACAAGGGGTTTCCTGTGTATTCAGTTAACCAGAATGAGTCATAAGCTTTAATTTCCAATTCTAATTTAAATATACTGACAATCAACAAAGTTGAAAGGATCGTATTTCTTTGTTTCCACCCCAGAAGAGAGTGTAAGATTTAAACTGACTGTACGTCCAAGCTAATCTTAAGAGCTCGCATTACAGCAGATAGCAAACTGCCAGAAAAAAGGTTTGTCTGCATGTGTTCTCTCTCAATAGGTGTGCAAAGCATTTTCCAGGCCAAAGGTATGTGAGTTACTGTGCTTGTTGCTGGCTAGAGTTGTGGAAACAGAAATGAGTAGACACTTGGTTCTGTTCTCCAGAATCTACTTTAGAACACAACAGATCAAGCTGAGAGCTATTCTGTCCATTACACAGAAAACACCAGTAAAACTGGAGTCACATGCAGAGTCTGTCCCACTGTCCCTCTGGAGTTTATTTTAAGCAATTGGAGATACTGTGGATCTGGAAGCAGGCTGGCCTTATGGTTACAGCTTGCAACTGGCGATCTGGATAATCGGAATTTTCTCAGCAAATTCTAAACAAATAACTTAGCCACTCTGTGCTTCAACGACATTTAGACTCAGCCAATTAGAAATAACAAAATTAGTCATATGCCTCACAAGGGCATGAAAAGGCATTTCCTTATGGCCTTGAAAATTCTACAAGTGCTACATAAATACCACCATTCAGTACAGTTAAAATCTGGCAGAATTCCCCTTGCAAAATAGGAGCAGGTGTAAAGACTATGGAAACTGTGGCTTCCCTTGAGCTTCACTGGCTGTATCGAGATGTGTCATCCACCTGCACTCCAAAAGAAAAGGACATTCTCAGTAAACTACTGTTCCAGAAAGGAGCTTCACCCAAGAGAGAAAAGCTAACAGTGCAATGGTCAAACAGCACAAATCCCCAGAAACACGCCAACTCTCTGGCAGCCACATTCTGAGCAATATGGTATGTGCAACGGGCCTTCCATCTGCACGGTACAAAGCCACCATAATTGCTTCACACTTCAAACCAGTAGCTATGGTTACTAGATACAAAAGACAGTCCTGCTGCTTCCCAGTGGCCAGAGGAATTCCAGGCACTTGGAGCCAACACACCACACAAAGAAGCTGGTACAAGGGAGAAGGGGGGAAAAAAAAAGAACCCAGAAAAAAAAAAAACAAAAATGCAGTTTGACTTTCATATTCTTAGTTGGAGGTGATCAGAGCAAACTAAATTTCAGCAGGCTTCAGGGAAAAAAAATAAAAGATTGTTGGGGAATAAAAAGAAAGCTGAAAAATTTCTCCAACTCTCAAAAAGGACACAAACATCACCCACTAATGTGAGAAAAATCCAAATGCAGCGTTCAGCAGATATTAGCAGAGAAAAGGCACTTTGACTGTATTTTTATCTTCACTTTTTCACACCATTGTTCATTGCTGTTCTACCTGAGCAGCAATCAAACAGGCCTTCTGTATACAGACACTGGCCTGGCAGTGCTGAGAAGAGCATAAGGAGGCCTGTTCAATCCCAATCATATTTTCCAGTAAAAGGCTGGACATGTTCCTGACACGACCTTATAATCCCTAGATGACTAAAACAGATGTCTAGGCCCAGCAGATCTCCAGGCACCCATTCCAGAAGAAACGGAAATGTATTTTTTAGGGACCATAAGATACTGTACACAAGGTTGACTTTTGAAGCCCAAAGACACATTCACGTGAACTCACAGAACCCCATTAGGCTCAAGTATATTCTTTGGCTATAAAATAAGTTTTCAACGAGGAAAAAAATACAAAACAAAACAAAACAAAAAAAACCAAGTGTGATATACTCTTCTGTTACCTCATCACTTCTTGCACTTTCAAGATGGATCTACTTTCTTCAAATTTCTAAGAGAGAATACTCATGCACTGTCTTCTTCCTCCATATTTTGTACCAGATACCTGACATTAAACGTATTGGTATACTCCCCTAGATACACTCGTCTTTTGCCTTGATATATTTCTGAAGGATATAGAATGGAAATAAAGCTCCATGTTTCTTCTATATGGACACAGCTGTGAAATTTAGAACTTTACAGTGGAGAAAATGGTTACTATAATAGCTGAGTACTTAGTTACATGAAAGTGCACACACTTTTAGCTCTAGTGAATAAATGCATTCACAAGTGCACAGGGAGAAAGACAAAAGGAGACAGGAAATAAATAGAGGGAAAAACTTATCTAGAATGAAATGCCTTTTTATCTTCCTGACAAGAAGTTTTCAGGCTCCCAATCTAACCTCAAGTGACATTTTCTTCAGTTACCTTTGCAATACAAGGGTAGATCATAGACTTGATCTAAAGTTACTGCATATTAGCTGGTTAAGAATCGGGCACAGAAGACAAAAACTTACCCCAAAATAAGAGGAAAAGTGGCAGCAGGAGAGCAGCACTGTACGCCCTGGATGCAGTTTTCTTTAATTCCATGACAAGTCTAAAAGTGGCTGTTCTAAAAACCTCAAGGGAGAAACAGTAGTTGCAAGCTAGTGAACATCAGCACTCCCCACATCACGGACTTTGGAGGATTTTCTCTACTACAGGCACCCACTCCATACTCTGCCGAACTGGGGACTAGCACTAACACGGTGGACAGAGTCCCTGTCCACTTTGAAATGCTTTACTCATGTTCCTGGAACACAGGGAAAATGCTGCCTGGATCACATGGATTGAACTGCACAGGGCAAAGCAAGCGGGATGCACAGGCACAGTGGCTGAACTTCATACATGCCAGCATTCTGAAAAGAGTCCTGGGATGGCAAAGGTAGTAGGAAATGGAATCACTGGGAGATTCACATTACAAGACAAAAAGAAAAAAGGACCCTGTGTGTTTTTTCTGCTTTCTGCTTTTTGAACTCCCCCTGCACAATGAAGAAAATGAACCTTGTATCTCCACAGCTGTGACAGGAGCTCAGAACTGGCCCGGGTACTGAGCTGGCCAGGGGTCATTTCTGGGATGCAGGTTTCTTTATCAGTTACCATTTACAAATTCCAGGTGAGGATCAATACCAGTTTTCCAAAAGAGGATGACTTGTTCAAAGAGAAGATAAGTCAAAAGACACAAAAAGCTCACTACTAATTCCAAAAAGCACAGACATTAGTCTTTACTGCTGTCTCATGAGATTTGTGAACCTGCAAAATATACAAACCCACAAAATGTACATGAACCCTCTTTTCCCAATTAGGGTACAGTTACAGAGATCAACAGGAGAAGTATCTGTGTAACACAAGCACCAAATCACATCACCACATTTACATACATGTGCTTAGTTTTTGAAGTGGAAAAAACTGTCACTGTCCATTGTTTTTTGGGAGTCACCGGAAACAGACAGAGCTCACACTCAATTGTGACCTATTAAGTACCTCTAAATCCACATCACAATTGGATTAAATTAACCCTAATGAGAATTACGTATACTGCCTCACCTCTCCAGTGACAATTAAAAATAGAAGGCAGGTAAGACGCCATACAAATTCCTAGTTTAAAAAACAAATATGCAAGAAAGCAAGGAATTGGTGCAGATGGACCTCTACTGCATACCGATTCCAGTGCTTCATTGGTTCCCTTCCTTTCCAAACTCTTAACAATACTTGTGCCAGACTTCACAAGCAAGTGCAAAAATTGATGAAAATATGGTTCCCATTTTGGACAACTTGCATACTAAAATATGGGTTCTTTCCCACAGGTATTCTACTATTAAACAGAGATTACCAATACCAGAAATAGGTCCCAGCCACAAAGAATCAAGAGGTAAAGAATTCAACAACCCCCAAGATAAGCTCAAAATCATGCAAATCTTCCCCAATTTTAACTTGAAAATGCAGGATAATGTGGAACAGAACAAAGACACTTTCAAGTTTGAGTCAGTGCTCTGTGTATTCTAAAGCTAAAACTACAAGTAAAAGGTAAAACTAGCTAAAACTAGCAAGTGAGTCTGTCTTAGGGTCTTAAGTGACATTTAGCGTGCACAAAGGTGTATATGAAACTACAGCAGCGGTTCAAACAAAGCTGTGAGATTTCCCAGTGCTTTTGCCATTACTCATATGTTTGTCAACTATGAAGTCTTTTACAGCAGGAAAAAAAAAAAATAAAGGCAACGTCTCCCTGAGAATCTGATGAAAGCAAAAGCAATCCTGCAATGAGTAATTTATATAAGCTCAGCATCCTTGCAGAATGGACAGAGGCTGACGGGCCACGTGCAGGGAAATGGGTTATTTACTACGTTGTTTCTACCTGCAGTGCAGAAGGCACAACAATAACAGCAAGGGCATTTTCACCACCAGAACACCACAATTTAGTAACAAATGGTTTGCCTCACTATTCTGCCTTGGAATGCTCCAAAGATGATATATCATGTGTTATCAACCTTATCTGGACCACCCTGCCCCCATCTTCATCTCTGGTGTCCTCAGTCTGTTTTCTCAAGATCAGCCTCAGCATTAGTTTCTTGCCAGCCACCCCTGCCATCTGGAACTCATTTCTCTCTCTTTACATTCTCATTTTGCTGTCAGGAGACTTAACCAAGCACTGACGTACAGAATCTTTCCGCTGAGAATTTTTTTGCCTCACCTGTGCGAATTATGCTGCTAACAACTTACCTCTTCCAAATCAAAGCAAATACATGTGAATCCATTGCACAGTTAACACTGTAAGAAATCACCACTCTTCCTCCACCAAAGACAGCCACTTCTGTAAATCGGATACTGCAACACATCACAGCACTTGGGAAATAAAACTACCCACAGTAATCTATGGCTCATGTGTCTACCTGAAGGCCATGCTCAGTTTTCATACAACAGAATCAGTGTAACAAATCCCCACACATAAGAAAGCTGAGGTCTTCCCACAGAGGCTTAGGTCTCACGTGCAGCTATGCTGCTGCTGCTGTGTGGTCTGGGGCACCCCACACCCCTGACGGAGCCATTAGCTACGAAAGACCTGTTACGTGCTAGCTGGACTCAGAACAGAGCAAAACAGTTTAGCAGAGGCTGAACAATTACAAAGCTGGAGAGGAACATTCTTAGTGTCTCTCACTACATTGGAGACAACGTCTCAAGCAGTAGCTTCTTGTGCAAGTGACTTGAGTTTTACTCTGGAGTCTTTATTTGATCTGTCAAGTTAATGTTGATGGGTTTGAACTGAATGGCTTATATGGTCATTAAATCAATAATATTACACATGCAGGAATGCTGTAGTATTTTTTTATGGTACCATTTCATGGGCCATTATATCAATAACATTACATACGCAGGAATGCTGTACTATTTTTAATGGTAGCATTTCATGCACTTGTCACAACAGGGTGGACTTGAGCTACCTGGGAAACCACAGTAGCATATGGCTCTCAGCCAGAGCCTCCCACAGAGAGGTGAGAATCTCATGCCTGTACTGCTGCCAGATACTGTGAATTCTGGGGTGGGCAGCAGGTTAGGAGGGATGATCCTCCTGAAAAAGGGTTAATTTTTTCTCTACTACTGCTGTTAACTGTTAGCACATCCAAGGGGTCTGCTGGGACATAAGGTTCATTTAGTGTTACTCTTAGCCCAAGCTACCGAAGCCTGCATAGGTCAAGACATCTTGTTTTCATTAGAATAAACAAAATACCTTAATCCAGTGCCTACCTATGAGGATATTAGAATTTAATTTTTCAACATTCACAGCTGCAATTGTACGGGATTTTGCCAACATAAATGGCAGACCACTTCTGTGCTGGGCCCTTGGGCATACAAAAACCAATGCAGGTATTAACCAGCTTAGTCCAATTAAAGGACCTTAATGCAACTCTGTTAAGGCCCTGATTTGTTAGGCTTGACTACATTTCCAAAGAAAGAGCACAATTGGGTGGATTTGTTATCTAAAGAATAAGCTCCAAGTCCTTAGTCATCCTTGCTAAAGCCCTCCCCACACTGGCCATGGTTTGTGCTACCTCTGCGCTGCTGCAGTCCAACGTCAGTATAATCTGCTCTTTAACACAGTATTAAAATTAGAGCCAAAGGACACAGCTGCTTTCATCTGTGTCACACTCATTACGAGAGACTTAAGGACAGCATAACAGCAGAGCTGCTATTCTCAGCTAGTAGGCAGGAAACTTCGCAAGCCGGAAATGCGTGCCATGAAAATGGGGCAGCAGCAGGCAAACTGGATTAGGAAGAAAGGGAGAGAGTAGGTCTGGGGTACCCAGCAGAACCTTTCTGTTTTCTTTATTTCCTACTTTTCTGTACACTTTTCAGAAAACAATCCTACACATTTTTCTACAAACAGTTCAGAATGAACTGCACAGCGAAGTACCTAAACAAAACAGTCTGTGCTTTCCATTCAAAGAACTATGTATGCTTGCATGTGTTGCACTATTTTTCCTCAAACAGGGCTTAAATAATGCTAATATCACAGACTGGATACTAGAGATTACATGTGTAATATGACAGTCAATATCACAGGTAAAAGCTGGTAAGAATACAGTCATTCACACCTCCTGTCCTATGCACGTACTGTACTTGCCTCAGAGAAGAGAACCTCCCCTCCCCTCCTTACAGTTCTGGAACCTCACCACTGAACACAAATATTCTAATTCTCTGAACTGAACAATGCAATCTAATGGGATCAAAAATCTTCTGTTTTTTTTTTTTTCCCCAGCTTCCTCCGAGCGTTATTAGGCACAACTCTTAAGTGACTGCAGACTTGGAACTAGGGAAGTGAAGCTAGTTAAGGAACAAATTTCCAGTTCCATTCAAAACAACTGTGAGAAAAATCAGTGCTTTGATACACTCTTCTGCTCTCAATCACAGCTCAAAAGTACCAGGTATATTCGAAAAGACTTAAAGTGGAATTTCAAGCCTACAGACTCACAGGCCAATTCTGCGAACTGAAAGGTTCAAATACAGTTTGGTGATATAGTGCTTGAGGGTTCTCTGGGGTCCAACCTCTCAAAATTTGCTCTTTCTTGTAAAAAACAATTACTCTTAAAATTCATGTCACTGCTTTTCCATTTGGCCACTAGATGTCCCTTCTGCACTGCACAAATTCAAGCAACAGACACTGAGAACAGAAGAGCTTTTTTATTCTAAGGACAGTGAAACACTAGAATGGGTTGCCCAGAGAGGTTGTGGAGCCTCCACCTTTGGAGATACTCAAAAGCTGTCTGGACATGGCCCTGAGCAACCTGCCCTAGATGACCATGCTCTGAGTAAGCCGTGTGACAAGATGACCTGCAGAGGTGCCTTCCTGCCTCAGTCATGCTGTGTTCTGGTGATTCTGTAGGTGAACTGGGTACTTATAGGCCAGCAGCCCTGCACCCCAGCTCTGGCCAAAATAATAGGAATTCTGACAAAGGATTCAAGAAAGTGTTAGTATGCTAAAAAGAAAAAAAAAAAAAAAAAGAGAGAGAAATTCATGTATCACCAGCTCTGCCAAACCAATGCAACTAGAAGATCCTGAAATGCAGCAGGACCGTGCCAAGCAGCACACCGAACACTGTAAGACCCACTGCAACATCCACACACCAGACGAGCCAAGGAACAGTTCTGTCTGCAAATCAAAACTTGGAAGTTGCTACTAAAACTTGGCAAAAATCAGACAAAATTTCCAGTCTCAAGACTGGACAAGACATCCTAATTGCACTTTTTAGACATAATAAATTTAGTTTCCTATCACTGCTAATTAGAACTGCTGGCAAGTAAATCATGCTGGCCTTAACCAGACCTAATCAACTACAGAGCACCTAGCATATGACACTGGTCAGTCTTGGACAATGCCAAAGAAACAATCGACATGAGGAGACATAGCACAAAGCTTGCTATTTCTTGCTATGCAGCAACTGCACAGAGAAATATGATGGCTGGTCAGAGTTCTGACCCAGTCCCACTTCCCTGGAACAAGATAATTGATTTCAGATAAAATTAATGTAATGTTAAGGAAGAAGAGCAGTCCAGTAAAACAAAGTCAGAACAAACTCATATCCTATGAAATTCTCACAAATAAATCTGTGTGGGCTAAGACTGAATACAGAATACATATTCACACAGGTTTGTGGTCTACCTCTTCCCATACGCGCAGCCCTGAAAGCCTGGCCAGCAGGCGCCATCCTGTGGCAAGGGACTCTCACTCTTGTGATGCACCAGCGACCGGGCTCGAACACAAAAAGAACGATTCATGTCAGTCATACAGCTATAAACAAGGAAAAAAGCCTCTGTGAAATCCTGCTTTACCTGAGAAACCAGGACAACACCAGGTCCTCTTAAAAGAAATGACATCTTAAGCAAAATTTCTTCTAATCAGTATCACCAGCAAATTCTGGGATTACTCCCATATTTGTCTGCAGACTATGGGAGGTCTCAGGTTAGGATTTGAGGGGACAAAATTGAAGCAGACTTCCTGAAGTCTGAAATCACCTCCTCTGCCTTGCAATATCGGCCACTTGTGCAGAGATCTCCATAACGTCTCATTTCAAAAAAGAACAAACTGTAAGAACCGTAACAAGGATATCATGCATAGTACTTTATAGCTTCTTCTCCAGTCTATGAGCCCATCCACAATACATGCAGACTAGGCCACAGTAAAGATGAAGCCAAGCTTCTGCCAAGTTATCTCTAAGAGAAGTTACAGAAGTCAGGCTCTGACCATGTATGTATCCTTTGATCTATGTGAGACTCCGCTGGAGTGCTACAGGTCAACTTGAAGCCCCTTTGATCCTCTTCCACTGCTTACAGCTGCCTCAGTGGAGGCAAACCCCTTCCAGGAGGCCTCTCTTGGCAGATGGGAAGATGAGAATGTTGATTAGCTAACAGGAAGCAGCTAACCGACTGTAAGAAAGGTCTCGGGCAAGATATTCAGCAAGTAAAATGTTATAGCAGGAAGAAGCATGTGTCCAATATGTTGCCTGGATCCAAGCGGATTTTGAAGTTGTGTTGAGTATTACGAGGCCTTCTTGCTGCTGTTTTTGTCAAAATGATCCAACATGCTCGTAAAAGTCTCTTTTTACTATGACTAGCACTGCTCACAGAGAGCCTTTCAAGCCACTGGAGGGCAGTGCTGGGCAGTTTTCTGATCTACCAGCCAAAAACCAGCTTGGAGAGGCAACCTTCTAAAATAGCATATGTTTGTTGCAATTGTCTGCACTGCTGGCAATCCTGGAGTCACAGTGCTCCCTAGGGTGCTTAGCAGGCTTCAGGGGAAAAGCTAAATGCTCAGCCAGAACCAGCGCAGCCTACAATCGGAGCCAAAGTAAAGGAGTATGTAAGTAAACCTTGCAGCAGAGCCTGGGCGGAAGGAACATTTTAATGCAAAATTTAGCACTCTGTGAAGGTCAAAGCAGGGGGTGGGGAAAAGGGAACTTTGGAAAAGCCCCCAACTGAACCTGAAAAACAAACACATCTAGCTGCACCATGTCAGCATGCAGAGCTAGTATGCTCTGAGGCAGAGTTTAGCCTCAAACTCCTGTTGCATACCGTATATGACGTGTATGCCATGGAAATTACACCTTTAAAAACTGCACAAATTAGCAAGCACTGCCTCATTTTCCTTCCAGATGTAATCTTTGCGACCTCTCACAATCTTCATGCACACATTATGCAGTGTAATTAGGACTCCACAAAAAACTGGGCGTTCTTACCACAGTAGGTAGCAAGAAGTAAAATGGATGCAAACGACAAACGTGCCAAATGTTGAGGAATAATTTTCTCCCAGACAACAAAGATGTGGGGCTCACTTTTGCACATTTGCATCTCACTAAACACTCCATTCAAGAAATATTCTCATTACCTCCTAATCTAATCCTAATCTAATCCAGGTAACTAAACAGACATGCTTGTCAACACAAAGACAAGGGACAACCGTACAGAAACAGCCCCAGTTCAATTTCAACTCACAAGCTGGGGCTGTTGCCCAGCTACTGTCAGTATCTTAGGCCCACACGCTCATGACTTTCTAGGCCATCAATATCAGCATAACCACTGACTGAGCCACAGTGAGA
Source organism: Chauna torquata (assembly GCA_013399475.1). NCBI lineage: Eukaryota > Metazoa > Chordata > Aves > Anseriformes > Anhimidae > Chauna > Chauna torquata. Next base: position 23,805 of record VXAL01002330.1, on the reverse strand, counting down.
TAGAGCAGGATCCTTGCAAGGATTACTGCAGCGTGCACTGGCATGTGGGCAGAGACATTTCATTTTGCTGAGATGCTATATCCTGTGATTTCCATCACCATCCATTTGTCAGATTGCTTAACAAACTTTTAAGAATGACCAATACAGATCTTCACGCATTCGTTAACAAAACAGCATTCGAATTTGTTTTCACAATCCTCAAATGGTGCTTCATCCCAGTATCAATAACACTGAATTTATTTTGTAATTAGGACCTGAATAATTATCTTGTCATCACAGTGGCAACAATGCTTCCAGATTTGCTGTGTATATATATACCTCTCTTAAAGAAAAAAATAATCTAAGTCAGCAAATTTTACTTAATAAGGATATACGCTTGCACTCCTGTTTCCTTCTGCTATAGAAATGTTTTGATGATGACCAACTTGGCAGCACTCATGTCAGAACAAAACAATATGAGGTGAGAGACAATACTCCATTTAGTTAATGCTCTCATTCTGTATCAGCTCTGCTGCGTTGCTCCAAACTAAAATCAAGGACTAGGGACCTATTCAATTAAATATTATGGAAATACACACTCCCTGCTGAAGAAAGCTCAAAACTTCAGTTATGATAAATACAACAGGTGAATTGTACAAATACACTAAGCATTTTCCCAGCTTGAGAATAGTGAAGGTTTATGGGTGACTAGTTACAGGTCTTAAGACATAAGTAAGCTCAAATCAATGTGTATTTCAAAGACATGGTAAAAAAAAATAAAATCTCTAAACATATGTCCACCTTAATTCTATGATCCTTGCACACTTAAATCACGCCTAATCCCTCAAGTCCTTAGTCCTTTTCTGAAAATATCCTTGTTTGCTTCTAATTGCATAACTGGACCAGAGATAAAGGTAGGCTGAAGCTTTTAGGACTTCAGTACTTCTCTCTGCCCTGAGAGAAGCTCTAGTTTGTTCTGCTTCTCTTAGGGAGCATGGTTTGTGCACAGTTTCTACTCCATGCCTTCCAACAGCAGGCAAACCAAGCTCCTGCTGAGCCTCTGCTAAAAGGTGCTACAGATCTGCAACACAAGTGTTTGAATCTTTAGCTCCGGTAACTGGTGTGCTGGATGTGCACAGGTGTTCATCAATATGTCTGAAACAAAAACTACCTCATGGACTCTGAAAAAAAAAGAAAAATGTAGCCGCTACAGCATGCTGAACTAAAACAATCTACAATCTGGATTTATAATTAAGAAGTACTACCATGATATAAACCAACTTTTAAGTACACAATACATCGAACTGCACAAAGTCATTATGGCTTTCTTGCTACAACGCACAAAAGGAGACACGGGATCTAAGCATGGCTGTGCATTACACCAACTGTGATGACAACACACTGAATCAGAGGGAATGGTACGGTTCTTGATGTTTGACTATGCATTTTAATATACGGAGCATTTAAGCTGAGGGACTCTGTTGCTCACGCACCAACTGGAATTGAAGAGCAATCAGATCTGTAGCTGCACTGCCGAAGGCTTCAGGTATGAGAACTGAAAGCAGCAGCAGACAATGTCTGAAGCAAAAGAGCCCATATATACACATGAGCACTCAAAAACGTACAGTAGCAAGTGACAACAGATGGAAGCAAACACATAGGAAACCATTTAAAACTTTTCCAACCTATTTCTGAACACAACTACAGGAACATAGCGCTGGTAAATCCTTGTAAAAGCACAATGGTAGCTTCATCAGGAGTATGATTGTTTCACTAAGAGCAAGAATAAGCACCAAGGCACCTCTTTTTGACAGGAGACATGTAAGGCTTCCTGTGAGGTTGTATATAAAATATTCAAGAGGATGGATCTAGAAACTTCCCAAGAACTATGGTAAGAAACATGGAAAGAATTCTAACACTTCAAATCAGATGTCTGATGCCAGCTCAGCCTTGCCATTCACCAATGATACATATCTCTGGAAAGAAACATGATAATTGACAGCTTATTGGAACACTATCCATTTTATCCCTGCGAAACTCCATTGCAACCAAGTCACCCCTATATTTATCACAGCAAGAAGCAGCATCTTGTATCTTTAAAGAAGATTTCCATGCCAAGGCCAGTTTGTCAGCATCATTTATTACGCTTGAATGCCTTACGAGACAGTAGTTATAAACATGACAATTTAATTCTCATCTGCTTTGGGAGCAGCTGAATATACCAGCTTGGCTATACTGTTTGGGCAAATGACAAATCTTTCTGCTTCCAATTCAGCTTTAGCTCCTCCTCTTTCTATTAAAGGACTTGACTTCAGAAAAATTTCCTTTCCTGTATCTGCAACCAGAAGGCAAGCCGAAGCATAGACGGCGGAGCTTCCTGTAATAGTAGAACAGTTGCAGAAATTTAATTTCACTCCATGGTATTTGGATCAATCTCTGGATTGATCCAGAGATTGGATCTAGCTTTGCTAGCCTGTACATTCAGTGAGTCACAGATGTTTGGTGAGGACCTATCCATGCTTTTCAGAAAAAGCCTTTGGCTGAAGATGTAAAGTTCATGTGATCCTAAATCTTTTGTAACGCATGACTCTGAACGAAGGGACTTTGCGTATTTCTGCTAGTATCACTTCCAGGTCAGCACGGCAACCACTCTGGAGAAAATGGAATCTGAGAAGCAAGGAGAAAATCTCTTTAGATGTGTGTGTGTGTGTGTGTGCGTGTGTGTGTGTGTGTGTTCTGAGAAAAAGACAAAATCATTGTCACTTGGAGTATATGAGATTAAATGAAAATTTCTTCAATTCCACTTCTACCTCCCTCTGCAAAGTTTGTTAAAACACAGGTTCCCTTTGCTTCTGCATTTTCTTTGATGCACATCAGACAATGTAACATGGAGATTAATCATTACATGGCACCTGGTATTTCTGAGGTTCCACAGCTTCATTTGCCTTAGAAAGGTAAAAAGACAACCGGCAATACTGTCAACTGTAAGGGCTGTTACAGCATTTCCTCTTATAACCCGGGGAATACAGCTATTTCCCTGAAATCTTGAATGAGGTAATGATTACCTTGAGCTTTTCTCTGTCAGTCAGACTTAACCCTAAGTAACCTTCAAGAGTACACACTTACATGTGAATGATCCAGCACTCTTACTATAGCAACTAACTTTCAGGAATATATCAATGAGAAAAAAGCAACAAAACGCACAGGAGAAAGCTAGGAATGTCAACGCATTGTTTTTCTACCTCAGAACAGTTTCTTCTCATTCTGTAAGAGGTTATGTCCTAAAAACATGATTTTAAAATTGTGAATCCACTCTTTGCTATTATTTTCAACACTGCTATATATTTAACTCTGGTCTCCCTGTTTATTTCCCCTCAGTCATTTAACCCTACTGGCAATTTCTGTTAAAACCATAAAGCTGACACTTTGTATTCCCACCACCAAATGTCCATTGGAGTTAACACTGAAGCCAAAACTATGGTCCCTCCTCTTTCTACGACTTTAAAGCTCATAACCCTCCATTAAGCTAGCCAGTAAAAACTGTGATCCTGCCCAGCAGAGGACTTGATCTGTGTTTTCCTACTGCTTTACAGAATTGGTACTTCAGTTATCAGCACATCCTTGTGCACTGACGGAATCTCACTGTTAGGCCAGAACAAGTACCTACGATTTAGGAACCTGAAGAACTTATTTGGGCCATAACACACAGGAATTGTCACAGCAGCAACAAACACAATGCTTCCTCACTCATTCATCCATCTTCAGCTGAAACTGAGCTTCTGGGAGTAAAAAAAAAAAAGCAAACAAAAGAGTGAAACGGAATCTGTCACATCAATGACAACCAGCCAGGTGTCATGTGTCAACTCACAGAGCCTGACCAAGGACAAAATGGTCATTCTCTATTAGCTGTGGTGGGATGTTGGGAATTTTGAGCAGATGTTAATAGGATGAATACATACTAGTCATACAGTCTCAGAATGATAATGTCCCTGAATACCAAAGACACATTGATCTTCTGAAGTGCATAGTCAGAGCACCTAATAGCTCTAGAGAGAGCAGGAGAAACACTCGGGGGGGGGGAAGACGCTTTAAGATTGGATATTTTTATCCATCAAAAACGCTCTGGGGCATACAGGGAATGTTAAAATGCTACTGCATATACACATATTGAAGTGTGCCAAGAACACACAGTACACAGGAAGAAACTAATGATGAAAAAAATCCTCACTGCACTGTCCTGGTGGAGTAAAACTGCGGGGGGGGGGGGGGACGGACCACGGCATCAGAGCAGACATGTGTTGNTGCATTTGCTGTTCAAAAGAAAATTAAAGGTAAATTCTTTCTGTTTTAATAACCTCGACTGTTATTAGTAATGCAGATCAGGACTTTGTTCTAAAAGGAAATCTAATTTCTAACCTACGGAGTCTTTTTCAAGTGCAAGACATTTGAAAACTCTTTTTTAAACAAGGGCTATGTAACTGGAAAACTTAATTAATTCTCTTTGCTTTGATATCTATTTAGTTCAGCATTATACACACTGTCAAAAGCGAAACGCTGTCTTCCACTCTGCACTAGAAGGCCAAACAGTCCAACAGTACATGCTCTCTGCTCCATGGTACTGATCCAGCTTATTTTCACTTACAAAAGAACAGAGCTTTCTGAAGGAGGGTGAGACTCCAGGATGACAGGACTGCAGATTACCCACTTGCACAGAGGTGTTTCTCATTTCTTATTAGCTATACATCAGACTAAGCTGCACTAACAGAAAGATCATTGTAAAGTTGACTCTCGGCAGTGCCGCCATAGGAGCATATCATAATTCTAAGAACTCTGGTCAATAGCATTATATATCCACTGAACCACTAAGGACATTAAGCAAACACTTTGAAGAGATGAGAAGAGATTCCAGTTGTCCTGAGCTTCCCACTCTCTGACCGCAAAACCACACTCTCATATCAAATGGGGAATGAAACTCAAGAGACATTTTAATCCTGCACCCCTGATCTAATTAATAATCCTACTTTATCAATATTTGATGCAGTTGTTGTTGTGTCTCCTCCCACCATTATACTTTTCATATAATGCTCTGAATCATGCTAATCTGTAGCAGTGTAGTAGCAACGTACTTCTAAGGTAATACATATAGAAATCATGGCATCTCCTTCCTAACACTGTGCCTTTCCAGAATTCCCTGCTTCATGACCAGCCTATGAGATTGGCAGCTACAGCATACGCAATCAGGTAACAATTTATGCAAAAAGATATACTGACCCAGCCCTAAATGACACCCCTGCTTCCTGGCCTGCTACATCACTGTCATATGGAGAAAAGAAAAAAAGATCATATCCTGAAAACCGTACCAATGCATAGACGCTGAGCACAACAGGGGGCACTCATTGTGTATACTGGCATGGAGAACTACAATTATTATGGTACAAAAGCAATGATGACGAGAAAAACTTAGGTTTTTTGCAAACTAAAGTTGAGGAGGAGAGTGTGGACTCCCCTGTGCTAAATGCAACAGAAATGCCCGTCCCTCACCACAAAACCTTCATTCACATCACACAAACGTAGCAGAAAACAGCAGCTGTCAACTTCAGACATGGAGTCACACATGCAGGCGGATGTTTGTCTTGTGCTGAGAAAAACTTCTGAAACTCCAGGTCTACTTCCGCATAGAGAATCTTTCTGCCTTTGTCTTTTCCTTAGCACAATGACCTTCTTCCCTTGAAACCGTGACAACGTTGGCAGGCTGATTAGCAGTGTAGCTTTGCTGCCAGATCTCCTCTGACTGGGGCCAATGTTAGGCAGTGATATCTAACTGCCACTTGGTGGCAGAGGTTAGATACCATAATTACATTTCTGGTTCCCAAGAACGCATCATGCATGCTTATCCTCTGCTCAAGGTGACTCTCAAGATCATTACTTGCCGCCTTATTAATTACTATACATATTTATAGGCAAATTAAAGATTCAAACAAACATTTATTCAATTAATCACTTCGAGTTCTAGTAGAATAAACAGTATTAACTCGGGGCTTCACGATAATTTGACACATCCATTTTCTGTTTCCTCTCTGTGGTATCATGTCTCGCATGAGTTAAGACATAAAACATCAAACACTAGCAGCTATCTTTGTAAAAGAAAGAGTGTAAGAAGTTCTGAACCATCAAACCATTTGCTTCAAGTCACAATGAACAGAAAATGGATTTACTGCAATAATCAAATTAATCTTGTTCTACACCCCTCTTCCAAAGACATCATATCTAATCTTTAAGTCTTTAGCAGATAATTCCATTACTATTTTACCGCAAGCAACTGTAAACATGGTATATGTTACTATGATTTGTTTCACTATGTGAATAAACAATGTTCTATAAACAGCTTCTTACTGTCTACTTCATGAGACCAAGCTTATCATTCCACTTCTGAGGAAGCTGCATATTCTATTCCACATATCCTGTAACAGTTCTGATTCTACAGCCACAACCTTCTTTTCCATGAGGGGCAACCCCATGACTTCAGCAGCTTTGACCACGGGGACCTACCTGAATTTACATGATATTTCCCTTTCTGCATCTATGTTCTCCCCTTCTTGTTTCAGAGTCTTTTCAAAACCATCGTACCACTGTGAACCTCATAAATACATACAGCAATAACTATCCATTTGATCTATAAATGAAAGTGAACAGACAATTTCACATTTGCACGACTTTTACGGAGGGATCGAGTAGAACACTTTGAGGTGAGTTTATGCCTAACATTGGCCATAGGACTCTTGCTGCTCCCTACGAATTTGGTACCCAAGCCTTTAGTTCTTTCTACCCAATCCTCCAACTCCATAATAATTCTAATGCCAGTCAGAGAAAGTTACACACACAGTTCCAGAACATCACTGCTGCCATGCTCCAAGCCAGAATGCTTCCAACTATACAATATTTAGTAAAACAGGAGTAGGAAGAAGGCTCTTTAAGGGCAAGTAACTTTTATCGACTGTTTTCTCTGACAGGAAAGTTTGTACAGATTGTACAAGTTGAAGTTCAGGACAGAGTTTATAAACCACAGGCACTTAAACCTCAGAAATAAGTATCTTGGCCCCCTGCATAATGATAATTTCACCTAACCATAACTGTTACCGTTTGTTTAGTCCACACAAACAAATTGTAATCTAGAAACACTGACATAATCTAAGATTATCTCAGTATAAACCATTTCATAAAACTTTAATTAAACTTCATCTACCTGACTTACCAGGTTAGCCAAGCTGGCTCTGTGTACACCAGCTACACTTCATTACACAGCAGTGCTCTATTTACAAAGTATGCATTAATCCAAATATTCTGGGCATCTTCTGACACACTAAATGATCACCGAGAGAGGGAGCATGAATACATCAAGACATTTTGGTAGTAACTTTCAGGCTTTAGAATAATTATTGCTGCTACTGAAGATGTGCTAGCTTTCCATGAAGAAATAAATGAGTTAAAAATCAGAGCAGACAGTAACTGTGTACATGTAAGACAGAAACCAACTACTTTGCATAATATACAAATTCTCAAAAGAAGCAGTTACTGTAGAGATTGAATATACTATCTACCAAACTTCCATTAATTCAGAACTATGTCACTTGGAATATTATTTTTACACCCATTACATTAATATCTTCCAAATCTGAGTCACAGTTGTCAGAGTGGTGAAATCTCCATTCGCTTCTTCTTTCAGTATAGGCGGGGAGTTAGCATAACTGGTATCCCTGTATTACACCTAGCCCTACTTACGTTTGAGTTTTCCAACCCATATGTCTACTCTTATTTCCAGAAACATGTCTAGTTCTAGAATTGTATATTACATATTTGGCACCTCAAGCACTGTGTGATCTAGTTGGAAAGTGTATCTTTCTCTTTTGCTTCATTAGTGGGCATGGAGCCTAGAAAAATACAAATGTAATACAATAAACCTGGGATTTGCTGAATTCCTGCAAATCCTTCTTTTGGAAAAGCTCAAGTAAGAACAAAAATCTGCATGGAGGAGTTCACAGTTAATAAACATTTGTTTCCTATTTGTATCGCTCTTAGCATCAGGATATCCAAGCTCTTAAGTTATGACGACAACAGCATTGGCCACTGCATCCACCCAAAGACTCTGAAAAACCAGCCTTTCTTGCTTCTCCTTCGTCAAAGGAATCTGTCATCAAAGCCAGTAGATACTAAGTTCTCTGTCATATACATTCCTTAGTAGGAAATCCAGCTAAAGCAGTTTTAGTCTATGCAACTAATATTCTAATATTTCTAGAGCAAAGAAGCAAATAATGCCCTTTCTAGTTATGGGACACTGAGCAATATAACTTTTACCTCTTGACATCTCTGCTCAGATGGCAGCGTGGACTTTGCTTTGAAACCAAATTGTTCACAGTACCAGTTTTCATTAAAAACAACAAAGTAGCAGCATTTTGTTCAAAAGTCAGTCCAGTTACATCATAAGAGAAAAAAAACAAAACCAAAACTATGGTACATTCAACCCAAGATTGCTTAATAGGTAAAGAAATGTAATGAGCAGCAAACAAGAATTACAAAAGCTGTTCTTCAAAACACCACCACTGGGTAACAATTCAGAAAGTAAGCAGATGAGCAGAAGAGAACTGTAAGGAGATAGTGACAGTTTGCTGGGTAAGGGGCCTAAAATCAGGTATCACTGTTGTGGCATTCTTTATTGCTAGGAGTTGTCAGCAGTTAAATTACACAACCAAATTCTATATTGTTGTTGACATCCAGGCTGGATTCCTGGAAACAAACACAAGAAGAAGTACTCAAGGAAGTACCCATTAGACAAAGCACTGTCATTTCTGAAGAAAAGAGATTTGCTATTTAGTGCATTCTACGTATCCTGTTACATTTCAGTTAAGGATTAGAGCCACCTGTGTTCAAGAAATCATTCAGGAAGACCTTCCATATACTGAGTTTCTGTGTATTCAATGGACTTTGAGGCTTGTATCCTGCAAATGTTCTGAACAAGTTTTATCTGGAGGCTAACACAAATGACCAGTTAGGACAACAAGTGTTCTTGGCGTTCCCACATTCCTAAAGAGCGCACTGAGGCATGGCAATCAGCAACAGGGAAAAATTTTCAGATCCTCAAAGATGTGATGGAAGTACATAAATACTGTAAGAAGTTAATGATATCCTGACGCTCATCAACTCCTAAACTTCAAATGACAATTCATTTTATTTGACTACTCTCTCGGTCTATGAAGATTAAATTACATGCTCATGTAAGTTACTCCTTCAGGTTTAAAGAACTTTTCAGACACAGTAATATGCAGAGCAAAGAGTGGATTTATTTTTATCATACAACAACTCTGCCTTTGCCTGCTTGCCCCTTTTTTGCATCCTTTCCTCTAAATTAATTAATACTCCAAATATTTATTCATTTTATGTTCACTCTTTAAAATAATCAGAAAAGTAAGTTCAAAAATTGAGTATATAGAGATTTCAGGATAAAAATAATGTAAAAATCATATAGAAATTGAGATTGATGTTACAATAAGGAAGATATTTCAACATTCGTGTTTTTAAATACCATTCAAGTCTTACCATAATTTTCATTGAATCGGGATTTTACATACAGTCCTGGCAAGTTCAGTGTAATACTCACTCCTCTTCTTCATGACTCCTCCCCCATTCAGGAGGCTTCAAAGAAATCTGTTACACCACCACTGAGACATCCTGGAATTTTCATTCAGTTCAAAGAAGTCCAGATCAAATAAGTCCTGATCGTTATACTTAAACACTTAAGACTAAATACTCACCACCTCTGCATTTTTTTTGATAGGTATTATTTGATAAATTTAGCAGATGCAACTATCCTAAAGTAGTAATTAAATGTAAATGTCAATGTCAGACCACTTTCTACACTGTAAAAAAGTAAAGAACCATCAGTCTGGATCATCTTTGTCTGCTTCCCTTATTTGTTGTAACTCTTCACACATGTATGCTTATTCCCTCCGTACACTCAACACTTCCTGTACATTTGACTACTGGGACAAAGTTATTGTGAACACACGTTGTCAAGAGGCATCCTGCTATTGCTATTGAAAAGCCATGACTGTAAATAAATGCTGCAGCAAAGTGAAAGATACCAGCATGGTGAGAACATTCCAGCCCTGCAGACTTTACTTTCTCGGTATGACATAACATCACAGTAATCAGTGTTTTGCCCAACAGACTTTAGGCACTGTGGAGGCACTTGCTAGTCTGGTCATCTGTCAAAGTTTCTTTGTGAGTTGGCTTTAGCTTCTTCCTACACAGATCCATATCTTCACAAAATTTTCCAGAAGATCTCTGTATGTTTATACTACACCAGTTCCACCAGGTCAGCCAAACAGCTTTTCCAGTCTCTGCTACACCATTCATAAACCCCCTTATAATTATATACCATAATTCTGCCTTGAGCATTCCAGTCTTGCATGCATGCAGTTTGGACTATTTCCTTTACTCTAACCTTGTGGATTCTTCTGCTTTTCATGTACTTAAGCACTTATGTTTTCCAAGTGCATCTTTTGATTTGCATTTCTCCCATGTTTTTGCTAGACTAGACACATGCAACATGCTATGCAGCTTTAAAAAAAAGCATGTAAATATCCTTAGCATGGCTCAATAGCGTAACAGACCATATGTGGCCCTGGAACACAGGCCGTGCTCATTGTAACACTACCTGCTGAGCACAGCTGCCAGCATTCAGAGCATTATAAAAAGGGCATTACTGCAACAATGACAAAGACAGTGAGCACTACTTGTACAGTGTATAAATGAACAATACAGACTATGGCATTTGGAGACTGACAGTTCAGGTATTTCGTTTTCTTGTTTTTTAACCAATTTTCCATTACCTTTCAAATAATAAAATGCCTGAATTAATCAGAGTCATTTCTGTGTATATTGCAATGTATATGATTTCAAGCCCTTTCACAAAAAGTACACATGGGTGCCTCTGAAGACCAGCATGATGACAAGTCTTCTGCACAGAAAAATTGAGACAATCAAACTACGCTTGCTTAGAAATCATTCTGCCTGTACAGAATTTGAATTATAATTAGAATGCTGATGCCCTATTAGAATGGAGACAGAAGGAGAATTACAGAGAGAACAGAACAGCTTGCAGGATAGGGCATTACCCAAAAACTGAGGGAACAGATCACAATGGGCAAACTTCTGGTACCAGTTCTTTCCAAGTTTTAGATACTGTAGAATCAAAATAGATGATCCTACATATAAAAATATTTATAAATAAACATTTATATAATATTTAAAAAAAAACATCCCATGCTATGTACTTCTACTCTTTCCCTTTAAATTTTCCACAGGACATTGTTTTTTTAGCTGCCATTTCTGTGACCTTGCTGGAAGTCACCAAGCCAGAGATCAATTAGTGAGTACAGAATAGAGAAGCAGCATTGCCTGCATTCTGCTTGTCCCTTGGGAAGAACAGCTATGCTTCAGGGTAAAAGCAGCATAAACCTGGAAGATTGTTATCCAGTGAACACTGATGCTCACGCTGGTTACTAACTGCAAAATGTAAATTGCAGCAGGACTGAAAGGAAACAGGAAAACCTGCTTTTTCCTTTGTCTTCCCCATTTAAAATTTTCCAGTAATTTAAAAGCAGTTTAATTTCACATACAGTGAAACCTTATTACACTAAATGTCTACAACAAATATACCATGCTGGTTTTAAACATATAAGTTATGAGTGTTTGCTAGTGCCCTATAGGAAATTATCCTTTAAAGGTATTTCCTGCTTTTCACACATCTCATTTAATCACTTATCAAACTTGGGAAAAGTTAGTCTGCAAAGATTAATTATGAATATGGGAGAAGAAATTAAAAGAAACTTTTACTGAATCTCAGAAAAGTTTTCCTGGGTTTTATTAGCAAAGGAAGAGTAACATTATCAGCAACATTTAAGCATGATCAAAACACCTATCATCTTCAAAACACCTTAGAAAAGCATGTTGCTCTTCCTTGAAAGGGAAATGCTGTACAGAGGCTAGAATTC
>VXAL01002330.1:0-10933 GCA_013399475.1 Chauna torquata | reverse complement strand
ATAATATATATATTTTTTAAATATATTTTTTTTCTAGTAGCACTGAAGTCCTGAAGCTAAACAGATCATCATTCTTCTCTGTTATACGTACTGTTTTGGAATTTGTTACCCAAAGAGGTACAGAAAGCATTTTTAAGCAAGCTACGTAAACTCTCAGATCGCCTATCTCCCATTTCATAGACAGGATGAACCAAAACCCAGAACGATCTGGAGATTTTACTTGTGTCACATACCAGTTATACGCTCAAACTACCATACAAGCTACCAGAGATGGCAGTGTCCTTCCTTCCTGACACCTCCACTGAAGCAGCAATGTGTACACTCTACTGTCCCCAGTGATGCACAACTCTCTTCAATCCACTTCAGAGTTCTTGCATACACTGCAATCTCCATTCTCTCTTTCACATAGGAGATCCTAATACAGAGGATCTGGAATAACAGGACCTAGGTGCTGTATCTACATCTACCAAAAGCTGCTACCTAACTTGTCTGTCTTGTGTTTTTTTAAGCCAAAGGAAAAGGCCGCATAAAACTTAAAAAAAAAGAGACGTTTACAAGTGTCAGGAGGTAGGGAAAATGGCAGTTGATGTTTTGGAAGTCTACTGAAATGGTTTATCCCATGCAATGAGATCTCATCTCCACCAAATCTTGAGTAAATTATTAGTTATTGGTCTCTGTCTCATACCCTGCACCACAGATTATCTGGACCACAGATCAGTGACTTCAACAGTGAGACTCCACCAAAAACTTGTACATTCTAACTTAACTTGTCAAGCAATCTAAACAGAACGTCAGAAGAAAGCCTCCCCACAAGAGATGTCAGAAGCACTTACCTATATATTTCAGTACCCATTCCAGTGACTCTTGTAGTCACACAGAATCACAGAATCGCAAGGTTGGAAAGGACCTTCAAGATCATCTAGTCCAACCGTCATCCTATCACCAATACTACCCACTAAGCTACTAAACCATATCTTGTAGCACCTTGTCCAGGCGCCTCTTAAAAACTGCAAGGGTTGGTGACTCCACCACCTCCCTGGTCAGGCCGTTCCAGTGCTTGACTACTCTCGGAGAGAAAAAGTGTTGCCTGATGTCTAGTCTAAATTTCCCCGTGCGCAACTTGCGGCCGTTACCTCGAGTCCTATCATTAGTTATCTGGAAGAAGAGGCCGACCCCCTCCTCATCACAACCTCCCTTCAGGAAGTTGTAGAGTGCAATGAGATCTCCCCTGAGCCTCCTCTTCTCCAGACTAAACAATCCCAGCTCCCTCAGCCGCTCCTCATAAGGCTTGTGTTCCATACCCCTCACCAGTTTCGTTGCCCTTCTCTGGACACGTTCCAGGGCGTCGATGTCTTTCTTGTAGTGAGGGGCCCAAAACTGAACACAGTACTCGAGGTGCGGCCTCACCAAAGCCGAGTACAGGGGGATGATCACCTCCCTGCTCCTGCTGGTCGCACTGTTTCTAATAGAGGCCAGGATGCCATTGGCCTTCTTGGCCACCTGAGCACACTGCCGGCTCATGTTCAGCCTTGCATCGATCAACACTCCCAGGTCCCTTTCCTCATCACAGTCTTCTAGTGTTCAGAAACAAATCAGATTAACCACTTGTCTTTTGTCAAGGAAGGAGGACCTATTTGCAAGTCAGGAGGAACATCTTTAGTCTCAGTAAAATTGTTTCACAGCACCTTATCAGAGACTTCATGGGGGTCACATAGCACTAGCTGTAAAAGCTGACTGATGACATAAAAAACAGAGCACTTTGGGACATGGAGCAGGAAAATTTCAAAAACCAGCCCTACAGAACCATATATATTAGTTTTCTTTGATCTTAAATACGAGCATTTCCAATACACAATGTTATCCTGAAAAAGTTATCAGGAAGCGTAACAAATACCACTATCACAGGGTAACTATCAATGCTACAACACTTCTGCATGTACTAAATTTCAGTCCTGTTGTCATCTTTCTCCTATGACTACAGTAGCACTCCAGGAATGGAAAGCCAAGGACAATGACTCGGACATCTGTGGTTCCCAGTAAAGGGCCCTAGCTGCTGAATGTCTTTAGAACACAATTGCACGGCTTTCTGCTAAGAAGATTCAACTGCGGATTGTCATATAGCTGTATTCCTAGTATCACATGAACTCCAGCTCTTTAGTATTTAAATCACTACATAAATATTTCACATAGAACTTGGCCTACCATAAGCCACTTGCCTTGTTACTACAATGTTGCAGCAGTCTGTCAGCTTGCCTTAATTTGCAGGCAACTATAATGCTATTTGTGTGATCCACTATTCTGTACAGCCTCTCAGAAGGAACCTGAGAGATCAATAGTCCTTAAATAAGTAATTAGAAGAGCTAAAATAATTTAGGTTATCAAATAGCAAGTGGGATAAATAAAAAGTCATAGCTCCATGAACATCTGCATTTAATACGAGTTCTACATTTATTTGCTGAGTTAAATGATAGAAAGGCTGCACACCAAAGCATAACAGGCAGAACTGCTGAATAGTATCTATCATAGGAAAGAAAAACAGGATAACAACACATACCTGCAGCGAAACTACTTGGTGGGTTAATTAAAAAAAGAAGGAAAAAAAAAAAACAAGATACATCAAAAGCCTTCATACTCCCACTCTAATGCAAGAGAATCTTAGACTGAAGACTCAAATGGAATCTCATAATCTAAACCATGAAGCAAAGACAACACACAGAACGAGGCACTTCTACACTCACAAACGCGTTATGTTAACAATGAGAAAATGAATGTAAAATATACTCTGGTGAAAATACAGCAGCATTTCTGTTCAGATGTGTCAGGTTTAATCTGTGTTATGACATCTACCCCACTCCAGTACAGTATCCTGTCATACCCAGAGCAGCCACCTGCCCCCCTGCCTTACCCCATTACAGCTTGTCTTATTTTAAAATCCTTTACTGTCTTCCCTCAAGGAGGTCTCCAACCTGCAGCTTCTTCGCCTCAGCAGGAAAATCAGTCTTCTACATTTTCAAACATTCCAATCACTTATTTCTAGGCTCCTATTGACCTCTTTATCTTATACAATAGCTCCACCCTCCATATCTGTGCAGGCTCTGGCTTCCTCAAAATGGCTTAGGAGAATAAAACTTCCTTCCCATATCTGGTTGAAAGACTCTAAATTATAGCTGATTAGTCTTCTGAAACTAAAGACTTAATCTGACCACTTCAGGCTTGCACTTAGGCAGGTAAACCCTGGGAGTTTCTTTCCTGCTGTATGGTCGTCATGAGGGTATCTATTCTACCAAACACTTTGGATTGCCCAGAGGATCATCTTTACAGACTGGGCTCAACTCTCTCTTAACAGGGAAATCTGATATACCTCAAAATTGATCGTCAGCATTTCAGTCTACATAACTCATACGATGCAGACATACAAATCTTTCTGCTGTTCCAGCAGCACACACAACTCATTTGCTAGTAAAGGCTTACTGAAATCTCCAGCTACTGCATATCCTACGTTTAGGATAATGTCTTGGCATATCCATCAAAGTTTATGAAATTTTGAGGTACACAGCTAATGTCTGGAATATGACCTGTATCTATTGCAGATCTGCTCCCCATCTATCACTTTGTATGACAATACCAGATAGTTAAGTAGCAGCATTCTGGGTACATGGGGTAAAAATTCTCAAGTATTGACAGGATACTTTTATTTTATACAATGCAAGGAACACAGCACATTACCATGAAAAAGACAAAACATTACAAAGCGCAAGTCTTCTCCCGTGATTCTGGTTAGCGGGACCTGCCAACACCCATTTGTCAAATTGAGGTTTTAGTGTACTGGACCACACCTGTTTGTGCTGGAAGTTCAACTACTCAGAGATGAATAGACATCAGAATTAAAAACCGCTCTGTTCCCATGCTGAGCTACTGGATTTGGGTAGCGCTACATTCAGGAAACATACCAGCTTCAACGAGGTCAGGATTTTATGTCAAGGGTACAGCTTGCGAACATTTTCCAAATGCCACTGAATTCTTGCTGGAGTCTCACAAATTTTTTAATGATGTTATCAAACCACTGCATTATAGCCACAGTTTTCATTGTATCAAAATTTTTAGACCAGATTTCTGACCATAGTTCAAAGCTTTTTATTTCTGTCTGATAACTACTTCTATTCTTAAGAATTCTCCACTTTCTGTTGATGAAAATGAATCTTGGTAAAAGCTTTTTTCTTCTGTTTTTTATTATGACTGTATTGCCAGCTGCACTCACACAAACTCTGACTCCAATTCTAGGCTTCAGGGTCATTGATGGACACTCAGCTATTGCTTCCATCAGAAAATACAGACAAAAACAGATATGGGAAGGAGAAAACATGCAGTTACAAAACAAAAGAGCAAAATAACCCACCAGTGAACACGAAAACTTTTTGTACCAGAAACAGATTGAAAACAGAAAGAAAATCAGCATTTAAGAATGAAAAAGCCCGTTCACTGTTGATGTTATATACAACACCCGCAGAGATGGAAGCTGGGTTTATTTTTGATAGCAACACAAACATTAAAGATAAGCCAAAAGCATTTAGAAAAATATGGGCACAGTACAAAGGCTCATGTGATGAGAGAGATTTTGCTTTTAATCTTGACCTGGAAAACCTCTTCTGTGACAGGGCCTCTTTTCAGTGGACTCACAGTCCTGTCCAGTTACTCTGACTATTAGTGACAAAAAGGCCACCCAAGTTGTTGCTACTTTGGAACGATGGCAGGTTTTCAATCCTAAACTTCAACGGTAAAGGCAAACAAAAAACAAAAACAACCTAATATATCAAACTAAGAACCTGCACTAAACTGCTGTCTTCCTTTCTCTGGTCCAGTCACACTCTTCCCTGAAGGTTATTACCCCGACAACTGTATAAACATTTTTCTAGAAAGACACAAATTTTCCTCCACATATATATGAAAATATTTATCTGTGCACACAATAGGTGAAAGCATTTCCTTTCACAGGAAAAGACAAATGTTAAAGGACATATCATACATCAACACCCCATTTCCAAAAGGAGAGATGGTAAGGATCAGGAGACTTCAGAGACTCATTTAGGACCTCACCTTTATTAGAGATTCCAATTCAGTGCTCATTTAAGGTTGGCAATATTGTTTGTTTCCAGTACTTCCTATTGCATAAGGAATGCTCTGCTGGGTCAGATCAATGCTCCTGTGCAGCGTGGCACTGTGTCTCTGAAAGCAACAACAGGAGATACCACCTGGAGAAAGCATGGCCATTTCCCATGGTCTGCTCTCTGTTTTCCCCTCAGGGTCCGCAGTTGTTGCATTAGTGATGTTCAAGGGCATGAAGCCAGTAACTACTGCTTCTTCTCACTTGCCTTTCTGTAGGGACTGACATCATACTATCAACAAGAACTTGTTAAGTTCTACCAACTTGCATACACACTTTGAGACAAGAATTAAAATTACTTTTTTTTCCCTCCACATTGACATATGTTCACTTGTAAACATACATGCAAGTGATGAGCAATATGGCAACAGTCCTTCAAAAGAGTTCTCCTTCTCCTCTTGGGGGACAACTGGCATTTCAAAAACAAATAAACAAACAAACAACACCTAAATTAACTACATAGTTTTAATTTCTCAGGAAATGCTCCTGGGACACATGCCACAACGAAATAATCTCAGCAGAAAACATGTCTGCACATGCACACTCACATTTTAAAGATGGCTGTTTACTGCTATAAGTTTTGTCATGACCACTAGTGGAAAAGTTTTAATCATACATTCAGCAGTTGCCAGATGGGGGTGAGAATACAAGTGGACTGAAGACAGCACAGTCTACAGAACAATTTAAACGCTAGGATGGTCAAGACTAGCTACATTGTGCTGTGTCCTAAACAGCATCTATAAAGATAAGATTAAAGCACTTTTGTTTGCAAATGGTTCAGGAAGCCGCTGATTTGCAGGTTCACTATAGACAACTTCACATGGGCTGGTTCTAGACAAAGGAAGTAAGGGATGCAGTGATGGGGTCATACCAAAGGGCCTGCAATGCTGGGTGCTGGTACAGCGTATAGAAATTCACTTGCTTGCATGAGGATCAGTCTACACCACAACACTCAACAAAACTAAGACACATCAAACGAAAATGTACAGTCAGAAGACTAACAGCTAGAGCAGCACATACTGGAATAGGCACTTTTTTTTTAACCTAGACCTTTGTTGTTTTTAATAATTGATATAAAATAGCAAATGACTCACTAATTGCGCTTCTAAATTGTAACCCAACCTGGAATCAATCACACATGGCATAGCTTCTGTTCTTATTTGAAGCTAAATCCGCCTCAGCGCATCCAGTAGTCTCTAATAATCGCATTAGTCATACCCTGAAACTGCTTCCCACTTACTTGGTTCCAGTTTTGCTTGCTTTTCAGGCTGATCCTCATCCCTATCACTAAAAAGATCTCTGAAATGTTACCCCACAGAGCCTGCTCTGGGACTTGAAGAGCACCATGGTACATTTCATGGTATGATTTCTCCTCTTTTAGTGTCTAATTTTCCTCCAGTACAATCTTATCTCCTTTGCTTCCAGTCCAAGGTCAAACAACTATCATTCAGGATTGCACAAGATATTAGCAAGTACTCTGTCAAACTCTTAGTAATGAGATAGGTACACAAAGAACTGCCAGATTTATGCATACCATCTTTTGCTGCACAGACCAGAGATTTTTAAGTACCCTCTACACCACAGAGTCACCTGATTCTCTCCCTTTTCTGAGATGTTATTTTTATTTTTTTTAATGAATATAGATCTTACAAGCTTTTTTCAGAATAAAACTCTGCTATATCAGACCGCAGATTAACCAGCTAGTAGCTGCAGGCCAAATAAAAATGAAGGTAAAATGGAATGAGGCAATAAAAGCTGTGATCAGGTATATACAAAACAGAAAGTTGATTCTGACACGTAGGAACAAAGTGAGATGCTCAAGGAATAGCAAGATGGCATTTGAGAACTACCAAACATGAACTCAGCTAATCAACATTTGCAGGATCCTCACTAGAAAACGGACACATTACAGTCCACATCAAAGTAAAACTCAACGATGTTCACAGTCCCAGCCATGTGGTGAGAACCCAGGCTTAAGTCACATAAGATACAGCATAAACAGGGTGAGAGGAGAGTTGCACGGTTAAGGCTCGGATATGCCTTCAGAAGATGAATACCTACACGCAGTTATACCTACCTCAAACAACACTTATCTAACCTATCAAAGATTGTTCTAGTACTGATCTCATCTCATGTTTCTCTTCCCTCACTGTGAATCTTCTGTCCACAACCTGCATAAAAAGATCCAATCAAAATTTGCCAAACTTTCACTGACTTCCCTTCCCATACACCCAGACTACTCCCACAAATTGACTACATAGATATTTAGCTTTTAATTTTAATGCAGATTTGCAGAAATATTTGTAGTGACTCTGGGTTTTAATACCTGCACAGTTGCCCTGCAAAGATAAGGGATCTTCTTTTTCATGTTTACTTTCCCCAAATGCAGCTTTAACCTACTCTTCATCTGTTTTTATGCTGCTTATATTATAAACTTTTAACTTTCACTTTCTGCTCTCGCTGTATTTTTTCTCTGTAGAAGCCAGATGACATCATGACTTTCCTTTGACATTCTACCTCCCTTCATTACTTTTCTGCTCACAAGCAAATACGCAAGACGTAAGGGTGGCTCTGGACATTGTTCTACATTGTATGGAATTGTTTCCGACCTCATCCTCATCATTAAAGATGCGCTGGTTTGTCAAACTTCAAGATTTTCTTCAAAATACTCCACATTTGCAAATTATCATCTTAACTTATCACCCTTCTAAATCCAAGTCTCCTGTGTGGAAAGCATTCCAACAGTGACAAACTTCAAAGTATGCAAACAGTCACATTAAATGCGTCATTACTCCCACTGAAATTAAGGATAAGCACATGCAATTATTTGGTTTTATAGATTAAAAAGATGTAAATTCAAACAAATTCCTTTTCAAATTTTCTAATTCTTTTTGTTATTTTTTAGTTTTTGGAACCTTAAGAGACTCATTTCACATATAAATATAGCTTTTTTCATGAAGATTTGTAAAAGATATGCCTCAAACGGAGGTTTTGGTTTTTTTTTTCCCAATTCGAAGTCTGTCCTCAGATACTTTTGCGCAAATCCCATTAACTTTAGTACATATGTCTAAAGGCAGAATTTTAAACCTGCAAAGATCTGGGTCACTGGACAATGGCAAGTCTCAAAGAGAGATTTCTTTTCTGAGTTATAACAAGAGAATACCTCTTCCCTCAGGCACTTCATGAACACTCCCATTTGTCTGTAAACAATACCAAACACTTGAAATTTGATAGGTTACATTTCATCCTTGCTCACATAGGATTTTTCTTTTTACTATAGCTAATAGCCATTTAGTCCACAGTGCAGCATTTGTAGCTGATGCTAGATCATCCACGTACACCATCCTGTGGGGCTGCCTCACTGCAGATTTCAGCGCCTGGTTCAGTTCAAGCTTAAAAATCAGTAACTATCAACAGCTTCTTGTAAAGACTTCCTCTGATTGTTTGTTTGTTTTTTTCCTCTGGTCCCCATCGACACTGTTTCGTGGGTTGGTCATATATACCAATTCCTGCTTTGCTTCTATTTTTTATTTAATACTGGTAATAAAATTTCTTTATCGGATTTACAGAATGCAACATAACCACATCTGAGATCTGCAAGCAGTAAAATCAGTCCAGGCACAGAGATTTTTTACAAACTAATTCTACGTATAATATCTCTGTAAACCTCAGTGAAATTAATAGTCTCAGAAGACTTCAGTCACTTACCACAAGGTTCTCTCCATTAACATCTCAGATCTGTATTTTGTTACTATATAATTGGTTATATTCTGTTATACTTGTCACAGTACAAAACCTACAGAGCACCTCAACTCAGACCATCCTCAGATAATCTGGCCATTCAGGAGATAGAACAAATCACTGTGCGGTACTCAGACTGTACTCACTCCTCCTAGAAAGTTCAGGTTTGCAGGAATCATCTAAATCACCATCTTTCCAGAAAAAAATCCAAGTTACATACTAATGACATACTTTGCATTTTCAAAGACAGTATCATCCTTCAGATTTGCTTCTGCTCACGACTAGATTCCTACTTAGAGGACAGCCTTCTGTAACGAGCACAAAGCTTGGAACTCTAATCCAGACTATGCTACTCGGGTGTGTTACCTCCAGCAAAATGCTTCACCTTAGTCTCTGCATCTGTGCAGCCTTTGTGATTCCCTCAGTTGTCTAGCGGATGTTTGGAAAATTCCAGAATACCAGATAACGTTCTAAATATTTCTATGAAAAAATCTGCAGGAAACACACATTATTTCCATTATAGTTACATGCCAAAAAAAAAAAATCTTTGTATGCCAGTATTTTGTCCAAAGAAGAAGCATAATTATTGTTAGTTATTTTCAACTTTCATCCAGGTAACTCTAATTTCAGATTGCTTTTGGCACAATTCAAGTCCTCATCTCTTCTTAAGTATACTTAGAGCCATAAATTTAAATTTCTTCCTTTTTATTTCATGAAGCTTAAAGACAATTAGTTAACTTTTTTCAAACATCAGATGTTCTTTTCCTTGTTAAATTTATATCCTTGTACTGCAGCGCCAAAGCTCTTCCAATCCCCTGTATTCTAAATTAATCCATCCATCCCCTTTCCCCTGTGTTTTTGCCCTTGGCAAATCACTAGCCCAGGGGACAACTCAACAGAAAAATTCAAGATTTCAGAAAACATATAACTCAGACCTTAGCTGAAAATATCTTTCTTCTCCCTCTGCAAAAGCTTCACTGTCTGAGATGCCAACTCCTGCACATTTTTCTCTCCTTGTTACGTTTCCAGCTTCACTGCACAGCTACCACTCTTTCACAGCTGCCCCTTCCCATTCCACATCAGCCTTCCTTTGGGCTACATTTGTACTACGTCATTATTTGCTGCAATCATTTTGAAATAAAAATGTTCTCACATTAAGTCCTTGGAACACTTGCTGATGTTCTAGCTGTAATCTTCTTACCCCTTCTCAAAGGCCTACACTAATATTTTAAGGCAACACAGGAGGTTTAGCTAGATTCATTCATTGCTTCAAAAGCTCTTGATTTTAGACTGGAAAGCAGTAATTGAGATTCCTTAGATTTGCTTCTCCTTTTAATACTCCTCAAACATCATGAACATAAAGTTTGTTACAAAAGTAGAGCTATGTCTGTTCAGAACTAGGGTGACACTTCGGCCACAGCCTTGCAAAGAAGCCGACAAACTATCAGCAGTTCAATTTGAACAAGCTGGACCTTCCACTACATCTGAAGTTATTCGTGCACGTGTGTTTTCTACTTCTACTGCAAGTTGCTCTTTTGAATGAAAGTTACTGCTTATCTTCAGCACTGCAGAATTCCTGAATCTACTGCCTTTTGCTGAAGTTCCCTCACAGGCTGCTTTAGCACAGCATGTTGTGCATTGATATTTTGGCATGGAGCTCCCCAGTCAACTGTCTTTCATTCTTACAGCTGATATAAAATTAGTTTTGAAAAGTGTGAGATGTGATATTACATAGTACAATTGCCATGGACAATACGTTCAAAGCTGAGCTTGAAAGGCACTTAAATGAAAAAACCTTGCAGAAATTTTGAAGCACTCATGCAAACAGGTCTGGAAACATTCATCCCTTACATTGATCCTAGGTTGCGAAGTATTGAGGGGAAAAAAAAATATCATATTTTTGCACAAATTATGGGTCAAATATCCTCACCTGAAGCACTCAAATGTGAAAATATTGGCCATTTGAATGTTGAAGCAGAACCATAGAGGTTTTTTGAAATAAATATACAAAGGAAAAATAAAATAAAATAA
>VXAL01002328.1:1225-65482 GCA_013399475.1 Chauna torquata | reverse complement strand
GGTTAACTCTGATTTTCCTTAATTCATGAGCCTGAGAAAGTTCCAAAACAGTATAAAAAGATTAATACTGCATTAATATTTTACAAGGGTAACTGGGATGCTAGAGCATTTACATGTCTGTTGAGGTGGTATCGGTTGTGGGTCAAACAATAGGAGAGCAGACACCAGACTGATTTAAACAATAAAAATCAACACAATAAAACTAATGTCAACTGACTTGGATTGCCAAACTATTCTGATAGAGTTTTTAATTATATACTTACCATACTTTGGTTAAGAAACAAAGTATTCACAAATATGCCATGCATGTTATACAGATTAAAAGAATGGGTACTAGTTTCCAAAATGCAACTTTTACTTTTCAAATAGCCTAGTCAAAGAACACAAAATCCAGGAAGTACTGCATAGACAAACCCTATCCTAAAAATAAACAAATAAATCTGAGGATTTGGGCAGAAATCAATAGAACATACAAGCTCCCCTCGTGAATCTGCAGGTAATGCTACCTTTAGGTATATAAATAATGGAATAACTACCACTAAAAGTGACCGCTCTTTTTGTGATGGTTGCAGAGACCACTCCGTCCCATTCTGATGCACAGAATCCTAGAAGGCTCCATGACAAACTGAAGTAGTTTTATATGAGAATAATTTATAGAGCAAAAACTAACAGGAATGGAAATGTGAAGCAGCAAAAAAGCTAATATTCTGCTGCACTGCACCCCTTTATCTTCAAAAGATTCCTTGACAATTCTGCTCCTTCGTATTTTCACATTCATGAACACATGCCAATCAGCTCCCCTTTTTTAATTATAAAAATTTCCAAACTTATTTTACCCCCATCTCCCCACCTGTAATATCCTTCTTTCCCCTCATCCTCTTCTGACCACACCAGCTCTAGTATCAGCTGGAGTTCAGAATTCAGCAGGTTGTGTATGCAGCAACTCCCAGCAGAGCATGACGCTGCTAATCAGCAGCATCTTGCTTTGACTGCTAAATACTGCTTTCCACTCCAGGAAAGCTTGGATAATTTTATATCATTAATATGGCTTTCTAAGAAAGTGAGTATTACATAATCACAACTTTTACTGGCTGCCTGTAAATCATCTTTAACAACTGCTGAGACTGGCAAACTGGACAAAGGCTAGAGAATAAGTTCTTAGACTACATTCCTATATATTTCATTAAAATTAGTAGATGAAAGAAACCCACAAATGCCCTTAGTAAGGGAAAGGCTGTAACGTGACCCTATCAGGTGTCAGTTAGTACATTGGAAGCTCAGAACCACTCACTACCCTCATTTCCTTTTGTCACAAAGTTAAGTCACTACCCTGGGGAAAAGGTAGATACTGATGGTGTTGTGGGAAAAGAAATAAGGTAAGGTGAAACCTGAAGGCATTGGGCAACAGGGCACCAAACTGATAAAAATATTCTGCTAATGCTATAGCTCATGTTCAAAGTGATTTTAAACAAAACAAAAGCATCACATTTGCCTATGAAACATCTGTGGGGTCCTCCCGGTTTGCTTTACTAGTACTAGTACCACTTCAGATTTAAAGTCAGATTTAAACCTGCCTTTCACATAATTAATTTTAAAAGGTACCTTTAGAAAACACAAGGTAGGCAGTCAATACACATATTTTCTACTGCATGAAAATGGCTACACTTTTGAACCGCAACATGTTAACCCACAACATTTAAGAGAAGGCTTTCCAGGATTATGGTTCTACTAAAAAGATGAATAAAAAAGGAAGCCTAATTTGGCAATACCGATTAAATATAATAAGTCTTAGTTTATCTATAAACCTTGCCACCATTGCTTGTGAATTCTTACAGGGAAGCTAACTAACTTTCTTAGCACATTTTTACGGTTTCTAAAAACTAGCTTCCTGGGGTGGGGAAGCTAATTTAATATAACAATATCTACAGATAATAATAAATTCTGACAACGGTATTTACATGCTTAACTTTAAATATCAAAGCTTGAAAATAATTCCAGATATCTATTTGAAGGTCCCTCTACAATCCACAGCACAAAATGCTGGATCCCAACTTTCAGTGGAAGAACTGAACATAAACTGGAGAAACAATTGCCAAAAGCCTGAAAACAATTGCTGTAGAGGTCATGAACTGTCCCATTTGTTTCAATCAGTGCTTTGTTTTTGTAGCCTTTGAACAGTACAATGAAAAAAATCCTTACAGAATAACCACTGAAAGTAGTAACTGCAAGTTTTAAGCATTTACAGCTACAAGCTACAGTCAGATGTGTGGGTATAGATTGACGGGAATCATATATATTTCACAATCATACTTAATATTATATATGCTGTCACATATACAGATAATTACTGCATGAGCTGTTTTATTATGCAAACGCACAAAAAAGAGCACTAACAGTTCTATAGGAGTATCCCAATAGTTCTTTAAGTAATTCTGTATATAGGATGTACTCAGGTCAGATTGATCAACTACCACATTACATATGCTATTATGGCATACTTAAGTCATTATTACTATACATTTTTATATCGCTATATACACTGAATTTCTGACATGAATCACATGTGAAATTCCAAACAATTATTATGAACAGAAACAGCGAAATAACACAGATGTAAAGCAACTAAATGCCTGAAAACATGTACTAGAAAGAAAGCACACAGATTTTACAAAGGTAACAATACTGTATTCCCCTCCTGAACTGCAGAGGTAATGCCTTCCACATTTTATTGCCAGTCAAGTCAGAGGCATGTTACCTTTGGGTTCTGTTTTAAGATTACATGCTTAAGAACTACTTTATCATTAAGTTTTACATGTCATACTGAAGATTCTACCTTAAAGAAACACCACACCGATATCTCAGGAGTAGTCAGGAAATGGAAACACATTTCTGACACATTACATGAAAACAGTTTGGTCTTCTTTAAATCTCCAACCAGTCATTGCGCTATGTCTAACATAAGGAAAGCATTAAGGGATCAGAGCACGGGTGAATGCTGGGTTCACACTGGACACCTCGTTGTTTTGGGGGGGATGGGGAAAGGGAAGAATCATGTACTGTGTGCTGTAACTCTGACAGCAAGTATTAAAGGTCAATTCACTGTTCACTGAAAAAAAGTGGTTATGTGACTGGCAACTACAGGACAAAAAAGGCACAACCAATGCTTAATTCTCCATACGAATGCTCCACACACTATTTCAAGTACACCCACCCATGCTTTCACTTCCAACAGTGGTACTCAATACAGGGAATCAACCTACAGGGTAACCCAAGTAGCCGTAGAGCTGGAAATCAGCAACAAGGACCCTTGATAAAGCAAATTGACACGTCATGAAACGCCAGTTTGTACTTCACGTTTCTGAATTGCTTTTTTAAACAGATTTTCTTGCTCATAACCAGCTTTAAGTATTATATTGTTTGGGGGCCATTTCTAAAATCCTTCATCAGGCAAGACATCCAGTGAAAGAGGATGTCAGTGATGTTTTGCTTGTGATGGAATTTCAGTTTCATTCAGATTGTACATTTTCACACCTGTTAGTACACAGTAGTTTTTGAATTACATCCTACCTAGCCTTTCCAACATGTTCAAAGTATATTGCTTTATAAGGGCAGATAACTAAAGAAGCAAGGCAGGTCTCTCCTGGAAGGAGAGACTATAAAACAAAACTTTATCCTATCATCATATATGATGTTTTATTTTGCCTGTTTGTTGTCTTCAAGCTCTCATCCTTCTTTCCCACTCCATTTGCAGTACATTTAAGCATCATAGAACTTAAAATATCTATAGCTGCCATTAAAGTAATGTTTTGCAATCACCACAAGAATTTAGAAGTTGTAACGTTTGTCACATATACTTAGAAGTACCTAGCATACACAAACATCATACAAAATATAATTATACATAACGCAAACACAATGAATTCAAACTCTATTAAGGTTTGAACAGGACTGATTCCCCTGCTTATCTTCTTCCCATTGTCTTCTATATTTATATATTCCTGATACTGAGCAAATGAGATGCCACTTGGGCAGCCTCAGCTGTCTTCTCTTTTCCCGTCAGTTGCATAAGACCATGGAAGTAAAAGACGGAAAAAGTAAAAGATGCTGGGCATAGCATCTCTTGGCAACAGCAGATATAAAGAGTGAACAGGAGAGAATATACCATAGGACTAGGAAGGAGAGAACAGTAAGCTGCTTGAGTGTCTAAAACACGAAGGGATTCTTGAACACTGGTTTAGAACTGAAAGGAATGTCTTTTCTTTAAAGAAAAAACAAACAAGTATTATTCTATTAAGCTCTTGTACGCTTTTCCTTGCCCTCTCCTACAGAAGTGCTTTCTGGTTAACAGCAAGTTGTATGTTCTCATTACTCTGACAGCTGGTAAAGATCCCAATCAAGAGCTTACTTCCAACATGGTCAGCACTGCAAGAATACAGAGAGTCATGCTTTCCCTGAGCACCTTACAACCCAAATAAAGTAGAAAGGTAAGGGAAGTATACAGATATTGCAGATACAGTGATATTGCTCAATATCACAGGTGTAATCCTGTAACAAGATTGGAGCTTGACTTTATGCTTCTGAGTTGAGGTCCAGTGCCCAACTAAAAAAATTGTATCTTTCTTTTTCTATAGTGTGATATGCAGTAAACATTCCTTGGCATCCCGCAGCAGAGACATTCATTCTCGCAAGGGAAGAGTCAGACCCATTTTTATGCTACCACATACATCTTTGAGCCATATGTCAATACAAGGCAGGTGACATGCCTGTAATGTAAGTACATTTTCTGTAGCTGCTCAAACTAAGAGATTCTTTCTTATGCTTTTTATCTTATGCTCTGATTTGATCTGACAACCTACAATTCTTGCCATATGGTTTCTAGTTGACCTAAAGAGATCCAAGATAGATGGAGAATATTCTTTGACTCATTTCTTGGTACTCCTCAATACACTCATTTGGCTTACTTCTCATGTGGCTATCGGGCATATTTTCACTTTTCTTTGTTTTCATTTGAGGCATGCATTCCAGTTTCCACAGTTCAGTCCATTTGCTCTGCAAAATCTTAAGCGTTACTTATTGTTTAAAGGTAGAATTAAGTAAAAAATTAATTTCTATGTTAATACTTGTTCCATTTTTGCCAAAGCTTGTCAAACCATAAATATATTCTCTTCACAAGTCACAAAAACCTTAAAAGCATGGTGAAGTGTACTTTATTTCAGCAAAGCAGAAGAAAAAGTGATACATTGTTACATGAGTTACATGGTTATACACTTCAGGAAAACAGAAAGTGAGATATTTATTCCTGAAATGCAGATTTTCATTTTAGTAATTTTCAGTACATATTGTTGTAGCTTCCAAGATGGAAGTAAGCTAAAGAGTGAGTTTGAAAAGCTGATCAGGCCAAAATCCTAAAAATAAATGAAGTTCACAAAAGTTTTCATTCTTGAATATCCTGATTCTAGATGTCTTATTTCACACTATCTGAAAGTACATTACCTTTACCAGCCATAAGAAAGAGCTAGAAGAGTTGATACTTTTTTCACATCAGTGTTCAAGATGTCTCTTAGAAAAAAAGTTTTATTTGTTGTTCAATGCAAACAGCCAATTTAGTTCAAAACAAGTACAGTTAAAAGTAATACATTACCAACTCATGGAAATCGGCATCAGCTGGTGTCATATATGGAAGTTTAGTCTCTCCAAGTTCTTCAAGAAGCTTTTTTTTCTGTTTTGGGGAATAACATTGAAAAACAAAGTTAGACTAAAAAGCAAGATAAAAACAGGTAAGTATGAAACTAGTTGTATTAAAAAGACAATGTGCAGTTATCGCTCTTACTACCTTCAGTTCTGGAAAATTAAATAAAAAACAGATGCAAGATCAGTGAAGCTTTCCACTTATCAGTAATTCAGGTCAAGTAGTTTCAGAGCACATTAGTATTTTTCCTCTTAAATTCTTTAAATAATCAGTCCTTACTACACAGACGAAAATCCACCTTGGTCTAATGTTCTTCCGAACTATGTCTACTTTGAACCTTGATACTTTTTTTTTCTACTTCAATTTGTGGATCCAATAGGTATAAAGCTCATATTCCACTGAATGGCTTAATAACATACTTCATTAAAAATAATGAGCCTAGATGTTGGCCACATTCTAAAGTGATTCCTGAAATGGGTGTATGAATGGGGAAAAAACAAAAACAAACCTGCTGCAAACCATTGCCTCTACAACCTGACAATATTTAAAATGCCATATTCAAGAACTGCTGTCCCAGCAGACAGCCAAAACTCTGGTTTGATGCTGGAGGTGAGCTAAGAACCAGCTGACTGAAGAGGTTTTCTCTGCCCCTTTCTCTCTTAACTACCTTTTCACCTCTGTTTCAGAGGGAGTTATCTCCATCAGTGTTTAGTCATCACTACTGCTAAGAAATTGCTAAGAAAAAAGCCTGGTTTTCCAGAAACTGTTTTTCCATGCATTTACTAATAAAAATGAAATTTTTGTATGCGTTATACAGTTAATCATGCAGCTACGGATTTAGAAAGTGCAAGAGAAGCTTGAAAAAAGCCATCATATTTTTGGAGTGGAGCAATCCCAATCCATGACAAGTCCATCCAGTCTCGACATGATATAAGTAGACATTAACAAAAGTGTTAAAATTGTTAGAGTGGAAGTACTGGTCTAGAAAAGTTTACATGCTTTTCCCTTTATTTCTTTCTTTTAGCTTTCAAGGATGGTTTCTTTACAAGCTTCAATAGTTAACAAAAGTTTACTAATAAAAATACAACTCAAAGATCACAAAACTATGTTTGCCATAGTGCTTGAATATTTCAGATAACAAATTATTCAAAATCAGTTTTACTGCAATATTTTCAACTACAGAAACACTACCAGAAGAAATAACTGAAGTAGCAGCTCACTCAAAACTTATGTTGTAAGAGGAAGACCACGCAGAAATGGAACAGTTTTTAAAAGAATGATAACGTTGTGATGCAAAGGAAAAAAAACACGATAGGTTAAAAAAAAAGGGTATAACTAACTTTTCTAGAACTAAATTATGAAGGAATAACTACTACTTTCATCACCTAGATGCCACTGCAAATTGGTTATTCCATATAGAAGAGAATTCATTGTTAAAAACATTTTTTCTTATAAGTTCCCCTTTTCATAATCAATCTTTTGGGGTTGCACCTGTTTAACATCCCCACATACAGAGGTAAAAACAGATTTTTCCAATTCTGGCAATCTTATTTAAAAAAATGGGAGAATTTAGCATTACATGTAATAACTCCTGGCTTATAGCAAACAAACAAGGAAAGCTGAACTATGAAGAGCATTAATATGCATTCTATTCTGTGGCAGCAAATTTTGCTTATTCAAATTTAAGCATCAAGGCAGATGACAGAGACTATTTCAGAAAGAAGTGTAGAAGCTTAAGATTTGTAACTACCATTTCAGTCAAACTAAAATTAGAGCAGGTAGTTTTCACTTGCTCATCTCCATGTTCACTATCTGCTGTTCACCAATTCATACAAGACTGACAACGGCGGTCACTGAAATTTGACAACTAGGAATGTAATTTCTCCAGATCTCTAGTTTCCACTGGGGACACATTATATATTGACATGAAGTCATCGGTGACACCAAGCATAATGCAACTTTAGATTAAGTTGGTAGAAAATGACATGCTAATACACTGCATATTCCAAAACAGTAACTGTTTTCTATTACAAAAAGGTTGCTCCAGTTTTTTTAACATGAAATCACTGAAAACATTAGACTGCCTTTGCTATATGTAAAATAAAACATTAAACTGCAGAAAGAAGCCCCTACATTTCAACATGGACTAACAACTGTGGGAAAAAGAGGTGGGAAAGAGATTCTGACAATTTCTTTGTCAAGTACCAGCCTCTTGGCAAAACGCACACCACATTAAAATGCACTCTTGTGTATAGGCAGCACTAGTTCACATTTGATTGTCAGATCTGGCTAAGTGCCGCTCCTCAGCTTGATGTACAGACTAATACACGCAGCTGGGTGGCATAACATCCTGCTCATCTCTTATGCAAGAACCTGTCACACAGATGTCAAAAACATCAAGCTACTCTCAAATACCTCCAAAAAGTCAAAAAGAGAACCTGAAGATCTAGCTACACCAGCCGGCTGATGCCGAGCCTGAGCACTGTTACAGGAGCGCTGCATACAGGCGCTTCTAACGGGTAAGCCCTTCAGTACAGAACAATTACCTTTACTTCAAGGTACCCAGTATCCTAAAAACATTTTAAATGTAAATTTCAATTTCAGAAAAAACTAACAGCATAAGTTTATTCAAATATCAGTACTGTTTCTTACGCTTTAAATGCCAGTATGATGTTTACACATGGCTTAGCAATGCCATCATGCAAAAGGACAATCTTGTGTGCACCACGCCTGTATCACCATCACACGCTGTGCACTGCTCAGGAAGCCTTCTGGAGCGTTGCATTTGGGCTTTCAGAGAATGGAATGAACACCAGAAGCACTAATACCCAATTTTAGAGTGTTCAATGAACTTCCTGCAGATGTTAACGATATCTGCCCATTTATTAATAATAAATGGATATACTAATGAGATGGTTGGTTGTAAAACTCAGCAAGTGGAATAGTAATAAGTAGTATCTCTCAACCTCAATCTGTATTTTTTTGTTCTGCACAAGTAACTCCACAGCAATAAAAGTAATGCATTGTATGTTACAGAGCAGGAAAAGCAATAGAAACAGCTAACACATCAAAGTCACAGGCCAAAATGCAGTGTTGTTACACACACAGTTCATTATTTTCAAGTTAAGTGATAGAAGGGAAAAATGGACTTAATGACATTTTCTGGCCGAGGAGCATGACAGTGTAAAAGTTTTGGCAGCTGACATATTTCCCTGCAGGGTGTCAATACCATTCTCAAAAAGGTTTCATTTCTCTCTTAATTGTAAGAGTTCAATATCTAGGCTACAAAGGCTTGTGTTTCAAACATAGAATTCCCATTTAGTTTCATCACCAAACAAGTCAGAAGACAATAGTCACTTTCCAATTTACAGATCACTATTTTGGTCGAAACAACGTATTGAGAAATAACTGTAATGGAATCATGTTGAAATATTACTGAAATTAGTACTGAAAACAAATTTAAGGCCTTAACATCTCAACAATTACTAATGCATAAAAAAACTGAAAACATTAAGCAGTAAAAGTTTTTCCAGTATTTAGCATAAAATGCATTCAAGAAGTTATTGAAGAAGTTGCGTTTAAGCACACAAGCAGACTTAAGTCAATGCAAGTAGGACTTGCCTCCAAGATAACCCCCAGGGCTGTTCGCTGCCCTGCATTTCTCACAAATTCAGGGGAAAACATCATCTTCTCTACACCAAGTAATCTCTGTGGACCTGGAGCAGCATCCCACACAGATGTAAAAAGTCAATCACAAGTCCAAGACACAGCCAGACACAATAATGCCTATGAAATATTTACAGATGTTGGCTTTTAGTTATACACTCTTACAAGCAGTTAAAAATATATAATTTATTCAAACTAGCAGGGCCCCCAAAAACATGTCTGTTATTCATTGTTCTGGAAAGGCTCATCTCATTAATCCCCCCCCAAAAAGATTTTTCAGAAAGGAGGACACTTCAAAACTTCTGACAAGTGCATTCCCAGCCTTTGAGGGGATGCAAGCAACCCTGCACTCCTGTTTTGATTATTTACTCTCACCTTACAATCAATATTATGCAGAACAAAGCAAAAGATGAATCACAGTAAAGAAAAGATGCAAGAAAAAAATAATTCAGAGTGAACATCTCACTGTTGCATTTATCTTCACTTTCTTTTCATTCTTACAATTACTTATTTTGACTCAGTCATATTCATTACTTGCCGAGATTTCGTATACGCATCACACTGGGGAACAACCATTTTCTGCACTCTGCAGATGGCTGAGAACCGACTGCACACTTGGATCTACCTTTCAGGCAAGCACCACCGTGCCAGATACACAGAAAACAGCACAGCCAGCAAAAAAACTAGCTCTGCATACTAGACGCACTATTCTCTGCAAAACAATTGAATTTTATAATTCACTTATGACTGATGTTATAGTGACCTAAAGCCCCATCTACTGTTGCCTCAATTTTAACAGGCCACTTTTTAATTTTATTTTTTTATATAAAGCAAAGATTGAAAATGCTCCTCGTTTTCATTCCCCTTCACCCCCAGCAATCCCACAGCAAATAGACATACAAGAAAACCACAAATTTTATCTAGACTGAGTTTTACCCATCTGGAGACCTGACAAATAATCTTACTGGGACAAAAGGAGGGAACAACGCAATGCTACGGGTGAGAGTGCAAAGGGAAGGCCCAGCAGCTATGAGATACCACCTCCACTTTCACAGCCCCCAGAAGGCCTTCTGCACTACCTCTATCTATTAAAAATTGTTAAAGCATTGGCCAATTTTTTCATGGCCAAAAGTTTAGTTAACTGCCTGCTGCAGATTTTACACTGTTGAGAATACTGATGCAGGACCGGGAAATCCAGACACTTAAGTCTTCTTGTCTTCAGTGCAACCCAATGTGTCTGCAGAAATTTCTAGGGTGGCTGGTTTTTTTTTTTTTTTTTGGTTGGTTGGTTGGTTTGTTGTTGTTGTTGTTGTTTTTCAAAAAAAGGCCTCTAATCAAAGCATAAGTATCATCTCCATCTTTATACTGTTTTCCCCAATAGCCTTTTGTTTTCCAAGAGGTTATCGGGGTCAGCAAGACAGGCCTTACTCAGAACACATACCTCATGACAGAGAACTCTGAACCACAAGCTCAGATGCAAACACTTGGGTTTCCATAAATCCCTCCTTTTTCCCCACATGAGAATGCACAGTAGGGTCTGTGCGGTTTCATTGTTCTTGTTGTTGTTGCTGTTTTTAAATTAACTATAATAGAACGTGGATATACTGCAAGTTGTTCACAAAGAAAAGGGTTAGTGCTCTGAAGTGAGAGCTCAATGGCTTTATAAAGGAGGAAGACTGAATACTTTATATGGTCAAAATTTTGTGACAATACAAAATTGCCCCATCTAGCACAAAAGCCACCACTTTACAGTAACTTCCACAACCTTATCCCCTAAGCATTCTTTCACATGTTTAAATTTAAAGGAAAAAAAGATCAAGTTTGGGATAGCTACTTAAGGCAGGAATGTGATTTTTGAAGTTGACATTTCTTTAAACTATGAGGCTTTCCAAGTGTTAGCTATTAAAACTTCATAGAAACCAAGATCATTCAAATGGCTCACTAAAACCAGTTATGTCAGAAACGAACCTAGAGTAATAAAAAATACATTCTAAGTGCACTATTACAGCTTTTATTTCTCCATTATCACATATATTAGATTTCAGATTTTTTTTTTCTTCAAATTATTTCTGTAAATGCCACTCATTAAAAGATCTTAAGGGACTGGCCAATTTTACAGCACCATTTATTCACATGAAAAAGTTATATTTCCCGATTACCCTTCATTATACTCAAGACTTACCAACAGCCTTGTCTGTGCTACATGCTTTCTGTAATCCAGCCCGTCAAAAATATTGGCAGGCGTATGACCATACTATACTGCACTTGGCATCCTACAGCTCTTCCCGCTCCCCCACAATACTATATGCCAAAAATATTTCATATTAATGACAAGAACTCACATAATTTGAATATTAGTTTATACAGAATAATAATTATGACTAACAATATTTAATAGCCCATAACTCCATTTCTGAACAACACTACCCCCAGAACACTGGTTATTTAACATCACCACCACACATCTTGCTCTCCCATGGAACAAACCGGTCCAGTTACAGAGGCAGTAGGAGCAGTTTATGTAAGCCGGTCAGGAAAAAACTACGCAACGGACAGCCTGTAATGCAAACTGTACTGCGACAGAGACCTCGGGGCTCACACGGGTATCTGTAACTGAGCAGCTGCCTACAAGACTGCTCGATATTCTTTCCTGCAAACGTACTGTTTGCCTTTGCTTACT
Source organism: Chauna torquata (assembly GCA_013399475.1). NCBI lineage: Eukaryota > Metazoa > Chordata > Aves > Anseriformes > Anhimidae > Chauna > Chauna torquata. The sequence goes on along the minus strand of VXAL01002328.1, from coordinate 53,447 downwards.
AATTTCAATCTCTCAGACTCTTTCTCATAAATCAGCAGGCTCAGATTTTGGTACACACGCAGACCAGTCATGCATGTGCACAACATACTTGACTGACGTAACTGAACCAAAAGTTAATTTATGCACTGAAGCAGCTCAGCAATGTGTGAAAAGCGTCTTTGGTAACAGTGTCCCCTCTCCCCCTGCCTCGATATGTGAAGTGCCCCTTAATTGTTGTTTTGACCTACAGGAACATTGTTCTTTTGGCCAGAGGCTGTTAATGGAACTGAACTGGCAATTTTCTTACCCAGTTGAGTGTGGATTTGTCACACACTGTTTATTATTTTAAGTAATTATAATAGAAATTTGAAATAGATCATTCAAATATAGCCTCTTTTTGCTGACAAAAATGTCCCTGAGCCTTCTCAGTATACCTATCAAACTTACACCATCACCGTAAGCATCCTGACCCCATAATCCATTCCTTGTTCCCACCATCATTTGTGCATCCTCTTCCAGCAGGTACTGTTTGGTAAACAGATCAGCTGTATTAGATGAGAAGTAAGAGCATTCAAGTTCTGGGGGAAAGTAATGATCAAGTTTTAATCAGATATCCAATTCTTTTTTCTTCATATACATACAGGGACAAGAGCATACATGCATCTAAGAAAATGTTTAAAAGGGTGGATACTTTTAGATCAGTATGTTGTTTGTGAATCACAAGGAACAAATAAATACCAGGGCATTTTTACATGCCATTCTTTGCATAGTTTTGTTGAAAAATATAGATGCTAAGAAACTAAATTTCCTAATCAAGCAGCTCTTAATCAGCTCCAGTGAATGAGAAGGCAGAGACCTTCCTGGTGACTGTCATCAATAACTGATTCTGCACAATGTAGCAAGAATACCTCTATCCACCCAGTCCCAAGAAACCAAGTACAAGGGTTTGACCAGATGTGAAATAATGAGCATCAATCCTTTAACATAGAAAAGATTCAATAAACTTTAAAACCATTAAAAAACAAAATTATAAGATGGGCTAACATTGAAATGAGGATACATTTGGCATTGGTGTCTGCAGACCTCTCATGTTTTAAGGATGCTAAGAACCATGAAGATTTGCCACAGCAGTTTGGGAAGCCTTACACATCCAGGATGCGGAACTGCATGAGCTCACTTGGGGCATACCACAGAGTAGCGCAGCAGCTCTTAAAGAAACAGCAAATAGGCTGACCAACAACCGGAGAACAAACCGAGGACTTCCAGAATTAAATACAAGGGCTGACACATCTGGAAAATGCAGATTCAGAATCTTTGTGATGGGCTTACAACTTCTGAGGATGTAGACAGACGCCTTTCAAACATGTACGTGAGGAGGTCACAGTAATATGGTTTTCCTAGATAAAAAGCCATTTTATTGAATCTTTACCTAACTGCACAGCCATATTAACTTCAAGACAGAATAAAAAGGAGAGAAACTCTTTCCCTCATTTATCTCTTTTTAATGCAGGGAACACCTCTGAGGTGTTCACCTCTGAGAACCCAAAGATATGGCGAGCAAGGTGTTTTCTTCCCAGAACAAACTGTTCAGAAGAGCTCCATTTTTCCCCACTGTATTTGTACCTCACTTAAGATGGGACCTTTGGTTTCCACAGTAATAGTCCAAAGTGCTAAACTTACACATGAAAAGTAGATGTGTGCATGAACGCATGCACCATAATAAGCAGACAAGTGGATTTGTGTCATGAAATAACAATTGCATTGAAGTCATGACGAGGAATGCCATCAGCTGTGACTTTGACAACTTCTTTGGAGATGCCCTTCACCACCCAGCACAAGAAGGCAAACTGGCTACAGGAAGAGGCAATAGCCATATTCTTGTGGGAAATTTAGACCTGTTGATCAAGGTAACACTTTTTGAACTTGAGATAGAAAACAAGACTGAACTTGCAACTTCTGTTGTGGGTGCAGCTGATTATAGCCTTGTATCCGGTTGCATACTTTCCATTCATATTATGAAGGCTGATTCTTGGGATTCCTCGTATGATGTAGGCAAATGCTACTTACAGATGAAGCATCAGGACCACCTGCAAGATCAAAGATGCAATGAAGTTTCTTGCAGCTTTTCATCATTTCCAGGAAATACTGGGCTTTGCAGCAATCTTGGTCTATATCTATATTTTAAGTATTAAAATATCACCCAGAAGAAGCAGCAGTCAAAAGTAGAGTGAAAATAAAATGGATGCTTGATAGATATTTCCTTAAGTACCTAAGTTTATCATCAAGTTTGGTTTCCAAAGTCCCCTTGATAACAATTCTGAAGGTAGTGTTAATGTAGAAAGAGCAGGTGCTAAGTGCAAATGCTTGTGCCATGCAATCAGCTACAAGGAAGATCAATAAGGAGCTGGAGCATTAAATTTCACAAACCGTAACTGTCACGTCTATTACATAGTACTTGAACATCTTCATAGCCCTTTTTTTTTTTAAAACAGAAAAAAGTTATTTTCCACAGATTTTATTAGCAGAATAAGCACTACAAGCGTATAAAAGCACTTACAAATCTGGTAAAATTTGAAGACCTTTACAACCATCTTAGACATCATATTTGATTATTTAAGAAGATTCTTCACGCTATAACGAAAAGATAAGACAACTGTTGAAAGCCTTAAAAAGAAATGTGTTCCGGGAACACTTTGTGTGTTAGTCACATTTCACCAAATACAGAGCCAATGCCTTTTATGGGAGGAATTAACAAGATTATTTTTGAGAGTATACGATGCAATTAACAAAATCACTACAGACAATAAAAGGGGTACAAAAGGTTCCCTGGAATTCAGCTGCAGAAGAAGCACCCTGCTGCCTCTTCCCTTCAATTTTTTTGTGATTTATCCTTTCCAAGGACATGACAAACACAGATTTTCCTGCAAATGTTTCTCACACTAGAGTAGCCTTTGAGCAGAAGCTTTGTGCAAGTCCCCCTCCAGTCCTCAAAACAATTTAAAGGCAACCATCACTGATTTGTGATCACGAGTACAAGAAACTTGGTGTCGTACGGATTGCCAACATATTTCTGAAACAGCACAGCCAATCAATGAGATTATTTTTGAAGCTACACAGGGGTACAGTGTTAATAGCTACATCATTTTTATAAGCACTTTTCAAGGACAAAAACCAGATTGCATTAGGTAGATAAATTTAACGAAAGTATCAATATTTCTATAAGAGTATTCAGTTGCAAAAAGTGAAACTCGTACCATTTTATACAGTCATAAAAGTAACTTGTGTGATAAATGCACACACTAATAGAGAATAATTTATGATTTTTTTGCACAGGCTAAACCATTGGTCAAATGATGACAATAACACTCACAAGACCTGTAAACTGCAGTTGTTGCCTTGGTTTTGTAAGGCAACTCTTTGTTGAAACCCTGTTGAGTTGGGCATCCAAGTTCAAGAAGGATATTTCTGTATGAGATTTATTGAAAGAACAGAGTTTCTTCTTGTAGCAAGAAGGAGTTAAGGAGAAAACCTCATACTGAACAATTTAGATGTAGTAAAAAAAATTTAAACTTAGTTAATTTTGTTTAGTTTGAAGGCTGTTTTGTTCACAGCCTCCACAATAAGCCACATGGGGAACAGAAAGCTAACACTTAACATTAAGTTGGCAGACCACATTAGCAAAATTCAGGGTCTGAAAGAACATTAAGCAAGTTCAGACCAGAAACAGGGAGCACAATTTAAAAGAAAGGATAATTAACCATTGTAGCAGATCATCACTGCATGAGATGGATTTGCCATCATGGGAATTCTTTTTATATCAATTTTGGATGCTTTTCTAAATGATACGTTTTAGTTCAGTGGTTCCCAAACCGTTCAGACCAGACTGCAATGAATCATCCATATTTCCCTAACTTCTGCACATACAGCCTAACCAAATAAACAGTAGGGAGTAGAGACACAGACTGAAAGTTTGATCCATCTTATTCCTCACTTTGGTTTCGATTCATCATTTTGCCAGTTACCTGTGGTCAGTGAATCTGGAGACACTGGCCTACTTCTGTACGAATATACTTCATTGAAGACCTAAAGCTAGTGTTTAAAATTCTCTTCTGCATCACAGCTCATACAAATTTGGACAAGAGCTGTCGGGATCTGTATTTCATAGTATTTGGCACATTTTCAGTACAATTGTAAGGTTAATGTACTACAGTTAAAGGAAGGATTCTTCAGTTTTCTTTCACTCACATTTTATTCTTAAACCGTCTTTGCATAATTTAAAGAATAAGCTTAGGGTGCACTAGCAGGTAAAATACAAGAGAGCACTGATCCACTACGAAAGAAGTAGAACTGTTAAGCCATTTGCTTTGTGCCAAACCAAGGCATATTTCATAATGCAAATCAACACCTTGCTTAAGAACACGTTTGTTGAGAAGAGTTGAGAACTCTTCTTTTCCCCAAATAATGTTGTTTTAAAAAAGCAATCCTAACTCTTGCAAGGACTAATACAATTTCTAGTCCTCATTTTTATTACTTGCATATACAGATCTCATTTCATATTAGCGTTTTCCATTGCTTGCAGTGATCAGTCCTAATAGTGCAGAGCAAAAGCACTACTCAACTAAAGCTGCCACGTGCAAAAATTATTTCTTAATTCTTGTGTGTACATTTGTTTAGGGAGACTTTTGACTTTTTCTCCACATACACTTATATTCCTAACTGGCCTAAAAGTCAAAGATAGTCCTGCTGCTGTCACTGCCTGTACTTTACGAATGAGGAGAACAGTAGTAGCAAGCATATTCTGAAATACAGATTTCTGAAGGTGAGAAAGACAGGCTATCAGAGAAAGGGCCTTTCCAGATTTCCCCACAGCTCTCCTTTGTCCTATTTGCTCCCTTCTGATGGGAAAAAAAAAAAGCCAAGCTCAATTTATACTACTGCATATCCCAACTGCCAAATTTAACAAACGAACAATTCCTACAGAGAGTACTAACTCATTCAAGAATGGTTTCTTTTTGTTCTCCCAACAAAAAGAAAAAAAGCAGCCATGCTGACCTGCAACAGATACTGAAGCTGTATCAGGTTGATAGGAAAATACACATGTTCCATCAACTGTCGTAACATTCATAGATTCAATTTTGAAGTGACCCAATAAATGAAATTTTTAAAAAAAAAGTCAGATGTTTTGGTGCAAGTAAATAATTGTATATAAGAACATCAAAAAGTCCACAGGTAAATTAGGAGAAGTGAAGGAACAGGAATGGTGAGGAGAGGTAGAAACACTTTATAACAAATCCACAAAAAAAAATCTAATATGAGGGTAAAACTTTACAGAGAGAAGGCTTGTTCTCAACTATCACAAAATTAAGTTTAAAGGCATGTAGGAAAGTCTGCCCAAGTGAAAAGCTCATGGACACCTTAGAATTCCCAACTCTCTTCCTTCCTTTGAGCATATTTTCAAGACAAGGATAAATAAATTTCGTTTCCCTCAGAATATCCACAAGGACTTAAGACCACCATTTTATAATTTGATACAGCGGTTTTGTATGTTGGGTACTCTCAACCTGAAATTCAAGAAGCTAGGCCACCCTTTGACACATTGTATGCATTTGTGTTAAAACTATCTGAGTGACAACCACACAGATGCATTAATAACAGAGGCTGAGGGCAAGGAACTGACATTAAGAGAAAGCTGCCAGAGCCACCTTGGTTCTTATTTGCTGGCTTGACATGCAGTACTACTTCCCATTCTACACCAGCATTGCTTCAGCAGTAACTAGAACTGAAAGAGGTGAAAAAGAATGAGCAACGTAGGATAAAAATGATATACATTTACTGGATGGAAGGATTTTAAAATTCAATAATGTCGGACAACAGCAACAGTTAATAGCCAATATTTAACACTACATATGCTGGGAATCCCATCTAAACAAGAAATGAGAGTTTTTACGGTCTGGAATGCTTTGATGGTCTCAATGCAGAGCTGAGCTTCCAGATGATAAGTGCCTCAAATCACTGTAATTTGAGTTAATTCATTTTATAGGGATTTCATTAGATTTTTACTTAGGAGTTGAACTAAAAACATCTACCTTCACCCAGTAATTTTGGGAACCTTTAACTCTTTGACCTTGCCACCACATTCATAAAGAAACATGAGAGGGATCCCTACCACAGCATTTACTGAAGGACCTTTTATTTTCATTTCCACCAGAACAATTTTCAACATATTTTTCAACATTTCTAGCTAATGAAGTGCGGAAAAAAAAAAGTTCAATGCAGACTTCCTACCTCTATTTTCATAATAGAATATTTGAACATCATGAACAGAAAGACCACCTTTAACATGCATAAGAGAATTGTTCCTCTAAAACAAAGCACAGCAATCTATACAAAACTCGGTAAAGCACTACAACAGGCTTCTAAAGCACACCATTGTTCAAAGACTGCGTACTCTTATTTCTCTAGCCTCTCATTCAGTTCCGTTTGTTCTGAAAGTTGACAAGTTAACTATTCTGTGCTTACAAGTTTTCAGCAGCCTATTTCAAAAAGACTCAAATTTGTTCCCGTTACACACCGCAGGGATTAAAAAGAAGTTAATATATATCTATTCAAAACCATTGTGCAGAAAATAGCTGTGTTGTACAGGGCTGAGGCTATGACCCGCTTAGCTTCATTCACAGAATGCACGATCCATCACGTACAAAAACACTGAGGAAAATGTGAGGTGTTAGTAAGTACCACTGTTAGCGAGAAATTCTGCTAATTATTACACCAAATCAGCATAGTCAACAGGCCAGAGCTGTGAGAGGGCATGTTGCAGGGCATTAAATGGCTGCCTTGGATGGAGATGAATATATTACACTATGCCCTTTAACAATAAAACAATTTCCCTGACACTTACAAATCCAGGCAGCTCTAGCAGCACAGATGAAGAGCTCAAGACTGTACTTGGCATACGACGATGTTTCAGTGCCACCTAGTGACGTGCACTTTAACTTTACTGTCTCTCAAGATTTATAGTACATGAAGAGTTCAAAAGCTAACTCAGCTCCAGCACTGAGCCCGCACAGCGCCGGAGAACGGCCGCACTCTTCGCGAAGAAAAGACAAAGGGAGGTCACGATGCGACAATCTCCTCCACAGTCTCTATTATTAAAATGCTTGCTTAAATGGCTGATAAAGGGTTATATGCATTTTTATTGCTCTTACAGTCAAAAAGAGAAACGCCTTGCAGAAACAGACAAGACAGTATGTATCAAAGCCCGTACTATGCACAAGAAGGTTTAGATAGCTTGGATATTTCATGAAATTGATTTTATTCCATCAATATAATCGTTTTCAAAAAGATTTTTTTTCCCCCCCAGTTTGAATGGATTTATTATCTGGAGTGTTCTCGCAGCTTAAGAAAGTGTTTTAGAGACTGCAAAATTGGCACGTTCATTCCTTGTTTGCATTTTGACGCTTTGTATGCTTCTGCCACTGTATTTATTACCACGATAACAGAGATTACAGCCATTTCACGTCTCCATTATCCTGCTGGACTTCTGCTGAGTAGTACTACAGCTGAATTTTTAGGCTGATGCAAACTAACTGAACTTTGCAGTGCAACCTAGCCTAAGAAGAGCTAGGAAGAGGCTGAAATATTTTATGCTAACTATAAATTCATGTGTTGAATACCAGCACAATTGTCCACCAGTGACAAGAACTACAAATTCACATGCTTAGCTCAAGTAAAAAGCAAAGATTACAATCGAGATGCTAAAATAATCTAGTATAATCCCTGACTGAAATTCATCCCTGCACTGTGGGCAGCTTTTACTTCACACGATAGGCAAGTGAAAGCTTGGATGGACAAAGCTGATGGAGGCTATTGGAAATGGCCTTCTTACTTCCCAATTACCCAAAACTTAAGGGCATCATTGCACATACGGTCATATTAATAAACACTGCAAAACTCATGTTGTGAAATACTTTCAAAAATAGTTCAAACTTTTTGCTTTCTTCAGTAACATATCATATAAGATATAATATGAAGAGACCAAAAAGGAAGAAAATCATGGAATTGGACAGTGGTCCTTTTCTGCGCACTAGCTGCATGACTTCCTGGATTACAAGAGACCAACTTTTACAAGGAAAAACGCATTACACAAAAAATTTACAACCAAAAACCAAACTGTTCACACACAATGTATTACTAGGCATTCATTGTTTCCCTTTTCCAGGGAAATAATCCTTTGATGTAAATGCCAATGCCCATCAGTTTTTGATACATCCTGCTTACTTACCTAGCAAACTATGCACAAACTCTGAGCACATCACCACTTGTAAGCAACCAAGAACTTCCTCCAGAGTCACTACCCTCTGTAAACACCATTTTTGCTCACTGGTGTTTCTCTCCAACGTGGTCTCCCCCTTTTTTTTTTTTTTAAAAAGGTCTTGTGGTAAATTTATACACATTTCTTTTTCCCAACAGGATCAATGATAGTTCCTCTACTCATTACTGGCTTTCTTTGCCTACTTCGTCTTTGGGTAATGAAACAGCACAGCCTCAACTACCATATTTATTCTTATTTAACACAATCTTGTCAACATCTCTTTTAATGTGCCTTCACAGGCTCCTAATTGCAAATGTTACAGAACTGCTATTTCACCAACTACACCTACCAAGTGCTGCTCCCTTAAGATTCCACACTGCAGTGACACCTACAGCTAACTGCAAGCATGCTCATTAATTCTCTTATTTTGTATACAACCAGAATGTTTTTAAAGCAGATTGAACATGAAACTGATCATTGTCATCAGAAAGTGACAAACATTAGTCTTCTAAAAAATGCAAACAAAACCAGCCAAACAATTCTTGCTCCCAGACATCTTTAGGAGAGGCTGAGCATCCATCTGTATTGTGATATCAGCCCATTGTGCTTGCAAGGCTGAGTATGGTTTTATTATTTATATTAAAGGAATATATTCTGAAAGTCTTTACATTCACTGGCCCACTTAGCACAAGGACACCATTTCTTTATGGACATTTTATATACAGATGAGTAAATTAAAAACTCTACATCTATCATCATGAAATGGATAGCAACATATTAATACTTTGTAGTAGTAACTTGAGTATTAAACCATCCTCAAAGCTGCTTCCTATTGCTGGTTTTAAATTGCCACTTCAAGTACCTCAACCTCAACTCTTAACTTGGTGTTCTTAGCTTCATCAAGCCAAATGAAACTAGTATGTTCTAGGGTATGTTTTGGAACTTCACACTTGCAGAACAAGGAAACAATCCAAAAATAAAAGAAAATCCCAAAAAGGTAGGCTTACTGGTACAGGAGGACACTAAACGGCAGTTCTGATTGAAATATACCCCCATCACAAAATTTTAAAAGAAAGATACCTACAGATAGCTTTAAATATTCTCAAATTTCTGTAGCAGCAGGGAAAAGTGTGAGGGGGAGGAATGAAGTACAGTAGCTCTTAAAACATTGCCGAAAAAAACATTATACAGGTCACAAAAGACTTGGAAAAAAGTTTGTCTCATGTAATTTCCCTACCCCAAATTGCAGCTCAGTTTGGGGTGGAAGAGCAATTGGATTATAGCAAGATTTTGCATGTGCTCTGATCCTGACCATTACAGGGTCTTTACCCTGAAAGTTATATTATTCTGTTCAAGATGAACAAAGACTCATCTTTACTTATGTACGTGCACCGAAAATTACAGAAAAGACGTGCAATGAAACAAGATTCTCAAGTTAAAATTCCCACCTTGATGATCAGATTAAGATAAACCATTGTGGATTAAACCTTTTCTTGTATTAGACAAATAGTTATGATGTAAAGAGCCTAGATACTGCAGGACTAACAATCCCTTAGAAAGCCAACTGGGAAAGCTTCACTCAGTGGACAGCACACTAAGTTCAGAAACCTCTAGTGCAAATACACTTCTGATGTTTAACCCACACCCTGCCTTAGCGCCTAAACTGCTACCACAAGAATCACTATTGCCCCTACTTTGAATAGCAAATGAAACAAAATCTTGTTCCTTCCATGTCAGAGAATTCTGCTCATGGCTTCTCAAATCATGCCTCCAGGATTAGGGTTCTTACCATAAATAGATTTGCCCTTACGCCTCAAGAAAGACTTGACTGACCAATGCTCAGCTGGTCATAGGTGTTTCATGTTCATCACCATTCATATTCGCAGGGATGCTGATTACTTACAAACGTGGATGATTTCAGCACGGCTAGCCATGTACTAAGAAATGCATTGCATTTCCCCAACAAAACCAGCAAGCTGGGGAAGAATTCTGAGTAAAAGAGTAAAACAGCTTCTAGTATGCATTTCCAAGCTATTCTGTTGACCAGATGATATTTGAAAAACCTCAGTTATCACTTAAGGCTATGTTTTCTTGCTATCACAGATAAATTACTATATTAAACAGTGGCTTGATGTTGCTCCATTTTACTTCATTTTCAATATTAACTTGTTTTCATTACAACATAATGGATCATTAACTGTAAACAGGCTCATCATAATAATACAAGCTTCATAGAGTATTTTAAGAAAAATTCTATTTACTGTCACCTATGTTTTATTTCTTTCCTATAACCAATAGCTATTTGGAATGCATTAAAAAGCATGAGAGCCTCCAACACAACTCACCTGCTCTTGCTTTAGTATAAAAATTAAGTTATCCTACATTTCTGGTACAGTAATTTCCTTTCAAAATCATGTGAAAAAAATCAAGCATGACCTGTTTTGGAAAGCACAGTGCAAGGAATACTAACTGTTCTACAACTGTATTTTGCAGGTTCCCAAAAACACTAAACAAGGGCATGTAAACAAGCACGATGCACTTCAAGGACTCTGGACATCAATAAAATGGATTTACTCCCATCAAACTGCTCAGCAGCAAAGAGTGAAGGAGGGAGAAGGATATGCTCCTTGCTTTCATGAATTCTTCCGAGTATAGCCACAGTACAGCTTTCTTTTGGACACGAACAGCAGATTCACAAGACAGCTCCTCTGTTATGAACCCCAGTGTAAAACGAAGGTAAGCGCAAGTAAAGCACAGCGATGCTGAGCTTTAGTGACATACAGGTCAAAAAGTACATTTGTTTAGTATTAAACGCTATTATTATGCAGTTATTAATTCTTACTCTTGAACTGTGTGATCATTTTTATATTATCGCAGGTATGAAGCTATCTCAAAAATAGATTATACTGATGAAGTCTTGACAATTGTCTTGTACAACAGTAATTATTCACAGGCTTCGAAAGTGTCATAAAACAGCTAGACTGAAGTGCAATTTTCTCAATTACTTCAATAACATGCATCTTACAGAAAAATACTGGTGGTTATATGACAGTTGTCATATAGGAAGGCTACTTATACTGCACTGGGTTATATTCACCCTTCTGCAGAGACGGTCTCTTTTCTGCTGTCAAGATGCTTTTGCTATATGTAAATATTTGATGCTATTACCATCATTCATGCAGTGCTCACATTGTCTAATCAAGCATCTATTACTGTCCGCTAGATACACTTGAGGATAGCATTTTTTCATGTCTACTGCTCAGTCACATACAGGTCCTACTTCTCAAAGGTTCTTCAAAGTTCAATAATTTATTAAGCATTGTGCACAAAGGTCTGTATCACTTGCAAAAGTGCCTAACTGTAGAGTATGCAAAATTATTAAAGCATCCCTCTAACAAAAAGCTTATTTTTAAAGTAATAACTTTGCATATTGCTCACAAGTATTTTACTCATGCATGTGTATACACTTAATTCACAGAACAGGCTATAACACTTTATGCAATAACAAGACTGTACTTGCTCTGAGGGTTCTGGAACCAATTTATATTACAGAAACAAATTTTAGGTTACCACAACTCCCAGGCAAGAAATACAGCTTTTGATAGGAGTTTGAATACAGTGGGTGCATTTTAATTAACATAATTCTCCGAAACCAAATAAAAAAAATCAGGGGTCAGTTTTACCCTTATGTGTAGTTGCATTAGCCACAACATTTTTCTATTCAACTAAGTTCGTAGTACTGTATGTAATAGAGCTAAAATTGCTAATATACATAATATAAGATTTTTCCTATCAGTATTTTCCCTTAATACACCTTCCAGTAAAACACCTTAGACTTCAGACTACCAAAACACTTAAGTCCTGCTAAGGACTTCAGACAAGGACAAGACAAATTGCCAGATTTCTCAAAAGGCTTATCTAGGATTAAAAAGTCTCTTCAAATCAGTCTTTTAGTTTGTATGTAACGATGGAATCTGGATATGAAATACATAAACCCAAGAATTACATATTACAACATACAGTCTTAATTTCACCCATGTACAAAGCATCAAATGAGGGCAATAAAGGAGTAACCGGGCTTTCAATGCTCTTGAGGTTGGTTTGTTGGCTTTCAAGACTTCAGCAGGAGCAACTAAGCAAGGAAAGCTTATAGAAGTCTCATTCAAAATAGCAAAAAGAAAAACCTTTAACAAGAAGGTATTTTAAATGTATTACTGTCATGACCTTTAAAGAATAATGTTTTGAAATAAAAGAAAAATTGGCTATATGAAACAGTGTTTAAACGGTCCAAAATAAGTTTGTTTCAAATCCTTGTTTAGTTTAGACAACAGGGAATCATTAGCCTTTTATTTTTATTTTTTGAATTAGGAAATGGTAAGCATCACAAACAGACCATCATCGGAAGTGCAAGACAGCACAATTATTCCTTCTATCCCAGTGGACCATCACACTTTATGAACATGTGACAAGATCCAGCTATTCATCAACAAGGCTAGAAGGAAATGAAAAATGTTGAATTCAAAAGATCTGCCTTTCCGTTAACATCTTTAATGTAAATTAGGGTTAAATGTGAATAAAATTAATATTTAATCACTTGAAAAACTTTCATTCCTTTCTTCTCTTTAAACACTACAACTAATTATAAAATAATGTAAAACAAGTGTAGATTTAAAAGAATCATTTTGAAGATTTGCATTAATAGTTCAAGACCTACTGACACTGCAGAAAAGAAGGGGAGTCCCAACATTATGTTGCTATAACGTAACTGTGTGATTCTATTTCTTGCCAACAGACAGCAGGAGCACAAAGGCACGGGGGAGAGCTGCGCAGGGAGGAAGGGAGATGGCAGCATGGAATGGCACGGTGGGAGGAGAGCAGAGGAAGGGTGACCCATGTCACCAGGCAGTCGAGCACGACTGCAGAGAATGGGCTACTGGGGAGCAGAAGCCCAATGTTCAAACTACTAGAAGAGGGGATCAGTACATTGCTTCACATTTTACCGTGAAATAAAAGTGTCAGAGGGGCACAAACCAGTATTTAATGGTGATGCAGCAAGATACACAGTGCATAGTGCAAAATCAGGAGAAAAAGCATCAGCGCAGCAACTCTCCAAAGTCTTGCAGTGCTTATGTAGTCTAAACTGCTGCCCTCTCAAACTTCTGTAATGAAATCCCACACCAAGTGAATCCCGTATCCTTCATGGTTTGGCACACAGTGGTTACCATTACATAGTCTGTATGTACAATCAGTAACCACACTGTGATATGGAAAAGAATTATTTCTGTTCTAACACAGAACTTTAAATGGTTAAAAAAAATACAAACAAAAGCTCAGATTTTTATAATGTTGTCTCCGTGAAAGGTAATTTGGCTGTAAATACCTAACGGGGCTGATTCTGCCATTCCTCTCCATGCACACTTTGAACTAAACCAAGGTTAGAAGTTGTTTCCTCACACAGCAATGAAATTCAAAATCGTTGAAATGTTTCCCATTCCTTTCCAGAACATAACTGAAGCAATTTGTCACTTGCAAGAAGACATGCACAAATGAAAGACAAGAGCAAGCTTTCATGGGAAGCAGCAGTCACACAGGGTGTGTACTTGAACACTGAAAACCCAAATCCAATCACTTCTTTCAAATCAGCTTTTGACTACTCTGAGTTGAATTTTTTCCCTTCTTCTCTTACCCCCCCTCCCCGAGTTTCCCCTGCACCTGCTAAACTTGTTTTGACTACAATTCTCTCAGTTATAACCTGCTTCAAAAAATTTGGCTTCCATGAGGAGGTATGCTGTGTCTAAAATAGGTAAGTAGCAATGAATTCTAGTATTAATATAATTCACAAAATAAATCCAGCAGCATTGTGTATCACTAGAGAATAACACTTAGAAGTTCAATTTTACTAAAGTGAATGCTCCGCTAATAAACAGCATTGCTCAATCTCATAAATTGTACCCAAATGTAACGAAACTTCTCCTTCCAAAGGAAAAAACTCAGAGTACTAGGGTTAACCTTTCCAAACAGGGACGAGCTCAGAGACACTGTACAGCATATCTGTCCCTGGGACAAGCACAAATGGTCATGTCATTTCTGCCCTGCACAAATCAAAGACATAATATATATATTTGCATATACCTTTTTTTTAAGCAAACTGCATCAAAGTGAGAAAGAAAATGGATTATCTGTAAAATATTTTTTCCAGTACAAAGAAGCTAATGCTCCACTGAAACTATAAAGGTTTGTTAGACTTTACTACCACCAGCATTGTGATGGTCAAGTCCCTTTTTCAAGTTATTTAGCTTCTGCTAATTGAATTTTATTAATGCCTAGTAAAACAAAGAGGTCTTACTTACTGTCAAATAATATGTTTGCTTGCCCCTTTCTGCAATCACATTATTTACATGGACTTTGTTGACTGTATTCTACCACTCAACATTTCTAAGCCAGAATCCCAATCAGGGATACCCTCTTTAAAAATATCACCTTTCACCTTCTGTGAAGCACTGCTAACATAAATTACATTTTGTTGTAGCCCAAAGGTGATAGAGATGAGAAGAGGATTAACAAGGAGTAATACAAAAGCCAGTTGGGTCAGCCTTTCATTACAGCCCTTTCAGAAGCTATTAATCTCGCTTGTAGTCAGTGGGCTGAAAATAATTACTTCTTCTAACTTATGTTGTACTCAAAAGTAACAATAAGGACAGGTCATGCAAGACGCAAATAATTCTTGGTCCTCATAAAACCACTTCAAATGGTATTAGGTGAACATCGTGGCATGTTACTTCACAACACAGCGACAGGAGAAATCTCAGCAATATCAATTGTACGTTGTGTTACGTCACTTGTATCAGCTGCATTTGGCCATAATATGCCACGAAGAGTAGATAAGAATTAATTGTGGCAAATGCAAAGTAACTATAAAATAATTTTTTTTTTTTAGCTTTATAATGTGAATAGAGAATGCTTTTCATCAAGCCCAGCTTAATTTATCTTCCCAATCAGGGCTCACATTTAGAACTATATAAGAAGAGACCTCCACTTATGTTTAAATCCATCTAGTGTGTCTTGGTTGCTTTCTGACTTACAAGAATTAGCAGGGACCTTTAATACATTAAAAGAAAAGATTCTCATGTTGACAGCGAACATGAGAATCCTGGGAATGATACACTGCTACAGGGGAGTTCAGTAAGGAAATTAAACTTGATAACCCAATGACAGTTTTAAGTGCCGTCTGGAGAATAGATAGTTACTCCAAAATGACAAGTTAAGAAAAGCTTGCTGCCAACTATCAGGCTACTAACAAACCTGTGATGAACTGGATATGCAAAAAGTCATATCTCCCCAAATGAAATGCTTGCTCAAACATTTATTCTATTGAGGATAAGCCATGGACAGATAGCTCTAGAATAAATATTGCCTGAGCGTTCTGACAACTAATGGCAACCTACTGCTTATTCATCTGAACTAAGTAGCTAAGTGATAAAAAGGAGAGGAAAAACAGAATTTTTGGGTTGTGCAATATTAACAAAAATTCTGTTCCACTCTTCGCCACACCAGCATTATTATACTATCTGGAAAAGTCCATTTGTGTAGCACCTAGAACAACAGAGACTTGTATTTCACTTCGGGCTACTAAGAGCTACTGTATGACGGAAACTGTGGTACACTAACTGAAACTTCGGCAGTCAGTGTTTTTAATCTACTCATCAACTAAGGAGCAGAGTACACACTTAAAGTTATAGCCAACACTTACTACAGCCCACTCCAGAATTTCTGCTGACATCTACAAAAAGACAACTACACATTTATCTCACTGGTAAAGTAACAAACGGCTGAGGAAAGGGAAAAAAATAAACAAAACCACTTAGCATTGTATTTTTGTAGTGATAGCCAAGATTTCCTAACGCCTTTTTTCCCCCCCTTGTCATTCCTACTGTTATAAAGTTCTTAAAGTATATCCTGCTGGTTAGTACAGACCTGGAGTCAAAAGAACTTGTTACTCAGTTCCAATTTCCTGTTTGAATATAATCAAACCATTCAGTTTTCCTGAGGCTCATTTCTCCAGTCCTCTATCTTTCTCCAAGATCATTTCAAAACTTAAAAAAAAATTAGGAAATTCTGACATGAATCATTTCATTCAAATATCCATTTTGTCCCTAAACTATCATATAAGCAAACACGATCTGTTGTATAATAATGATCTTTGCAGATGTAAGTAGGAGCAATAACATCTGGTTGAATTTAGAGCCAATGTAAGGGAGTCCAGTGCCAGTTAGTTCAGCACAGCTACATCACCTCACCTCACATCTACCTTTAAGGATCAGATAATCAAGATGATGAAAGAAAAGAAGATACGTTCATTGCCTATCTACACAGCTATTGAACAGCCAAGGAATCTGCCCAAGGACAAAAGCAGACATGCCAAAAAAGGCAAGTAACTGCAAAACAAACAGTAACACACATTTAAGAAAGTAGAAGTAATTCTGAATGAAATTAAAGTTAACTATAGGCCTTTTTAGAAATCTAGCCTCACTAAGGCAGTGTGATAGGATCCATGGAAAGGTCCAAGGCTTTGAAAAATCTCTTCCCCCTTCCAAAAAACCACAGGCATTCCTGTATTTCAAAGAACCTGGCGCAAACCCAGTTACAAGCCAGTCCTTATGAAATACAATGACAGGTTTTAGTAGTAGGCAACAATGATTTTGTCTACCTGCATCTTTCTTTTGGTACTTCATAGCCAATTACAGTAAAAGTTGCTCAACAGGATGCACACATAAGAAAATCCCTGTCACACAGCAGATGCAAATTTAATTACTTTAACTTAAGCCTTCCATCTTGTCTGGAGGTCCTTCAAAAATGCAACTGTAAACAAGCACTACGTTGCAATCAGGTGTCAAGGGCTTATTTGATCTCTTGCAAAATATGTCACAAATCTCTGGCAGAAAGTGGGTCGAGAGGGAGAACAAAGGAAAAAAACTGTCAATGGACTAGGTAGCTCATGTGAGCATGCCTATTAGTGCACTGGATCTTTCTGCTCCTGTCTAATGCTGTCCATACCTTCATTTGACAGTGTTCTGTTATCCTGCATTTGATGTAATTTTTCTGTAGCAAGCAGAAAAATCTGAAAAGAGCTGATGCAGTAACCAAAAGCCACTGAAGATACCAAAATTATTCTGCTAAAATATCAGTTGTATGCTTTTTTTTTTAATGTTAAGTAACTTCTAAAAAGCTCTCAGTACATTTGGGAAAACAATCACAAAAGTTGGAAGAAAACTAGCTCTACTTTGCACAGAATTATAGGTGGTCCCAAACACTTAACAGGTAATGTTACCTTACAAAAGAAAGTGACAATATTGTACAGGTGGCTGGTATAGCAAAGCATATGCATGTGGTACACACATTTTACCTTTTGCTGAAACATCATGTACTTTTGGGGGCTAGAAACAAAATACCAGGTAGTTCTCTGTAGTTTGCTGGCCAGCCCAAACTTCTAGTAGATAATTGCTCATTATGAATCCCTGCACTGAAATGTATTTTAAACTGTGTGTTCTGAGTTACAAAGTATTAGTGCTTGTAAGAAATTTGTGAATACACAACTATAAAGACATACCTCTCATGGCAAGAAGACTCTAGATACTTTATTTAGTAAAAAAATCTACCAGTTGTATGTAAGAGTATATTTTCCTGCACACATTCAATTAAACCATACGACTGCATAGTTAAAAGTATAAAAATCCACGAAAAATTCAAGACTCCATATGCCAAACATATCTCAGAGTTCTTTTGATATCTACGCAGTTAAAGAATTGGAGAATTGTGCTACTTCAGCAACAAAGTCCAACTGGCGCGCACAACACAGCTTGTCTGTTAAGAAGTACACACTGGTGGGGAGGCAGCAGGGGACATGGGGAGCCAACTAACCCAAAATACATCGTGCTACTACGGTGGCCAGGACGGTTGGAGGCAAGGTATAACAGGTGTGGGTATGCCTTCTGTAAGATCACCCAGAATCACTGGCAGAGTCAGACTAGATTTATGGGTACATAAGCCCTTCTTCAGCCTAGTATAACTTCTATAGTCTTACAAGTTGGTCTAATACTTTCTACCTCCATCAAACTTGTCTTAACCTACAAAGAAGGTATCAGAACTGCTATTCTTACATTATTATACTTAAACGCTGATGTCAAAAGCTTGATCTTCACTTTCTGACTCAGTGTAACTTTTACATAACATTCATTGGAAAATTCCTGTTTAAATGCCCATGTATTCTGGGAAAAAAAGAAAATGAAAAAATTGTGGTTTCTCTATGTGCTGAATTAATATTCCAATGCACTTCCATAAAACCAAGGCACATCCTTACTATCTGTAAGACAATGACATTTTCAAAAACGGCATCTCAGAGATGACAGAAGTGCTACCTAAAACAGGCTAAGGAGCTTCTCCTTCATACAATCAGAACAATCAGACACTAGAAAGAAAAAAGGTATTTTCCTTTTAGGCTTACAAAACCAAGCCTCCTGACACTGATCTAAGCTTAAAAAAAGCAGAACAAGAAGAGCCAGGAAGCTGACTGCTTAAAAGCCATTTCTACTTAGCCAAAAATTGATCAAGAGATTGACAAGAAGCAAAAATAACTTCTGCTTCAATGACATTAGTTTTTCTTCTTAGAAAACAAAAGCTCAATCAGAGACTGGAGATAAGTGGACAAATCCTGTATGTAAATAGGACGATTCCTGAAGCTGCTTGTTCACCATCTCCTATTACTAACAAGGGCAACTAGATAAACCAAAGCAGAAGACAGAATTGTACTGATACTTTTTCCTACAGAAATCTTCAGTTACTGCTTTAGAGGGGCAGTCCGGTCTCCTTCATCCTGAAGTACATAATCCTAATACCGTGAATTAGCAGGTGATAAAAAAATCAAAAACAACTACCTTTGAAAAAAAGAGCACTGCTATTCAGGCTCTTCAAGTCTGTATATTCTTTTGTGAAGTGAAAACTGAGACAGAAGAAAGGAAATTTCGAAATCCCTAAATTAAGAAGGGAAGTACATTGGACAAGGCCTTACTTCGCTTCCTCTACAGGCTGCTATTTTCCCTATTTAAGCAGGGCTTCATGTCATGTTTACCAAGCCAGCAAGTTTAGTTTAGCTATGTTTAATACGTACCACACGTACCACTGGACAAAGAAACCAAATTGCCAAAGTTCTGCCACCTAGTTCACTTTATTAGCAGAATACATCTTTAATAAAGAAGCAAAACAGCAGAAGCTTTCAGTTCTTTATTTTAAAAGGGAAACTTTCCTCTTGGTTTAAAAAATAAAATTTTGAGTGCACATCATTTCATTTGCATATTAGATAACAGTAGCTGCAATCACTTAGAACAGACTTTCTGCATTTTTTAAATCCATCAGATTTTAACAGTGCATTTACCAACAAAAATGCACTAGATCTATTTCTCATTCCAATAAAATTTAAACAGTGCAACCCATTACTCACCTATCCATATTATAAACTGTTGTGTACATTAAGTGGATAATATTAACACTGATGTTTCTGTAGGCTATTCATAAAATAAATGGTGGACAAAGTAATTCCATCTATTACACATGGAGCTCAGTAACAATAATGAGAAACTTGCAATAGACATACTGAGTAATAACCAGAACTAGAAGGACAACTGTAACAATATATCCATTGTATAAGTGTTCTGATTATTGAAACAGACTGATCTGCAATTTTTCATTACTGATCAACATTGGAAACCAGCTGGAATTCAGAGTATATTTTATCCCTGTCAGTTCGTGTCTAAAACCGCTGCAAAAACTACTTGATTTATTGATTTAATGAGAAGTTGTTTACCATGATAGAGAAATATGTGCAGCATGACATCACTGTACCTGCCTAAACGCCACAGTTAGCAAAACATACTATACCTTTCCATGTATGTAGCTACAAATGCTACACAGTTTTGCCAGCATAATGTCATAAAGCTACACTGGCTTGTCAGTGGAAGTTCTCTAGGGCTTCTTGTTAACGTTTACAGGCACTATGTGATCCCAGGTTAGAGGCTGCAACAGTGACTGCTCATGTCAGAACAGAGATCAAGGTAATTTTCTCGTTTGAGAGCTTCAATGGTCTTAGTTAAAATTTCTATAACCTCCAATAGCTTAACATTTTTACTACTGGACATATATTAATGCCTACAAATTGTTTGTAGAAGCACAGAAAACTATACGGCCTGCTATAAACTCAACTGAGTAACACTAAGATTAGCCAAGAAGGGTCTGGCACATTTTGAAGAATGACCACAAGAAAAGCCCTAACACATGGCATACGAGGCACTAAGTCAACTGATAGAAAATTTCTGCAGTCAAAACAGTAAGCAAGACTTTCTGTAAGCAGTGCCACTTTTTTTAAGCAGGAAAAGACTAATTATTGCCAACACCAGGGACCATTATATAAAGGTACCTTAAGAAAATGCCATCCATCTTGCATTTTCTGTCTCTTGGTAGAGTTGCACAAACTTACCAGTCAGAGACTAAAAGGGTAAGGTGTGGTCCAGCCTCATGACACGGACCAGACGGGGAAGATGCTGCACTTGGCATAGAGCCCAAGGAGAAAGACCTACAGGGAGTTTGGAAGAGGCAAACATACCTGACAGCGAGACAACAGTCCTCTCCCAGACATCATCCATGGGGATCCTTCATTCCCCTTTGCTTATTTTGTCACTGCATATGCACAGTATGACTGAATGTATTATGCATGGGAAATAATCACACCACTGGCACTGTCAAGAAGTCACTGAGCCCTTATTATGCATGCAAAGCTCTGTAATTTTGCACATGCAGATAGAATTTGGAATTCTCAAAGATTTCTAGAAGTCAATTGGAAAGGACAGAAAATTAGGCCTAGGGTCACAAGGGTAGGGAAGATTCCACATGGAAAAGATTTTCAAGAAATAAACAAAGCAGTCCTAAACATTCTCTTCTGACACAGTAGTTCAGACTTTCAGCCAGGTGCCTCTCGAAAGGACTCAACCACCATGTCTCAGCAGGTGCTTACACATCAGCAGGCCACATATTCTCTCAATCTTCTTGTTTGTTTTTTTTTTTATTGTAGCTATGTTAACTTCCCATGCTTCAAGAATCCTTCCATTTTTTTCCCCCCCCGAAAGTGTTAATTACTACTGCTCCTTACCTTCCAAAATCAGGAACTAACCAACACCCAAGCAAACAAAAAGAGTTGCCTTTAAAAAATTTTTGATGCACTTACATTGCGAAACAACCTCATCTGAATTCATGTAAATATAAAACATAGCATAACCACAATCTTTCTTCCAAAAGGCATCTCCAATATCACTTAAGGTGAAGGAAATGAGGGGGAGAGAAGCAAAAGTGCTCTCCCGCTCAGGTTGCTGGGTTTGGAAGAGACTTTTCTTCGTGTTCTGTTTGGCATAGCAGTCACAACTTACTCTCCAGTCGTGTTAGTACAGGAATTAGAAGGTCTTAGCCCTTCACATGCCATTTCAGTAACAGCTCCATTTCAGTATTACACTAAGTCCTTCAAAAAGCAAGATGTGTAAATTCATTTATAATATGGTTTACATAACACTCAGTGTTCACATTCCAGTTGAATAGGTGCTAGAATATTGCACTGGAACCCACTAGGTGTTTGGCCTTTTAATTCACATTTCACTGATTCTCCATCACTCAATTTTGTGTCACTTTTCCACTTACTTAATCATCCCCCAAAATAAATACTACCGCACCTTAACATGTTGCCATCTTCTAGCAAGTCCCTATTTGCTGAGCCCTTGTTTTGTTCCTTCATCACTCATTGACTGTCTCCACTACTGACTCTATTCCCTAATTTATTCTTAAGAATTAGATTATCTCCAGTTCTTGACTTAAACTCCTTGGAATAAAAGTATTTAAGAAAAAAAGAAAAGACACTGATTATGAAAAAAGATGATAAACAAGTTGGCTTGGTAATGCAAATTTCTCCTTAAATAATAAAGTCATGTAAAACAAAGACCAATCAGGTATAAGCCAATGTACCATTGAATCCTGTATACGTTTAGAAATTCAAAGGGGGAAGTTCTGTAGAGCAATAAGCATTTACTTCATATCTGATCTTTATCAGCACACATTAGGCTGAGAAACGACTTCTTGGTAAAAATGTCAGAAGCAACTGTTAACTGCCTGTCTAGGATATCACTAGAAACATCCCTACAACACTTGGTAAGTCCAAATTCTTGTGATTTAACTGTTCTTTCCCTTTTTAATTCATATATCAGTTTATAACTGTACCAAAAGGTATAAGGACTAAACTGATATTTCCACAGGTATTGCTACACTAAATAGTTTAAAATAAACTTGATTGAACTCCTCAGCTCATGCTTAAGACTTTCATCCATAAAGGATGTCAGTTTTACAGCAATTGACACAAATGGCATTGCATTAACTTTAGACAATTGTGCTCCAAAAGTCCCCAATTTCTTTCTAGTACCTTTTCACCAAGTTGAGACGAATTTTGTCTGCTTGTAATCCTTTCAGGTGTGTCTGGCCATCTCCTGTTTTCCATGCTTTTAAAAGTTTTGTAAACAATTAGTTTATGCTTCAGAAAAGGAATATGCCAGAGTTTTCAAGATCTAAAAGACACTGCATTGATTTGATTTGAATAAGAGTTAATATGGACTTTCTAGTTTCATCTTATTCTACTGTAATTCAACTCAATACCAATAGAATTCTAACTTTTTTCAATGAACATTTAGAGTTTTAGAATATAGTTTAATGAGCTTCATTTGCAAGCCACAGAAACTGGACCAAAGCTTATGTTTTTCCACTGTCTTTGAAAGTCTGCCATACCTTCTAAAGAAACTTTTTAGACTTCAATGTAATAAAAGCATCAATTTAGCAATAGCCAAGTTTCCTATCCAGTGGCATCTCACTCCTATAACAAAACTTTTTTTCTTTGAACACTAGTCAGCAAGGACCCATTGAAGGGGCCAGATTTTAAGTTAATCGTTTATTTTTCAATTTTCAAAGTTACATTACATAAAAATAACTTCACACATTTTTGTTATTTTAACAAAGTACTAACTTATTCTCTCAGATGTTCAGACTTAATTAATGAGTAACAAATGATAAAAGTGACTGATGCAGACACACTGCCCATAAAGCTCCTAGTAAAAGCAATGGTAAAAGCACTTGTTTTCTAAGAGGATGCTGTAAACAAATCTTACAGGCCTGTTTCATCGTTTCAGAGATAAATCTGAGCTTTCAAAACCAAAAGAAAATTATTATGCAAGGAACTCGCACAAGAAAGATCTTTGGCATTTCATCACCATCTTGTAAAGCGTGAACCACTAAGATACATTTAATTTTAAACATCAATAAAGAGCATAAAAAGTCCTTCCTTCATTCTTAAATCTAGTTTCTGATTAGCATGAAGGCGACTTTCATTTAATTTGCAGAATGCCACAGATCTTACTTACAGCTTAAAGTACATTTAATACTTTAAGATGTTCCAGGTCTACAGTTTAAACCAACTAAGTTATTTATATGTTTCATCATTCACAGTTACAGTAAGTGACTATTCCTAGTTACTGCTAAATTAAATGTTACAAAACTACAAGTGTTATGGAATGCTACATAGAAATGGTCTTGAACTGGACACCAATTATTTCCACAATATAACAAATAAAGTGCTTGTACTACCTACGTGCATGATTAAATCCTGTACGTCAAGATACGACTCAAGATGTTTTGCATACAAAGAAGCCATAGACAAGCAGAAAGCATGGTTAAATGCAGAACTCGAACCCTGAGTGTCTGAAGTCGTCAGAAGGAATCTCTCCATATGTATCATGTGTCCTGTGATACCAAGGGCTTATACAGTAAAAAATCTCTGCATTTCTTCACAGCCTTGTTTAGTGGCATAAACCAGTTCTTTCTTTCTACCCGCGAGTATATTTTATCAGTAGCTAGACATGTCAAATACTTCTATGGTAAACAGAAATATCCTGGCCTCTTTTTATTTTTCCTACACACCAATACTACAGAAGGTGACAATATAATCTGCCTCAGGCAACTCTATCACCAACCACAGTAGACAGGTCATTTTCCTTTTATCAAAGAGGAGAGTAGGTCATCACGTTTTAGTGCTTGTTGACACCACTGCTAGTAAAAAGAGATAAGAATTCAGTGCCCTTAAGGTGCCTTAACCTCTATTTTACCTAATACAGATATTTCACAGCTATTGCATTAAAGTCAGAAGAGAGACAGATTTGTACCCTGAAAGAATGCACCACAAAGGTCTCAGCCTTTGTGACAAGCTGGTATTTGTACTGCAGAGAGTGTAGGTGACAACAAAGCACTTCACTTAAGGTATCTACCTCTTTATTTCATGTAACTGGATTTATTTTTCTCCTGTAACACCACAGAGGATCATGGCTGTCTAACCTCTCAAGTACATGTACTCAGTTTTTGAACATTTTTGGAAGCTGGAATAAAAAGCACATGTATATGTCCAGCCATCCTGAAAACAACTTCAGAAGTTTCTTTGCTTGCTTAAACCATTTTGCTTTCAGTCAGGGTATTTTCACTGAACACAAAACAAAATAGTGACTTATCTACAACTGCCTTTCTTCATTGTCCTTTCACTTTCAAGCATTTGATTCTAATGTCTTACAGTTGGAAGATACCTTTATGGCAGTGTTCCTTATATTGTTTAAGACACTGGGGAAAAACCACCACCTTCTAATTGTTAAATATGCAACCATCTGAACATGGTAAGTTACCACTTTATTAACACAAAACGCAATAAAAAGTTTCTCCACATCCTTTTAAAATATTGATGAGTTAGGAAGATCTGCACAGCAAGAACATCAACACAAACTGCTTAATTATTACAGTGACTGAACAACATTCACAGAAGGACTTTCTACTTGGAAAACTAAAGATGCAATACACTTGCAATAAGCTGCATGATGGTCAGTTTCTTCTGCACAAGAGCGTAAAATGTTACTTCAAAAAGGGCAGAAGAACTTCTGGTTAGAAGGAGAACAGGAATACTGTACTTTAAGAGAAATAGGAGATTTGTGCTTAAAAATTCTAAGCACGTTTTTTTCTTCCCCGCAGGAACATCACTACTTGCAGTATAATTAACTCCCACTAGAAATTAAAGCTTGATTTGTACAGTGGAAAAAACTTCTTTCTAAAACGGAAAATAACATTGCTTTATTCTGAAAAAAGGTCCAGTCAATTTTTTTTCATTTGTTTTGGTAGCATGTCTTAAGCTATGCAAGCCAAGAAAGCAGTTCTCTGTTTATAGACCACATCAATAAACAATGGCTCATTTAAGTGCTCACTATTTGTGCGCATATTTACACTTAAAAACAGTTGCATATTTGCATATACACCTTTACAAAATTCAGTTCTCCTTCACCAGAAGGTACTCCATAGGTATACACCACTGCAGAAGAGGGAAACATCAACCAAAACCTAGTAACAGTAATTAATAGTGATTGAAAAAAGTTTAGGGCAATGCGATTTTAATGTCTGCTAACCAACCATTTTGCTTGCCAAAGAACTTTGTAGATTTATTATATGCATAATATACATGTGTATATGTATGCAAACATGCATCTGAACGCATGCATTTCATACTTCATTTCAGGCAAGGCACATATTAATGCATCAGCAGAGACTGAAACCAAATAGACTTATTAAACAGCAACAGCATTTAAGATTAAGAGCAATGCAACCAAAACCGGAAAGATCTCCATGACACAAACTAATTTGTTAGATCAGTGCAGCCAAACAGAGGTCTCTGCAAATGACATCGTAAGCAGAAAAAACAAAACCTTGTTCTGAAAATACATAGAGGGCAAAAATACTATGAAAAGAACACTTGTTACCAGCCTAATCAGTTCTTACCATATTATTGTTTTTAACTAATTAGCATGAAGATGTTTCAAAACAGAAAACAGTATGTATTTTATAGCCAACTAGCAAGACAACGCTATTTTCATGCTTTCGACAGAAGTTGTCCACTATGAACAAGCCCTAGCAAATCTCATTTCTTAATGTTGATATTTATACTGCGATGTCATTTTGATATCCTAATTCCTTCAGATTTGAAATGGTAATATTCTGAGAGGAAAAACCAGATGTGTTTAAAATTCAAATAAAGTGAAGTTACAGAGGGTTTTGACTAAGTGACTAGTGATTATTATGCTAAAGGAGGATATGACTCTTCCAGTTGCTCCAAATGAAGCAATTCTTTGTGTTTGTTACTGTAGGATTGTTCCTATATGCGATTCACTTGCA
The DNA here is from genome assembly GCA_013399475.1 of Chauna torquata. Taxonomy (NCBI): domain Eukaryota; kingdom Metazoa; phylum Chordata; class Aves; order Anseriformes; family Anhimidae; genus Chauna; species Chauna torquata. Next base: position 26,827 of record VXAL01002328.1, on the reverse strand, counting down.
CACCGAGCTTGTGTTCCTAATTAACCCAGTGGTACAGTTCCCATTCATTTAATTAAGGGTGAGGTTCAGCCCCAAATATCTTTACCACTCACTATTAGAAAATACAAGTGTCTGCGCATTAATATTTTTTGTCACGCATTTATTTTAGTGATTTTCAGCCTTGCTAACTCTTTATATTGAATTTCTCTGCTCTTTTATGCACTGTATTCTGTACTTGAGACACAAATGACTGTTTTACATTGCCTTGGGTTTCTTACTTTATTATGGTAAATTCTATCTTCTCTCAGAGTCTTTCAAGACGGGGGGGAAAAAGGTACCTGAAATAAATAATATTTCAGTCATTTTAAGTTCTCACAGCTGCTTTACAAATCACACAGCCTGACCTCCTTCTATAATATTACATTACAGCAAGATCCAAAATAACACTCCAGTTTGACAGCTAACCTCAGGCACCACTGGTCTAGCATCTTGATGCTTATACTGCTGGCTGAAAAGCTGATAGGATACGCAAGACAAGCTGAGAGTTTAACTGGCAGAGCTGTTCAGATCTAAATTGTGCTATTTGAAACTTAGACCACAGGAGACAACAGTTCACTTTTTACCATGGCAGCAGATTCAACCTCTTGGCCCTGGGAAAGTCGTATGAATACATTTAGCACACACAAAAAATCTCCCTATATTATGATCAAAGACATTCAATACACATTTTTTATGCACATTTGATCATTCTGCTGACAGTCTTGGAAGCTAAGTAATATGGACTGCTGCACATGGGTTTCAAACCTTGATGGAGCCCAATGGCAGCCTACTTTGACAGTCAAATAATGACAAGCACGTTGCAGGCCGATGCCCGTCATTCATGAACATCTTGGCCTGCTCCAACCGTTGCGCAGCGACTAAGTGGACGGTCAAAGGTTAAGTTCTAAGAAGACAGCAATGAAGGGCAACTGTCATGCACCACTGAATACTGCGAGGCAGCAAGGAGTGGTTGTCTTCTGAAGAACATGCAAAATGTTCTCATTCTGTCCAGGCAGACACATATTTGAAGGTCCTAAATGAGACCACTGCCAATTCATGAAGAGCCAAACTGACAGCATGCCATTCAAACTGTCTGTCACAAATTTGACTTCTTTTTATTTCAAATCACAAATGCATGCAAAGTACAACGTTAAACAGAACTCCTAGCAGTTGTTTTAAGCAAGCCAGATTTGGCAGGGTAGAAGGGGTGAGGGGAAAGATATCTGAACTTTTAAACTTTTTTTAAATATTAAAAGAAAGAAGTATTTCACACAAATTTCTTCAGTTTTCACATAATGGCATGCATTTATTTCCAAAGGTACATCTGTTTTACCCCTTTTATTAAATATGGGGGTTTATTCCAGTATTAAAAGAGCCCAACATCTTGTTATTAGGGTTAATATCCAAATGCAAAAATTACAATTCCAGGTGATTGTATAAATATTGCAGTGCAGGATTACCTTAAAGCATGCAAATAAACACTTTGCATGAGTCTCTACATATCCTTAGCATTTCAGTTATAAATGGTCCAATAACGGTATTTTCTATTTGTTTAAAAGTACTGTTTTGCGTGAAGTTATGGCTTGAACAGCATGATTAACAATGAAATAGCAGTATTTTGCATAAAGCATATACATCTCAGTTTTAACCCATTGCCAGTAAAGATGTATATTTTTTACTTACACATTTAAATTATGTGATCATATTCACACTTGCCTCTATTAACATATAAAAGACTCCAGGAAAAATAGAAATACTTTTGTTTTATTATTAGATAAACAGTGATGCCTCACATCTTTCATACGAGCCAATGCTTGACACTAAATTTAATCAGGCTGACAAAGGATCATACGGGTTAGCTCTTTATGCCCTTTTCATGAAGAGTCCATCTCTCCTGCACTTACAGGGCCAAGTATTGCCCTTGAACAAAACAGATCAACACACAAACTGCTTGTTTCTCTTTGCTGGGTCACTGGTAGCACCCCATTTGTGACATTATCGCTTGATATTGACTTCTGTCATGGTAAGAACACATTAAAGACCTTATTTGCCAACTGTGCTTCACAAACTAAAAAGAAACTGAATCGTCATTATTTATGAGGAATACATCTGGATCGTGAAGCATAAAGCCACTTGTCTGTCACATACACAGACATACACCCCTCAGACTCTTCAAGACAGGGACTATACTCATACGTTCTGCTGCACAAGGCACACTGTCAACACTTAAAAATCACAGGTAATGACAAACCTACTTTTTTGATCACAATGAATGGCTTTCAGGAAGCCACAAGCATAAAACCGTAATTCGATATATTTCAGACAAAAGGACAAACCTCAAGGCTTTTCTACACAGGCAACGGGGTCCTATCCATAGGAGAAGTTATAACTTCGGGGAAAGCTCATCAAGAACTAGCAGCCCAACCCTATCCAAAGCAGCAGGACTTCTGCACACACACAGCTCAGTCTCAACCACTGCAAGCAGTGTGTCCGATGCCTACCATTCACCACCAACTCACTTGTGAATACATGGCAGTTAAAGCTGCTCTTTAACTTCCTTTTGTACTTCCATTTGTAGAGGAAGGAAAAATACTTCCCTACTACGGAAGGGTTTTGTGAGGACAAGCTTACTAATAGAGATGAGACAATACACTAGAGATCCACAGGTAAGTACATTGTATAATGCAAGTATTTCAGTAACAGATGCGTTTGAAGCAGTTCACCAAGGCTGACCAATAGCTACAGTTCCTTCTAACAGTTTAGGGTAGAACTCCACTAAGAGCCCTGGTATTTACAGTTACCAAGTACCACAATTTGCCATTGTCAGGCGATTCTGAGGAGTTTTCCAAAAGTACCAGCTCCTGGACTCAGGAAGTTAGATGAAAGTTTCAACTCTCACTTGCAACAAGAGCGGAGAAAAGCTCATGGAAAGTAACTTGAAAATATGAATACTAAAAATGCAGAGAGACCCCGAAGGCAAGAATGCAGAATAACAAAGCATTTCCCCCCCCCCGCCTTTTTAAAATAATTGGCTTTTTTTTTTTTAAAGCACTGGGAGATGGCAGTACTGGATGGAGGAAAAACAAAACAAAATAAAAGACCAAACCGTGTGTTAGATCTCCTGCTACATTACTGGTTGGCTACTGCTACCTGAGGAGCGTGCGAGACATAATATAGATCTAAACTATACGATACAAAGTAGCTTTGTCCCCAAATCTACAGAAATTCCCTCTGACAAATTCAAGCAAAATTTGTTAAAGAGGAAGGTACCAAAGAGTATGGGTTTTTACTAATGCAAGAGAAATTAAAGGCTTTCTGAAGTCTTTTAAAGTAAAATACAATGCTATGAAACCAAAACACCAGTAGTGCTCATAATCTGCCTTTACCTCAACTTTCTCCACAGGCAAAGGCTTTCCATAAACACTTTCCCACTGAACCAAGATTGATAGTATTTATGTAACTGTATCACAGGACTACTTTTCAGACACCAGTGACAAATTCAAGAAACAAAAGACAGTACATACCAAAAAGCTGCCAAGCTTGACAATGAAGCTTAATAGCTTCTGTTGTAAGGAATAGGAGAAGTCGTTGCTAACTTCACATTTGTCCAGGTCCCTTTCCTCCTGGAAAGTTTAATTACCACCATCTTTATGATGCTCCAAAAGAAACAAAACAACCAGTATCACCAATACGGTACACTTTTCAAATGCCAGAGGCAAAAAACAGAGCAGTGAACATCCACAGAAGGTAACCGTCTAGTGGACTAGTCATCACAGCAAAAAACATCTCTTCCCTGTTATCAAAGACACAAGGAGGCACAGAGTTGACTCAACCCATCCTGTTCTACATCACTGACAAGGGAGCAGCTGGAAAGTGTGGAATGCACCTGCCTTTTCATCTTACCCCCTATTAGGTCAGTTCCATTATATCCAAACATGAAACCTCAAATAAGTTTAGTAAAAACTACCATTTAGCTCCTACCTGCAAAGAAGACAGAAGTGGATTTTTTTTTTTTTTTTTGAGTTTCATAACAAGTGAAATACATCAAAAACTTTTCCGTAGACTCAAGAAAAACTCCAGGTTTACAAAAACAGTTTCAGACTGAGCATAGCTTTGGTACTATTCCCAGTGGTTTTACATTGCATACTATAAAACACACCAGTTATGTAGTCTCAGAATACACAATTGACGTGTTCTTCTGTAAATCCATCTCGTTGGCAAGATCTTTCCACAATTTTTCTGCCTAAATGTATTGCCAAAGCGCTGTTTGACAAATACTCATTTTCTTTAAAAAAGATATTACAAATTACTAACTAAATTCTGACTCTAAATAAGCTCTTTGATCCAGAAAGATGGTCATTTCACTGTTGTTCATACGCACTGTTTATGATGAAGGCCCAAAATAACTTTTTCCTACAGAGCTTCTTCGGACTTAATGTTTTCTTCTGTTTTTATTCTGCAATTAGGTACATATATATACACACATATATGCACCATAGAGCACTGTTCAATATTTTATCATCTGCACCTGTTTGCCATCACATGACTTAGATACAAGACAATGAAGTTTTCCTTTGAGCACCACTGCATCATTAGCTGCTGCAATGCCATCATTTACATTAGAAGTAAACAGAAGAAAATCAGAAGAAAACACTGCCAAATACAAATTAAGATTTTTCCAAGTCTAAAAGCTGTTCTTTATTTCGTAAGGAATGTGTACGAAGGGACAGGTTCACAATCAGTTCTTTCCCAACACAGGGATATGTTTCAAGAGGCCTGCTGCTTTGACATGAGTCAGATTTTTTTAAAAGCTTCTTGCACAACTTGAGCACACATTCAGTACTAATAGATTGGGCTTTAAAGTCGACTAAAGAACTGAAAATCCTACCTATTCCCATTCACAGAAAAATACATCAGATGCATATGTGAACATGAATTTTACCAGTTAAACTGTTAGAAGTATATGCAAGGTGTATGAATTTACAGAGCAGTAAGAACAATGGTTTTCAGCCCCAGAGCTGCTTAAGGTTACTACTGTTCACATTTTGGTGATGAAAACCTTATCTGATCTTTCCCTCCACTTTTTCCTCCTCAAAGCACATACACACAATGTACAATTTGTAATCTTTCACAGGCAAGATCCAATGCATTAAATTTTTGCACCCAAAACACTGCATGCATCAGAAGCAGGTGGTTTAGCTTGAAGTAAAATCTTTTCCCATTGTAGGCTGAAGTCTCTCCAGTGAATTACAGACAGAAGTTTCAGTAATTTCAGTATCTGTAAGGACATATGCAAATCAGACCCTGAACTTAATATTACGGGTTGTTTGATTTCAACAAAATTTTAAAACCTTAGAACAGAAGCAGCAGCATATTTTAATCAGCTATCTTCTCAGGCATTCACTGCATGAAGTACCAGTTGCCTGGGGGTTATGAAATAATACTAAAAACTTTATAATCATTCATTGATTTAGTTTTGAGCGCAGTATATCATTTGAATCCAATGGGAACATAAAGAGCTATTTGTGAGGTCAACCACAGTACAGACAGAGGCTGACATGATATCGATGGCAAGGTGGAAAGAAATTGCCAAATACAGCAGATCAATACCTCGTTTCACTGTTACAGCCTTCTGCAGACATAAAATATATATCTTTACAGCTACGAAAATAATAATAATGAAAGTGGGAGATAAATGCTTCCCTCAAGGTAAACTATTTGATTAGCTGAGGGCAAAGGTGACAATAGCAGTTACACTAAAGTAACTTTACAGTCTTAAATAAAAGCGGTGGGATGAGCAGCCGATAAAAGGGTAAAATGAAACTGAGCAAATTCTAGGAGACATACTACATTCTTTGTAAAAGAATTACATCTATGTGCACAAAGGCTAAAAAGTTTATACTAAATAAGGTAAACAGTTTCTTCCCATAGTAAGACTTCAGTAACTTCAAAAAAGTTTTGAAGTTACAGCACTATCATTTTCTATCTAGAGGGCTTCAAAGGTATGTCCTATCTGTACCATACTTTAAATGGCAATACATAGCCATAACCACATTGTGCACTTCACTATTGAACCTAACAGAACACCGTAACACACTATAGAGTTTTTTAGCCTCAACTGAAGGGAAGAGGATCACGTGATATTCTGGATGCTCTTGGTCATTAAAGGTTAACTGAATAATTTAAGAAACAGATGAATTATTAAAAACATGATAGCCCAACTCTGCTTCAGGTGAAGGCTGTGCAAGTTTGATCACCAACTCCACTGGGAACAGAAGCAAGCTTTACCCACTCACCATTCACCTGTCTTGCTTTCACTAACTGGTCAGATGAAACTGAATCCCACACGCCATGTAAGAGAGAAGTATAGCCTTTTTCCCCCCTAACAAATCTGTATGTAGAAGTGACAGCAGGCCCAGTACTGCATGTCCTGCAGGGATGTTCCACTACAGCTTCATTTCAAAGATGCCATTCCTCCTGGAACTGCTACACTTATACACCAGCTTCAGAATCAGAAGACAACAGGGTCTGAGTGATCTACACCTGAGACCACCTAGCCTTATGAAATTAAATCATGTGCTAAAAACTTGCAAAATATTATTCCTCTGAATTAAATGAAGATCCCTCTTCATAAAAACATTCATACAAAACTGAAAATTCAATCCACGTGAAGTTTTATTCTCTACAAAACACAGAAAAGATTTCCACAATGTACTTTCCCTGTTGGGTTTGGTGTCCCCTCCTCCCCTCTTGTTTTTTTTTTTTGAGAATTTAATTTTCCTGAATGTCACAAGCTATAGAAATATTTGAAAAAAGTAAACAACAATCATGTTTTCAGACACTACATCTCTACAAAAAGAGTTGCCCTTCCAGCCCCTTCTTTTTCCATTATATCTTACAAATCCAATGATAATTATGGATGTACCTACATGCACAACACCACTTTTGGAAAACTTCAGAGATGATCGTTTTCTTTGTCTTGGTGTTGCTGTTTAAGAACATACTGCCATAACATGTTCAACCACAGTCTAGCTGCAAACTAAGACAACAGAAAACTTCTGCTAATAGAAGTGCATTTGCTTCTCCCCACATCCAGAAAATGCAATTACTCAGAATGGATCATCTGTCTTTTTTACTATAGAACACTAAAGCTTTCCTTTGCATAGGATTTTAAACATCTACTAAGGCCCTATCTGGTGTATTTTTCATTTGATGGCAAGCAGAGCTCACCAGTGTCTCTAGAGTTGCAAAATAAAAACTTAAGTCTCGTGGAGAGAAGGACTACCCGGAAAGGTACCTCAATATGTTTTTAGAAAAGGTGAAATCACCCTAAATGATAGAAGTTGAATCAGTTAAATTAAGACAAAAATAGAAAGGAAGGGGGTAATTACGCAAAAAACACGCTGTTGGTTTTGCCAGAGCAAATACCCACTTGACACTACAACAACAACAAAAAATTCCTAAAATGCATGGAACAGTAGGAGTTTCTTTAAAATAATCAAGCAGTTCTGCATCTTGTCCTGCTTCTAGAACCACCATCATGAACTCCTCCCACAAGCTGGCAAGCTACCAGTGGTTGTGATGTGGTATGAACCCATTTTAATAAGTCTAATGAAAGGTCAGGGTTAATGGAATCATTTCCTACAGCTGTGTCCTACGAGGTATTGTGCACCTGTAACAACTATTATACTTGTGGTATGCAACCAAGCCAAAAATCCAAATTTCACTTGGCTAGAGGCCATACAAGTAACAGACATAAGCTTACAGTCTTAACATACGAGTCGATCAAAAATGAGAGGAAAAAAGATGAGACCAAGCGGAAAAAAGAAGCCAGCCCAAGAGTGCACACTCAAATACGGCAGACCTAAGGACAGCTCCTATTCCAGTGCCTCACGTAGTAGATCACCAGGATCAAAGTAAATTGAAGACCCTTAGGCCCTTGGCAATTGACTACTCTGACATTACTCATACGCAATAGCCTTACAGGCCACAGTCAACAAAACGTGAAATCGTGTTTTCAGTATCCATGCTCCTTGCATCCTTAGCTCCAAAATGTTAGAAGATTCTAATACATGAAACATAGATCAGTTCTTATTTACTGCAAAAAACAAGAGACTGAATGTAAAACAACATGTTTAATAAATCTGAGGAGTCTAAAGTACCGATATAATTCAGAGCACCAAGATAGACACGCACTACTTAATTAAGTGGGTGATGTTCTAGTTAAAACAAAAAGACAACCCTGGGCCATAGCTAAGATTAAGCACTCGCTCTTTCAAAGGAAGCTCCTACTATTATCAATATAAAGGCCTTAAATCACAAAAAATAAACCATCTAATAGTCTGTATTCAATAGTAAGTAGAAAGTCAGGACAGACTGATTTGGATTAACACATTTTCAGTTATAACAAGTAATTTTACAGAGGATTAGTATCTTGATGGTCTGATCAATACTAGGCACTGCTGCTATTACAGATGAAGAGAAAATTACCCCTCCAGTAATAAAGTGTGTATGTCTTGGTTCTCCTTCATTTGCCGAGTCCATTACTGTAATGGTTCCAGCATTAGCAGCTGAGGCAATTTAAGCAGCAGGAACGTGATGAGTTTAAAAGCAAGGAACATTTGCCACTCACTCTTTCTTGTATTTTACACTGCATAGGCAAGGCACCTGACCATTTCCAATATACAAATCATGTGTTATGTTACTATCAACACTATTTCTTAATTATTGTCTCATTAATAATGAGACGGGCCAATAATGTGATTACCACAAAAATTCCTACTGGCATATTGGCTGCTGATTCTGCTAAAAGCTGCACGCCATCTACCTAAGCAGAAATATGACATGACAACAAGCTTATTTAACTGCATCTAAGCTGTTTCATTAAATAGATTCTTTTAGAAGTCGTATTTAGGCAAATTAAAGTTAATCTGCCAATTAGAAAAAAATAGTGTTTTCATATCTTTAGAGGCAGAACAATAACAGGAAACAAGAAATTAATGTAATATTTGAACAAACTCTGATATGGCAAAGTTGATACACTGCATTGCATAGGTAACATTTTTCACCATTAATCCTAAAATCTCTGAAGTGACTGAAAATACTTGCCTATTTTTCCCCTCAGTATTAATAAGCTTAGGCAACCTATTTTATCTCAAATATATAGTATTTTCCAGCCAGCAAAAGCAAGGATGATGCAGGAAACATGACTTTTCCTTGAAATCTCAGCCAAACCACTGTTCCCTTTTACTCCTTGTAAATAAAACACATGCAAAGCTTTGAGTTATTTAAAGCTTTATATTGCCTTGCCGCTTTGTCTAATGTCTCACAAATGTGAAATTGCACATATCTTTGTAAAAGCCCTTGTGAATATTCAGATATGTGCATATTGATGCATTTATTATTTGTATAGCAATAACTTTATTGGATTGGGGTCCCAGCTGCACTGGGAGCTGTACAAATATAATAGTAATGTCTGTGGAATAAATTCTCTGTAGCTGGTTCTGGCTTCACAGTAATGTGAATTAGCATAAACAGCTACAAAAGGTAATTGTGAACTGGGCTTAACAGTCTATTCCAGAGCCCCATCAATGTAATCTTTTTCAAGTAAAAGAAAATAATACTCCAGACTAGCTGAGCATCCCGTCTTTCACAGGGTCTTAATAGGCAAATAGTGGCAAGAGGAAGAATATAAATGTAGTTGCTAGAACTAGCCATCTGTCACATTGAAACTTACTTCAAGCATTTTTGATAAATTAAGTCCTGAGAACAGTCATGTGTTACAGATGAACTAATCAAGGTATTAGTCTAAAAGCAAGGTGGCTTTCCTCCCAAGTTTAGGAGGAAAAAAGAAATTCTAAGTAGACTACCAACTAACAGGCTTGTGTTTGTAGTAAACTTTTGCTGGGTACCGCGTAAAATAAAAGCAAACTGACCATACCTCTGACCAACAGTGCAAACAAAGAATAACTGTGATTTGACTAATTAAAAACTGAATTTTAAGTAAACAAAAAAAACAAAACACACTTATGGGGTGGACAGTTCAATTAAAATGTCTCCTGTTAATGAGTAACATCTAGTCTAACAGCTCTGCTTTTATGCACAAAAGTAGTATTTGCTGTGGGGAAGACTAGAGAAGTTGATGGCATGTAACATCTCAAAAGAGATTAGAGGTCATTGTCATTAGAGATGTAAGAATAATTATGTTCTGCAACCCACTTATGACTCAGAGGGTTATTCCACAGGAGACTGGCATCCCCAACATCGTGTTTAAAACAGTTGCATAATTAACTTCTGGCTATGATTCCCCAGCTTTTTTCAGACCCTCTTCCCAGCAATGAATTTACGTCCTCCTTCTACAGGCAGGAGCCCTCTTAGGCTAAGAGCAGCAAATACCAGCATTAACAGTTTCATTTCTGCTGGATGCTCAATCTTACTCAATCCAACCAAGTGATCTGCAGTGTGGAAATTGCTGTGTAACAGCACCGCACTCTAAAGAAGTTCTACCACACGTCCTTGGAACAGAAGTGTTATTCTACAACAACATAAATCAAAACTTGTTAAACACATGAACACTAGAGAGAGAACAGCTTACCGTATATAAGAAACATACTGCATAATTACAAAGCTAAAGCCAAAGCTTCGGATATACAGCATTTAACTGTACACGAGTATTGCAAAACAAACTTTTATTCAGGATTTCATTCTCCAGAAGAGAAGCGTTGCCAGGAGATGCATAATCCAAACCAGCCTCTCTATCCAACCACTTCCCTCATTAGTAGGCCTCATAAATCCTACTCTCCAGAAGAGGTCGGGTTAACCTCACTAATATTTGGTTTGCTATGAAAAACTTTGATCAGGACCTAAATGAAACTCCTGGCAGAGCTACTACAATAACTATGCGCTTCCTTTACCTTCAGCATTTCTTCGGTGTGCGACATAAGCAAACAATGCTTAAACTCAGGGACTGAAGGGTGAACTAGCTTAGTGCCAGGATCCCAAAGATTACATCTGTAATTAAGTTGCATAAAATAATATCAGTTGGTATTACTACAGTATGAGGATGATCCCCTGAAGAGAAAAGGTACATTTGTTTTTGTATAACCCTTCCTCTTCCCATCGCTGCCTTCTCCTTTCACTTCCTTCATTCTCAGACATTCTACAGGCTGCTTTTGTTTCACTTTCAATATACTCAAAACTTGTGTCAAGTAGCACCCAATCTATAAGGCAACCCCCTAAGGCCTCCTGTGGGTACTCACACCTTTAAATTCTCTATGATGAAAATTAAGAAGAGATCCATTCTCGTGTGTGCACCTACAACATCTAAGTACGTCTACTCTTTCGCTCCAGCTTTCTTGTGTTTTTCCTTATACATTGATCCTCTGATACCTCTTCACATGCCTTGTCCTCCACAATCTTTGCCAGGGTAGCTTAAAGTTCCATCCTCTTACTCCCTATATCCTTAAATACATATGTCCTGTCTTACCAACAGATATTATTCTCTCCTAAAGCAAATGATTCCCAGATATGTTTAAGATATACTGCAATGCAAAAGCTAAATTCAGGCCTTGGATAGATAGCTTAAATGTACAGACTAACAGAAATACTTATTTTTCCTGCAACAAAATTGCATTGGATTGGATGGGACAGCTTACACCTGTGTGTTTTCACATGTGTAGAAAGAACAGAACACAAGCAAAACACTTAAGTTACTGTCCTTCATCAGAGAGGAATAGCAGAAAAACTAAAAGAAAAATGGCCAGGTTGGCCTTAAAGAGTTGCAAAGAATATCACTACAGTGAACATGCCTTAAACTTCTTTTCTGTTAAAGCATTTAGATGCAAACTGTTAGGTCAAACCTTTTACCTATCCCTGTAGGGAAGTAACATTTTAATATTAAAAAGTAAGTTAATAGCAACACCAAAACCAGTGTGTATTATATGCAAGTGAACTGAATTATTATCTTAGAAAGCTTTTTCTAAATCTATAGTGGAATTAGCCTTCTTTCCATCAACACCACTGAAATTGACGTTGTGTTTTCAAATAAGTGCCCTTCTGTTTGCCTGTAACAATATTTTGTAAACAAAATCAGTAGAGATACAACAACCATCAAGAGCAGCTGCCAAATGTTGGGCAATGGGAAAGAAACAAGCCCTCCAAGGGCACCTGAAGCAGCCACGCACCCACCAACGCACGGCCGCCCTGCACACGGGGTATGCTCATCTTGAACACGCGTGTGTAACTGCACTGCCTCTAAACGCGTTGCCAGGATAAAACATTAAAAGCCAGGGTGCTGTAAGAGACCTAGAAACGTTTACTTGCTTAGGATAAGCTTAGTGTAGAGTAAGAGTACTTTTAAATTTGAAAATAAAGGCGCAGCTACGTAACACGTCATCTCGCTGAGGGCGCGTTGACAAAGTATCACATTTACTTCAACGGTTCCCTCACGCAGCACTGCGAAATTGCCTTTTAGCTGAAATGTCCAAGCCCCGTAGGTAAAACCTTCACTACTAGCTGCTGCCGGAGCTGTACGAGCTTCCCCTCCTCAGCGGCGGAGGGGAGCCCGAAAACCCGGGGCCAAGTCCAGGGCGCTACGAGAACCCGGTGAGGGCCGTCCCGGGCCGTGCCCTGCAACGGCTCTGGCCTGAGGAGGTGCTGCCCGAGGTGCTCCGGGTCTCTGCTGCTGCAGAGACTGCAGGGACACCGAGCTCCACGGCGACCTCCGAGTCTCCTCACACGGGGCTCCCGGCCGGCCCCCGCGCTGCCCCTCGCTACGCGGCAGCCCCGAGGGGAGCTCCCCCCGCCCCAGGCCCCCTCCTCGGGGCTGAGGGGGAGCAGGCAGCAAAGAGAAGGTACCTTCAGTTCTTTCTCCCGCTCCCCCGCTCTCCGCTTCATGGTGCCGCCTCAGCCGCCCTCCCCGCGCTGCTGCCGGCGCCCGCCTGGCACCCAGCTTTCAGGACGACTACAACTCCCGGCGCGCGCCGCGGCACGGACGCGGGAAGAGCCCCTTGTAGTCCCGCGCCCAACACTGCGGCGGCGCTCGGCCTCCCGCTGAACTACAACTCCCAGCAGGCAGTGGGGAGCGGCGGTCCCCGGAAGTGGAAGGGTTCGGCTAGCAACAGCTGCAGTTGCTAGCGGAACGCTGAGAGGAGGCGTAGGGCTGGCGGGCAGCTGTGAGTACGGGGGAAGCTTTTTCCTCTCTGGGGCACGGCGGGGGGAGGACAGCGGTGCCGGTGCCGCTCAGGGGCACGCGGTCCCACGTCCCGAAGCGGGGCAGCGCCGGGAACCGGCGTCGCTGAGGAGCGGGGGCTGGCGCTGAGCGCGCTCAGGGACCGCGCTCCCCCAGCGGGCGTTCCGCGCCTCGGGGCTCCCTCGGTCACAGGCTGGTGCCCGTGGGGAGAGGCAGGGCGTCGCCCCTTTTTTTTTTTTTTTTTTTTTTGATTTGTTTTTAAATAGCCCTATAGCCCTCCTCACTTGTGGCTTCTAGGATGTGCGTGAAACGTAAAAACAAAAAAAACCGTTGGACTGGAATAGGAGTTGTGTTCCTGCGCCCGAGGGCGGGAAAAAGCCGGGAGCGTTGCCTTCCCTTCGTGACGGAAACACTAACGCGCTCCTCTGCCCCCGCCAGCCGCGTGCGTTTGTGTCAGAGCTCTGCTTGTGTCAGAGCTGAGGAAAATTTGGAAAGCACTTGTAAAATATGTTGAAAGCAAGACGCTGTTGTTTTGATTGTTTTTTTCCGTGTTTCAGCAGGACTTCCAGGTCTGAGAGATGTTTCTTCTCTCAGACCGCAGCAGAATGTGATGTTCTGGTTTCCTAATACCTTCCATATCGTCTCTCTTTCTTTTCCTTTACCACTCCCCAAAAAAACTCACAGTACTGCAACAGATGATGTTTGAAAGATGATATGTGTGTATGCTCCTAACAAGCAGTATGTGAGATTATTTTAGATGACAAGCCCAATAGACTGCAAGCACCTAGCCTGAAGGAGTCGATAGAGGAAGAATGTAGGCTGGAAATACTTTGTGATAGGCTCAGATGGGTGGGTGGTCTTTCCCTCTCTCTCTCTCTCTTTTTTTCCTTCCTCTACCAGAGAGATGGAATGTCTTTTAGTAAGGAAAGCATCATCTTGGCCATGGCCAAGATTCCTGAAGTTCTAAATTCACGTTGGAAGAATTAAGAAAATGTCTTAATTTTTATGATTTCACTAGGAAGTTTCTCTCTTAGCCCCACTAGCTGAGAACTTTTGGAAATTCAAGTAGTCACCCCCTCAGATTTGCTGTATTGGAATGATAGTGGGAGAGCAGTATGCTTTTCTGAGTCTTCTAAGGATTTGGGCATAAAGCATGAGCTTTGATACTCTAAGTATTCACTACTGTCTGGTCTTGCATAACACTGCAAACTTGCATGCAGTTTTTAATGGTAATTTTTTGCCGTAATATAAGTGGCGATGGCACCAGCCTTGTAACTCATGCAGTGTATAAGAAAGCTACTGTTTCTGTAACTTCAATTACTATATCTAACATTTTTGCTTATACCTGACTTTAAATTCTCATAGGTTAATTCCAGAGATACGGAGAAAATTTGTCTATTTGTGTGTGAAGTTATTTGGGGGGGGGCTGTTGGTGTTAGGAACAAGAGGGGCTGAAGTGACCGTAGGGTAACCTCTCTTGGAAATAAACTGTTTTAAGTTGTTGAGGTTCAGCATGGCATGTGGATCCATCCAGTTGCAGATAATTTTTTTAATCTCTTTTGCTTTACTGTGCAATTTTATTTTAGGAAACACCAGGCTCTGAAGTACAATCACTTTTGTAGCCATGTTGCTGTATGCTTTCGTCAGATGTAATCACTTCAGAAGTGCTTTCCAAAGAAGTAACTTGGAACTCTTTGGAGAAATCCCGTATGCTTTTAGAAATAATGCTGGAACCATTGACTGCAAGGAAAATAATTTTAAGTGTTTGTGATTGAGACTGGGTTAACATTAAAGAAGTAACTGTACACATGTAACAGGTGGTTTGGCGTTTGAAGTATCCTCAGAAAAGAAACATAAAGGATGGTTGTTAGTGATTGTTAGATATGTAGGTGGTCTTAGAAACAAATTTCAAGGTCAAATTCTATATCTGTCATTATATTTTGCCTCCCTGAAACCATGATGCAGGTTTGCACTGTGTCTATCTAAAAGTACTCTTTTTTTTATTAAAATAGTTATATTTTTTTTTCCCCCTACCCTAGGACGGAGAAGAAAGATAAATGCTTCATTTCTGTCACTTTGTAATGACAATGAAATGACTAATTTTTGGTTTTACTTTTAAAAAATTTTACTTCTCTAACTTTTCTGGACTTCAGATTTATAGCAGCTTTATTTCATCATTGGTTTTCTAGTCATGTCATTATGCTAATAAAACGAGTAGATTTCTTTCACACTGAAAATAACAGATATCCGTAGCAAAGTTTTTTTAGCAGGAGGCAAATAATGCAAAACCAGAAATGTTTGCCTGTGCCTATTATTGTGCTAGAGCTTTTGAAGCTTGATTTTGATAGACCATTAACATTGTGGGGTGGTGGTGATAACATATTTGTTTAGTTCCTGACCTCTCTGAAATTGCCAAAAGAAAAAGAAACAGTGCAACTTCTGATTTGTCAAGACTAAGACAATCACATCCTGGAAAGATATATAGTGATAGCATCTTCTCCTTGCTACCATCATGAACCAAATTTGGATTGACCAAAATTCATCCAGAGATGAAGGTTTCTGTTTCACTTTTAATCACAGTTTCTGTAATGATGTTGACAGTGACACATAATAATGACTGCAATAGTGAACCTAGAAGTGAGAGAAGTCAATGACTGCAGATCGCACTAATTTAACAAATTACAAAGAAGTTTTGTGGGATTCCTGTGACTAACACAAAAAGAGCTGAGAACACCGAAGAGACACTTGATGATATCAATCATTAGAATTGTTCCATTGGTTAAAACGTCAGCATGACATGGACATCAACATCATGAAGTATTGTTCTCCCTTTCTGTGACTAACAGCATTGAAACTGCAAACTTACTGTTAATTTACAAGCAGAGATCAGCTCAGGCATTTAAACCATTATGACAAGGAATCGTGTGTTCCATACATAAGGAAAATGTGTTCAGGTTGTTATAAACAGCGAAAGCTGGAATTAATACTTTACCTGAAATTTTAATGAATAAAAAAATCAGAAGATTGAAAGCAAGACTGACTTGATCAGGGGTTATAATGACTGTGGTTTAAGGGGTTGAATGTTCACGAAGAGCAGAATAATATGACTTCCCTTCTTGTCAGGCTGAAATGATCAATCTAGGAGCTTCTTATCAGGACTGCTTACACAGTATTATTTCTTTGCAATAGTACTATTTGAAGAGAGCTGTCTTTATGAGTTTGGTGAGAATAATTAACGTTTTAAAGTTTTGTTGAAAACTCCACTTTCACTAATCCTTTTCTTTCCTTTTCGACAAAGTTATAAGGAGACTTGTTTGTGATAGAAGACTTTACTGGCAGAAGAAAGGCATATCTTTAGCAGCGGTTTTGGTTGTGATAGATTTAACAGATACTTCCTGGAATGTCTGTGGATTATACTGCGTCACTTTTGTCCTCTGATGCTGGTCTTTACTAGCATCGCTGTTAATTTCCCAGTGCTTTTGTAGATGTTTTTGGATTTATTATGGATTTACGTCAGCTAAAGAAAGAGTGTAACATTGGGGGGGAAAAAAGACTGTCCAAAGGACATTTTTAATGCTATTTCAGCCTTAACTGACTTTATGGCCAACATACAATTTTCTGCACTGGATAAGAAGAAACAGTAGTTGTTAACAAATATCTTCACACATCACACTGAAACTACGGTACTGCTTTCTCACATTAATGCTTTCCTAATCTCACTTTGGCCTGTAGCTAAGCTTCCTGTTGCCTTGAGAAAGGGGTGTGTGGGGGGGGGGGGGGGGTGTGGTGCGCGCGCGCGCGTGTGTGTGTGTGTGTGTTTTCAGATTTATAAGAATTGTTCACAGGACAGTCTCTGTCTTAGAAAGTAATTTCTCATGTGACTAAGATTGAAAGAAGACTAAGAGAATAGTTGGCAGTGCTGAAATGACTTCGTAACCCCACAGCACCTCTGTTTTGAAGAGTACCATTCAAAGTGTGGAAGGTGGCATTACAATCTGATGCCTTAATCCTTGAGCTGTCCTAAAACAAGTGAACAATTAAAAAAACCAAAACAAACAAACAAAAAACCCACACACCACAAAAAGACCTGCAGGTCCTTCTCCCTCTCCATGTGTTTAGAAATACAGACTTAGCCCAAGGATTGCTGAAGACAATGGAACTAGGAAGTTAAAAAAGCTAATTCTGCAAACATTAAATAAAATAGGAGCTATTACAATAGAAAGGAAGCCATATTTTGTGCACAGATTAAATCTGACATAATGTTAAACTTGAAAGTCTCGATTGTCCCCTGAGCCAAACAATTGAGAAAGGAGCATTTACAGTTATGTATGAGTCTGTCATTTCAGTGAATCTGTCATTACTTTTATACGATGTAATTGTAGTTCATTCTAGACTCACAGTTTAAGTTACAGATGGAGAAGAATTTTGTTTGAATTTTGTTATCCACAGATAAGCCATGTCCGTTCCAGCTGATGAAACTGTGGGGGACCTGCCTGTGAGAGATGTGGGTCTAACTCTAGCTGGAATTGGAGGATTACAAGGTTTGTACCAGCTGCTATTTATTACAGTTACAGACTTTGATCAGTGGCTTCTTTAGGTTCTTTCTAAAAATGTTTCTGACATTCACACTCACAAAATTAAGTTCAAATAACATTGCAAATCTGGATTAAATTCTGAAAGGTAAAAGATACTATGACCCATTTTGAGTTCACGTTACTTGTTATGAGAAGGACATTGCCGCAAGATGCTAAAATCTGCAAATCTCATTGATCTGTATCCTTCATTCTTCCACGGAAAAAAAAGAGGGCTTTTTTGCTGAATTGAGGACAAGGCCAGACCCATTTAACAAAATGGGAACCAAAAGTAGAAAGCTATTCTGACATGCTACTAAGTTGCTATTAGAATGGAATTACTGGGCTCAGTCTTGTATCTGAGTAAATTTACAGAATTATGAGTTAATCTTTTCCAGTTTCAAGAGAGTATGTTTACTTTGAAACAGATTAGAAAGTATCTCTGTGGCAAGGATCATCTTGGCTTTTTAGTATGTTTCACAGTACCTTGTTATTTGCTAAACTGTTGTTGTTGTTCAGTAGTTAATACATTTGCCATATCATTTGAATTACTTTTTTATCTGTAAGAGGTAGGAAACAGGAAGTGATTAATATGCCAATAAATCTGAAAAAATTAGCAAACTCATACAAATGTGAAACATCAAATTACTTGAGAACTTTCAGTAGTCAATATTTCAAAATGAGAGACTGGACTACATGATGTTGGATGTATTGAAGGTAATTTAAAGTCATCTTGGTTTGGGTAGAATCATCAACTACACAGAATGTTAAAGCTCGACAAGCTGTATCACGAATCAGTCGAGAGGAGCTGGAAGACAAATTTCTTCGCTTACGTGATGAGAACATCTTACTTAAACAGCATGCAAATAAGCAAGAGGAGAAAATTAAAAGGTATGAGTTTTAATGGTTTTATTTTGTTTTTATTTTAGCTCAAAGTAACACTTTTGCTACTTAAAGCATTAATTATCAACAAATTAAAAATGATGCTGATTTCTCTCAGAGAACTCTTCAAAGTGGTCTCTCAAAGCCTTGGTATTTCGTACATTCCCTTCTGCCCTACTGAAACTTCACGTAGTACATTCTACAATCAGTCATTGCTCTGTGAAAGTGTTTTCTACTAAGAAATGGAGAATTCTGTAGTACAAATAAAACACCTGGAAACAACATCACTGTACCAACTTACCAGGTCATATAGTCATTCTTGAGTATTGAAGAGGATTTAGGCGAAAGAGAAGAGTTCGTCTTGCAGTGATTGGAGCTGTTTAGATTTTAAACAAATATTGAGTAAGAGACAAGGTGGACATGAAACAATGGTAAAGGAGTTAAAGGTAAAAAGGTAAAAATTTAGGAGGATAAGAGAGATTACTGTCAGAAGAAGAAAACTAGAGTAGGTCTCATAAGGGTTTCAAAAGCAAATACGTGAACTTAAAAAAAAAAGTGTCTGTTGCTCTCTATTGTTTATATTATTTCAACAGTGTTAATCTGTGTGATGATAGAAAAAGCAATAAGATTAGGCCTAAAGTTTTGGCTATGTTGATTATGTACTTCTCAATTAAAGGTTTAATTAGAGAAAACTGGAAATCAGTTTCAGTACTTTCTTAATATAGTTGGCCTTAGTCCATTAGGAATGTGAGCATTAAACATGAATACAAAAACATCTCTCTCACTTTTAACTGATATCTTACTAATTTTTTATTGTTTTTACAACTATTAAGTTTTTTTGTTTGTCTTCACGTAGACTTTGTGCAAGTGATGTAGAAACATCAACTTTTCCTCTCTTCATATACCTTTCTTCTTAGCAAAGTTGCTTAATTTTGTTCATGAATGAGATGTCCATATACAAATTTCTCTATGAACTACTACCGCCTTGTCAGTATAGGTGGGGAAAAACACATTCTGGGCTCTTTTGAGGAGAGATGAGGACTGAGATGCACTCTCAAATGAGATCTACATCATTCGGTTGCAAAAGGAGAAATTAATTAACTAGGAAAATATGGAACAAAAGACTTTATTTTTAACTTTTAATTCTATTTAGCACTTGGGAACAAGGAGAACTGTACATTATGATCAGCAAGTTATCCATAAATTACAATGTGAGATACCAATTACACACCAATTGTAATGCAGAAGTTTTTGTACTGTCTGATTCATAATATCAATACCTTTGCCAAAATTAGAAGATAAGGTGTTTTAAGAGATTTTTCTCTTTGTCAGCAGTAGCAAAAATCACTTATTGCAATTAATTTTTATTTTGTTTTCTGATCGTCTCTGTGGTGTGGGGGATATTTTTATGATGCGTGGCATTTAGAGCTCCATCTAGAGAGGTACACCTCTGTTTGCCACTTTGAAGCTGGTAGCTTGGGTTCATAGCAGTGCTTTCTGAGTACAAATACAATAGGTATTCTGGGAGCTGAAGAAGAGGCTATGGAAGCTTAATTATTAATCAGCACTTTCATCCTAGAATTGAAATGACCTATACAGAAAGATTCTGCTCTTTTTTTATTCTTCTCTGTCCTCCCAAAAGTTGACTAACATCTAGCCTTTTATCATCTAGTTAACCACAAAATACCTTTACAAATATGGCCAGCTCTCCTTTCTTCAGGGTAATAGATACCTTTGTTGAAGAAGCCCCAGGTGCATGGTATCAGTGTACTCAGGCATACACAAGCAACTTTAGGGTTATTAGCTCCAATTTAGTGTTGTGCTGGCAATCCCAATCTGGATTCAGCAGAGCTCTTCATGGTATTACCATATTCTGCAAGGAGTAATTAAGTCAGAGGTGCAGTGATTCTGTGTTCACATTGTGCTGTACCTAAGCTAATTAAACCTTGCTGCATCTAACTACAGGTCAGAAGCTAACCAATTCCTGAAAGGGCATCTGAAGATACTGCCTCTGGAGATGGGACTATTTCATACCTTTCTAAAGTCCAAAAGGTTCTTTCCTATCGATTCATCAGTCAGTGAGCCAGGATCAAATTGACCAGCCTAACTTCCATCTTTTCTGTCAGGCTACTATCAAATACCGGATGATGGAACAAAAGAATAGTTTGCTCATTCCAAATGACATTTCCAGTGTTTCTGTTAAATGACTTAGCAAATGCACTCATTATCCACTTAGATAAAATTAGACAGAATGTCCAAATTGGAATATATGAATTAATATTTTAAGGCACAGAAAATACAAAATTGTCAATGTAGTGTTTGTCTAGACTGCCAGAGAAAAATCTTAACTCCTTAAGCTGCATTTCTTTCTCAGCGTCCCTTATGCCAAAAACCTTTGTAACTAGAAGTTTGGAAGGAATTTGCAGTAGAAATACATAGGGGTGGGGGGGACACAACCAAACAAAAAGACTGCTTACAGGCAAGTAACGTTCTGTGACATCCTAAAATTATTACAGATTCTTTTGTTTCACTTTTGTTCTTTTAAGTAGAAGCTTCTGTCCACAAGTATACAAAAATAAAACAAGCCCGTTTAAGCAAATGAAGTGTGTCCATATTTTCAGTTTTCTTTCTGGGCCTGCAAAAATAGATTCCCTGTAAACTACATACAGGTCGAAGATGTGCGACCAATTTTGTAAAGTCTTGAACTTGTCTTTCTCATCAAAGCCACCTTTTCTTTCTTTATATGCCAAGTTTTTTCCATTCACTGCTGGGTATGTTTTCTGTTCTTGTATATTACATCACCTCCATGTGCCCTCTCTGCCTTTTGTTCTAGCTTAGCAATGTTTATCAAAACTAAAGGAAATCAAAGGTACAACTCCTGAGATGCCAAAAGCAAAATTTGTGTCCTTTTAAACATAGATGAAAACCATACTCTCTGTATCTAATTATATTCTTCAGCTAACCGTTCCTTCTCTGAAGCACATCGGTAATACTTACTAAGTATAAAATTGAGTACAGTAATGTGAACTATTAAGGCTTTTTCCTGAGCACCTTCTTAAATATGTCCACCTATACATTTTTTCAGTTTTAGAGCTGAAATATATATTTAAATCCTAAAATGCTGTAAATGATATATCATTGGAATGTTGCGTGTTATTAGCATTCTTTCAATAATTGAATGTTTTGTGGAGTTGTAGCTTTTATAGTTTGGACCACCACATCCAAAATCTGTAACTTTACTTACCAGCATGCAGAGGTTCCTATATAAGGTCATGCGTTAAAAATTACATTTAAGGAGCATATGGAGTAAATATGTGTCCTCCCTTTACTAACCTTAAATGATAAGCCTTAGGAAACTGTTATTTGTCAGTGCTATAAAGCAGATTGCTGCACAGTGGTTTCAATTATCTTCAAAGAGTTCTTCACAGGCAGTAATAGTTATATCAAAACCTGAAATTTATTATTCAGGTTCTATGCTGAAGTCTTCACAGTGATTATGTTCCTTTCAACAGAATGCTTTTTATGCTGACTTTTCACATTCTTTTTCATCTTTTTTTATTATTTTCCCCAGAATGGCCACCAAGTTAATACGGCTTGTTAATGATAAAAAAAGGTCTGAGCAGGTTGGTGGCGGCCTCAAGCGGCTGGGTCAGGCTGTGGAGCTGGAAGAAATGATTGAGCGTTTACAAGAGAGAGTTCGTGAGCTTGAGAAACAAAACGAGAGTCTCCGTAGCAAACTCATTTCAACTAAACAGCAACTCCAGATTCAAGGCCATAGGCCTAGTCCATACAGCTATGTTCAATCTCGTATTAACACTGGACTCAAAAAAGTGAGTGATGCTGCTGGCATGCTGGAGCACACAAAGAAAGGTATAACTCACATGTATTAAAAATATTATTTTGTATACCTAACACCAAGTATTGCTGAATTCAAGCAAGTATATGTGCTTTTCTGCACATTGGTGGGCAATAGTATCTGTAGGCAGAAAGATCATTGTTCCCCCTTTTTCTTGTATTTATAGCAGTCATGATAATTTGTTTGTGTTTTAAGTCTTTATTTTGAGAATCCACAGTGGTAGGGGTAAAACAAAAGTATAGATTTGAAAACAAAGTAGTTATCAAGCAAGTTTTCTAATAGTTAAAATCATGGGACTTTCCTAGTATGATTTCTCTAAATGCATTTGTAAGGCTTACAAAAACATTGTATGGAAAAGTTTAGTGTTATCATGTTACAACAGTTTTACATCTGTAGTTTGTTTGCACACAATTTTCCTTTTTAATTTCAAGGTTTGTTCTAGTCTCTTGACACGTGTGCACAACACTGTAGACTTTTGAAAAATCTATTACGTGTGGACTTCTGAAAGCAAATACCACAGTGCAGCCATCATTAATGATGCTTTTTAGTGTCAAGACTTACTGCTGAAGACAGCCGCACACCCAGTCCTTTATTTCTGATAACTATGTTTGGAAATTGTACTTTAAAACCTTTCTATTTTCATGAGACTGTTTGTAGAAGTAGTTGTAGTCAGGTTTAAAAAAAAAAAAAAAAAAAAAAACAGCATTCCGGTGCTGGCATANGGCCTGGGTTCAAAACGTTTAGTCAGCAGAATTGTTTCCTTAACCTCTACAAGCTATGGAATAGGCTGATGGCCTGTTATATCGTGTTTTTCTCCATCTACCCTTCCCACTGGTCTTTATTTTGGTTATATTAATTAGTCAGGTAGCTAAAACCAGAAATAATGATTATCTTTTTAGACAGATAATGAAAAGCAGTGAGCTCTACCACTTTGATTCTTGAATTTGAATATAGTGGAAGTTTCAACATTTTAAATATATCTGTGTTTTTACACTTCATATGATAAGTTAGGCATTTCTAAACCCAAAAGTGATTTTTTTCTTTAAATAATGCAAAGATGGGGTAAAAATGTATTAAATTTATTCAGACCAACTACTAGCAGGGAAAGATGGGCAACTTGCTTTGAGGATTGCAGAACAAGTGTTGATATGGCATGCTGTAAGGATTTCTCTTGGCATAAAAATAGATGCAGATCAAGGATGTCCTGTGCAAAACTAGGGTTCAGACCATTATTCAGCCAGTGGTTCTCAAACTAGGGACAACTGGGGGCGGGGTGGGGCGGGGAAGAGGTCCACAGAACAATGAGTTGAGGTAATAACTTTCAGAAACTTCACAGAAGTTCCAGTGTACCTTTCTCAGTTCTAAGACCATGCCCAGTCTAGAAGGGATTATGATGATTTGACTGCTGACACCTGACACGAATATGCTGTTTCTTGAATGTCCTTTTCTAAGGTGAAGACTATTGTTAAAAATCTAGTAACCAATGAATATTGGACACAGAACTTGGATGTGGTAGTGCTGTCTTCCAGAAACTCAGAGATTTTCTATAGTATTCGTAGCATAGGATGTTTCATATTTTCTCATCCTGCCCTTGTGATTAATAATAAACCTGGCAGTCTGGTGTGTGCTTCCTATTGTTAGAGACTGCCAGATTCTAGGATTGCTCTGTGAAACCATGAGGCTGAATCTCAAATCATTTGTAGTGCAGATTAGAAAATGATTAGAGCAGTTCCCTAAAAATAAAATGAGCACCTAGAAAAATTCAGGAGAGCATAGCTGTCTGTGGGATGTGAAGAGGCAAGAAAAATCCATAAACAATAAATATACTGTACTCTATCTGCTCTGTATTTGGCTGGTTTACAATTCCCAGAGCAAGCTGATCCAAAAGGTGCAGACAAGTATGAATATTCATTAAATACTCGCTGATTTCTCTCGTTATTTTCTTTAATGAGTAAGACCATCTGCTATCTATCACACAATTTGAACAAAGCTAAATAAAAGTGTATATATACTCTAGGAGCACATGTGTGTATGCATTACAATTACTAGTACCTAAAGATAATACTTAAAGATTCAAATACATAAATTCAGAACATATAAAGAAATGAAGTCAACTCAGCACAAATGTGAAGTAAGTAGAATTTTGTCAGTTCTTTTGTGAACCTGCTGGTAGCATTGTAACTTGAACCTAAGTGAGTCAATTATACGGACTGAAGGATGGCAGCCTTAATGTTGTGTTTGAAATTTAATGCATAGTTTGGTCCTGTCTGAACACTTCATTAATTTCTTCTTGCTGAAGAAGGAGGAGGAGAAGAAAGAGATTTGGGGAACCATTGCTTCTGCCTCTAAAGTAACAGTTCGTCCTTAAGTAGTTTGTCACTCTTCTTCTTCACCAGGAACTTAGTATGTCTCTAAAGAATGTAAGGGAATTATTTGCATTGTTGTTAAAAATGGTTTCGTAGTCGCTTTTCTAGGTAAATGGCGTTTTTATTGTGATTTTGTAAAGAAAGTACAATCAGAAAAAAAGTGATTACAAGTCCATATTCCTTTTTAATAATATTGTTATTGTTCTTTGAAGATACCATCTGTTTTCTCTTTCAAAATTAAATCTCCTAAGAAAAACATTTCAAGACCAATTTTTAACACCTGTCTTTAATAGTGCATACTGTATTGCCTGTAGTTCAAATTTTACAGCAGCTGTTGTTGTAGATACTCTGATTATCTCTATGTGAATTTCATGTAAAAATGCTTTTTATGGCATCNCTGCTCGAGGATGCAAGGGCTGAAATACGAAATTTGTATGATTTTAATATTTCTTAATTTCTGTCATTATAATTGTTAAAACTGGTGGTTTTCTTGAAGAAAAAATAAATTTTTCAGAAATTATCACCTTAGAATAGGAAATGAAATTATTGGATCTAATTTCAGTACTAAAGAAATTCTTGATTGTCATTCTCCTTCACTATCCTGACATTCTTATCCGAAAAGCCCATGGAAGTAAATTTCATTGATGGAATGGGATTTACCAATGTTTAAATTGCGCTGATTTTAGCATTGTCTCTGAACTTACCCTTTGTTGAACAGCT
>VXAL01002327.1:2571-77625 GCA_013399475.1 Chauna torquata | reverse complement strand
GGTTGCCTTTTTCCTTCAGGAGAAGAACAATGTTTTCACTAGTCTTCCTGTTGTCACTGATGTACTTGTAGAGGCCATTCTTGTTGTCCTTGATGTCCCTGGCCAGATTCAGTTCCGTTTGAGCTTTCACTTTCCTAACTTGATCCTTGGCTGCTCAGACAATGTCTCTGTATTCCTCCCAGCTTACTTTTCCTTGCTTCCTTTTTGGAAGCCTCTATAGGCTTCCTTTTTGTGTTCAAATTTGGCCAGAAGCTCCTCGTTCATCCATGCAGGCCTTCTGACGTTTTTGCCTGACTTCCTCTTTGTTGGGATGCATCATTCCTGAGCTTGGAGAAAGTCAGGAGAAGGTCCTTGAATATTAACCAGCTTTCTTGGGCCCCTCTTCCTTCCAGGGCTTTATCCCATAGCACTCTACTAAGCAGATCCTTGAAAAGGCCGAAGTCTGCTAGTCTTGCAGTCTAGGGTTGTGAGCTTGCTGTGTGCCCTCCTTGCTGCCCTCAGGATCTTGAACTCCGACATTTTATGGTCATTACAGCCAACGCTGCCTTTGGCCTTCACATTCCCCACAAGCCCCTCCTTTCACTTGTGTTTGGAAACAAGTGTGGCTGTGTTTATCACAGATATTTCCTTGAGGGATCTTTCTGCATGGAGCAGATCAGGAGCTTCGATTCAGCTAACACAGCAGTCCTGTGGCTTTCTTCTACCCATTCATGTAGCTCAGCTGAGAAGTTCTTGGTGTATCTCTTGCCCTGACAGATCAACTTAATAATTTGTTCTTTCTCTTTCCATTATGGTTTGTTTACACTAGAATTTTCCTGTTAATGGATTATAAGTTAACCAAAATGCTGCTTATCTTACAAATGCTGGTTTGGAATTACTTCACACTTAATAAACAGTGAAATACATTTTTAACCCAATAAAATGTGGACAATCATCCCATAATTACCAAGTTATTATCTTCTTGTGAGGAACTCTGTCAAGTGTAGTTTGTCTGAAAAAGATTAAAAGTCCTATCAGAATAAGACATGATTTTGTTTTACAGGAGCTGGCTTGCCTCCATCATGGCTTACCACTTGTTCATCTAAGTGGTATAATTAACACTTCGACAAATGCTCATTTTAGAAGCCTGTAATTGTCCTGCCAGTCTTTCAAAATCTGATAAAACATTTGCTGCCCTTCCAGCATCCTCATAGCCACTGCTTATGAGTTTTCTCATGACCTTTGCTAGCAATTCAGCCACTGCATTCTTAAAATCCTTTTGGTTTCTTGAATGAATATCCTGGAATGTCAGATGGGTTGCAATTAACAGGGTAGAGGTTGTAGAAATGCAGAAAGTAAAAGAAAGAGATACTGAGGTGAAGATGTAAAATCATACCAGTCTATGTAACTTTTATATCCTCGCATTAGTGCGTGCGTGTGCTCGTAGATTTTAGATCGTGTTACAGTCAGTCTTAGCAAGCCTTTCTGAGGATTTCCTATCATTCATATCACTGCTAGCATGAAGGATTGTGGATTTACCTTAATTATGGACAGCCTCCTGCTGCAATCCATTGCTTTGGTTCCTTGTGTGTAAATCTACCATCATTCTCCAGCCTCTGCAGAGCTCAGGCTCCGAGTGGAGGTGGGTTAACTCTCATCTTTACGTCCACCTGCCCACAGGCAAGGTCCCAAAATAGCAGAAGTTACAGTCAATTTTAAACAACACAGCTGAGGCAGCTTACGGCTCCATGGGCAAACATAACAAAAACACCGTTCTTCTTGGAAAGCGCTATTCAAGCACCACAGCACTCCATGCACTGAGAAAGACGAGATTGTACTGCAGAGCTGTCCAACTGAGGGACTGAATAGATCCCAACAAGTGGTATTGTGGCTGGGCTTGTTGAATTGTCATTGCCTGTATGAGGTGTGAAGAGAGACTGAACAGAAACTTTATATGCAGTGAGATGAGTCGGATTCTTATGGCCTCTTGAGCTGTTTGCTTGTCAACACTCATTTAAGTACGAAACATCATACTTTCAGATTAAAAAGTAACATATTCTATTGCTCATTTTTGTTTCTAAAGATAGTAAGAAACAATGCAAAGGGCGATAGTGATCTCCAAGAACATGGGGCAGTTTTTGTTCAGTAGAAGACTATATAGCCTAGAAGTATCCTTTTGAAAAGGCATAAGTGGGGCAGAAGTCTGTCTAATTATGAGTGATACAGAAAAGGTGAGCAGGGCGTGATTTTTCACTCTCTCATAACAAACTTGTCAGAGTAGTTTTAAAACAGGCAAGTACTCTTTTCACAGCACAAAACTAAACTACAGGTCCTGACGGCACAGGCTGTGCAGAGGCTAAAACTGCAAAAGGACTTGAAAAGGAATTGTACAAAATCACAGAAGAAAGGCCCATAAATGGCTTATAAAAACAATGGTTTCAAAAACATCTTCAAGCTAAGGCTCTAAATGCCTAGTACTTAAAACTGGGAAGATACACTGGGCTAAACAGGCCATTCTCCTCACTGTGGCTCTTTTTATGTAATACTTGTATGCACGAAGTTTGGTTTGAAGGGAAGACTTGAGGGTTTTGGTTTCTACTGATGGTGGTTATGGGTAGTGCTTCAGTTCCTGTGTATATAGAGCGTCAGAGCATCCCATGCTTGTATAAATCCAGAGCCGCCTCACAGCTGAAGAGTTGAAACAGAGCATCTGTCAAATCACTGCTTTCCTCTGCCATGTCAATGCCTGAAATTGTTGTCAAGGCTTGGGTGATGGGCCATGCGTACATTCAAACTTAAGTGCTGATTCCCCACAACTTATGGGCCTAAGAACATGCTAAAGTCAAGGATCCCAAAGCTCAGGCTCTGCAGGGCCAAGTTCTCCTTGCTGAATGTGGTTTTGGGATCACAAAGAAACTGAGCAACTTTTCATGCTTTTTCAGGAAGTGAACAAGCTTTGGAGTTGATACGTCAACAGCATCAGACCCATCAGTCAGTAGTCTATCAGAGCCAATCACTCTGGGAGAGAGTCTCAGCAGTTTCTAACCCCTGCATTACAAATGGGAGTTATGGTTTGATCTCCTAGGGATCATATTTGAACACAAAGTGCTTTGAGGTCAATCTGCACTGAAGTCTAACTAGAAATGCCAGATATTCTGCTGCAAGGCAGGGCTGAACCTGTGTTCTTTCCAAATCCTGTGTTTCATAGGAATAATTTATGCCTCTCCCTTGTTTGGCTGACTTCCAGTTTCATCAGATGAGGCATCATAACTCGCAAACCTTCACTTAGACAAAACAGTTCTGTTCACCAGCTTTCCTAATGCAGCAGAGAGAAACCCATGACCCCTTACCGTCCTGCCAAATTTGCTCACAAAGTGCTTGGGGGGATCTTCTATCCAACCCTGTCAAGCCTCACAGCTGAGGTGTTGGGTGAAATATGTTCATCTTTGGTGAGCTGCTGGCAGTGGCCTGATGGCCACCCATAGCTACCTAGCAGACTTTGCATTCTCTTCTCACTGCTATGGAAGTCCAGGTCTCCCTTAAGGGACTTTAACCTCTGTTATTTTATGCTGTCTGCTAGGGCTGAGGGATTCAGTTCTTTGTGGATGATTTCCACTGATCACTCTCCAATAGAGCCTCTTTAAAGGTTTCCACATCTCACAGTTCTTATGTTTTGGTAGGGCCTGTTAAGGTTTTTCCTGACGGATGCTCCACCTCGTCAGGGCTGATGTCTGTCACAGCAGCTTCCTTTAGGTTTCCGGACATCCTACTAACTGTCAGAGCTATTCATGAAGGTTATCTCCTAATAGCCACTGTTTCTGCTGGGCATATGTTAAAAATTATTAAAAACAATGGCAGATTATCCTTAGAAAACTTCTTCATCAGTAGGATGCCCCTTCAGACATCTGAAGCTTTTCCTGCGCTTATGACAGTTTCCTTCAAAATAAGTATTCAGATGACTTGTGACATCACACCATCAAGGCTGCATGCCCTGGATCCCAAGAAAACTCTGTCCTTTTTGATCCATAGAGATAAGCCTCTTGGAAACACTCCAGCATTCATTTTGATAGCCCTGTGAGGCCACATCTTCCTTCCAGACGTCCTTGGACGAGCTAGTGGAAACTGCTGCTTCCTCAGATACCTTTGCAAGCCCACAGGTATCCAGGAATGGGGTTGGGCCTGGCAAAACTTTGCTGAGCTTTCCTACAGGACCACGCAGTCTCCTTTTGGGTTGCTGAAACTCTGGTAGGCACTGCATGGCATCATTTAGAGTTGTTTGGATGGCCACCTGAAGACGGAAGACTCATCCCGCCCTTCCTGCCCCCTGCTTTTTCTTCCCTGTGCTTTGCAACACCATGACATTCTGGCTTTGCAGGTTGAAAGGAATGGACACAAGGCATGCCTTAGACATGTCTGGATGAGACCAAATGTTCTTGAACACCTTTGTGCAAGCAGCTCCTTCAGCACAGCTCTGAAAAATAGGCATGGGGGGGAACTGTGCACCTACTACAGATAACCCATGGTGTAATGCTGCCTCTGGCTCCTGGTCTGCACAGCACACATGCCCGTCAGACCTAAATTTACATGAGAACTATCATTCAGAAGACGCCAGTAATTCAGGAGTGAGATGTTCTCCCCAGAGCTTACGGTGTCCTCTGACACATTGAAATTCCTGCCACAGTTTGGCTCTGAAGATGGTAATTTCTTACTGAAACCACAGCAAACCGGCAGAGAGTTGAGGGAGGGAGCTAAGTGGAAACACAGCCTTTGGCCAGTACGGTGCCACCGTTGTCCAAATCCTGCTCTGAGGGACTTGCCTCCTGAAAGCTGAAGCTCCAAGCAGGGAAGTTGCTTGTCTTCGTCTGTAATTTCTGCTTGTGTGTGGCAGAAACTACAGCTTTTTAAATCCTTCAAAGTCTCCTTAATGCTGGAGCTGTGAACAGAGCCATTTCTACTGGTGTGAAAAGGTGAAGAAGATGGAGCTCAGCTCCAGGTGAGTATTTCATTGAATCCAGTCAGTATTAATCACACTCCTGACAAGACTAGAGGCAATGCTGTACCAGCTGCTTCTGGGTGAGCAGATCCTTCATATCTTAGTTCCCACTAAGAGTGCCTGTCACAGCTATTTCTCAAGAGAACAGCACTCTGCATTTACACAGAGATTCGGAATCAGGGAATAGTCCAGGCACTTCTGGAGGTCACCTGGCCCAACCACTGCTCAAGCAGGGACACCCAGAGCAGGCTGCCCAGGACCACATCCAGGCGGCTTTTCCAAGGAGGAGACCCCACAGCCTCTCTGGGCAACCTGTGCCCGCGCTCCCTCACCCGCACAGCACAGAAGTGCTGCCTGGTGTTCAGAGGGAACCAACCCCCTGTGTGCCAGTTTGTGCCCATGGCCTCCTGTCCTGGCACTGGGCACCGCTAAGACTTTGTCTCTACCTAATCTACACCTTCCCATCAGATACTTGTACACATTGATAAGATCCTCTCTGAGCCTCTGCCTCTGAGAGGTCTCTGAAGCTGCTGAACACGGGTTGAGATCTGACTTATTTTTACTTAGTTGACAGGTTCTGTTTAACTTTGCAAGGTGACTCCAGGCACTTTCCTCTAGAGCCTTTTTACACATTTTTAGTAACTGTCACAGTGCCAGGCATTTGCTGCGTGGTGAGAAGCTGCTGGGAATAATTAGCACCGAGGGAAAAATGTCAGAGAGATTCAAACGTAACCTTTATACAAAATACTACTGCTTTTTTCAAGCTCCTGTCAGTGGCAGCACAGAACCTCTGTGAGTGCCTGACCCCAGATTCATGCACCCTACACACCTGTGCAGAGCAAGCCCCCCACCCAGGTCCCCATTCCTTCCCCCTCCTGGGCCGGTGGTGCCCCCACAGTGCTGGGAGCTGCAGAGCCGCACCAGCTCCTCGCTGCTCCAGGAGCTTTCTGCGGGATGGGTTATCGGCAGCTCATGGCCCTGTGGGAAGCAGCTCAGCCTGTCTGCATCATTTACTTCAAGTCACTGCTCAGCCTGTCTCTCCCGTTACCTGGATTTTGCCTCCAGCCACCCTCTCACCGTATGGAGCTCTCCAGATCTGCCCATCAGTCACCCAGTACTGGCAAGGAGCTACGCGGTGTGGTCCTCCTGCTGCCTTCATCCTGCTGGAAATTAATTGGCCAATTACCACGGTGATGTGCAGGTTTTAAATCTTCTGCTTGTGAAGGAGAGTCTGTTTTCAATTACAACTTTGCCCCCTTACAGGGCTCATTACCGGTATCTGGCATAAGGATTTTATTGCAGCCTTCCTAGGGACTAGGCTGCTTGGAAGGTGGAGCTGCAACAGTAGAGGGGCCGGGGAGCCTTGGTGGTCACCTCCAGCTCCCCGCTGGGTCCGTGGCTGCCGTGGCATCCTGTGTGGACGTACCTCGCTCCTGCCAGCGCACAGGTCATCTGCCCATGAGAGTGCACGCTTTGGTTATCTGCTGGTTGGACTGAGGCTTGTCCCTGCCTCAGCCTCCCCATGGGTGCAAAGAAGAGAAGTGCTTGCTGCTGAGGCTGACCATCAAAGCATCCCACGGGAATCAGAACACAGATTGGTGCAGGCAGATATCTCCCTCAATAGTCACAAGAAATAGCTTTCACTGTGAAAAAAAAAAAATAGTAGTGCTTCATTCATTGCCCTGATAGAACTGAAGAACCAATCTATATCTTCAAAGCACTTCAAGAGCAGCCAACTAGCTAATTGGCAGCCCCACTGCTAAGTGCAGGGCATACCAGGACCGGCAAGGGAGCTCTGAATTACTGCTCTCTTCCAAGGAGCTGCACTCTGGTGTTGGCTTTCCACAGCTCTGTGTCAGCCTTCAGAGGAATTACTGATTGCTGGTTGCAAGGACAGGCGTTTGCAGGCTGGGCTGAGCAGAGCAAAGTTTCTCACTGAAAACACTGAAAGATACGATGTAATTATGACTGTCTTTTAGTCAGCTCTCTTGGGCCTGACCTATGGGTCATAGCGTACAGAAGACAATCTTCAAGCCATTTAACCTTGTACGATATGAACACAGTTTTCTGCAGTGTCTCTGAACCTCAAAAAAAAAAAAAGTGTCTTATTCTCCATTAAGCCCTCTTGAATAGTGAAAAAATACTTATTAACTGCAGATTTCCAGATATCGGTGCCATATTCTCCTCTCCCATCTGCAAATAAATAAAACGCCAGATTTCAGTGGCAATCTCAATGAAGCATGTGCTCAAAGAGAATTTTTAGATCTGTGTACTTCTATACTACATCTGTACACTTATAAGACCTATTTCAAAGATACGTTTCTGTTAAACATCAGTGCTCAATAGCTCTGGGGAACAGGTTTTACCTAGTGGCCACCGTTATGATCCTCTATTTACATCTGAACTGGGAAATAGTGGTACAATATAAGTGAGCATACAGCTAATGATTTACCCCATCCAGTGCAGGTTTTTTTCAGGTGTGCCTAATGCCTCTGTTGGCTAAATCCCTTCCTCAAGTGTCTGCATTCCCCAGGCTGCAATTCCCCAATGGGATCCAGGCGTTTAAGCGTAAGGCTTAGACTCCACAGCTGCAACCATTTCTGTCTAAGCTATACAGACATGCGAGTGCCTGTTAGTGAGAACAGCCAGAACGTCCTCTGTTCACAGAGGTGTGACTGTTCACAGTCACAGTTGTGACCACACGCCGATGTTAAGCCTTCACTGGGATTTACAGACGAGATGTTTCAGCGTCTACTGGTGGTGATAGGATATGTTTATGAACTCCATGCAGAACACAAAGCTTTTCGCTACCCAAACACATGGTGGTGAGGGCATCATGTACAAGACGGGACGTCATCTGAGAGGGAGCCTGAATGCCTGTCTCTATGCTTTAAGCAGAACCCCCCTGTGCTACTGGACTCCATGGAGCAGCAGTGGTGGACGGGTTGCTGTTGAAGACGTTCCATTTTGCATGGAGTACGCGCAGAGGAGCAGTGTGTAAATCCCAGGTCTCCCTCTCTACTGGCTGAACAGCTGCCAGATCTGTTGACATGAAGAGAGGTATGAGGTCCACACACAGATAGCAAGGCTGAGGTTACCCAGCTTTCCTACTCAGCAATGTTTAGCAAAGTTAAGGCCAGATCGCTGTAGACATAGAACATCTCTGCAGCACAGGGTCCTTTACATCCCCTCAGAGTAACTGCAAGACCAAAGTAAACAAATAAATGTGATGACTGTGAGTGGATATTAGGCTTCTACATCTCAGGCACTGGCAGTAGTGTTGCAAGATTATCTTCATTTTGTCTTCCCAGAATTTATTTTAAAATGCACTCTTAGTCATACCTCTCATGGAATATCTATTGCGCAAGCAGAAATAGTCCATGTTAGACAAATATAAATCATGTTTGTGTTGACTGAGTCATCCCCTGGAAGGTACAATTAACTATTCAAGTAATACATATCCAAACGTTGCATAAGAGCTCTTTTCATTGATAAACTATCAAAAATGTTCAAAAATCTATTAAGAGTGTGACAAATAGCTTAAAGTACCTTTATAAACTTTTAAGTATTTTCAAGATAAGTTCAAAGAGATTGGAGATCATAGAATCATAGAAACACAAGGTTGGAAAGGACCTACAAGATCATCTAGTCCAACCGTCATCCTGTCACCAATACTACCCACTAAGCTACTAAAGATCACTAAGCTACTAGATCACCGATGGTTATAGCAGGACGTGTGGACTCCCCGGCGTGCCCCACCTCAGCACCCTTTCCCGAGCAAGCCTCGTGCCTCCAACCTCTCCCTGCAGCCTCTGTTCCTGAGCAGCCTTCCTGGGCAGCACTGGTCTGTCTGTCCTCATGGTGTCCTGCACTCCTAGCAGTGAGAAGCAGAACTTTTAAACCACAAGCTATTGAATAAGAAACATTATAATCTTTGCTGGGCAAGTCTCAAGTAATTTTCTTTATGAATAAGGGAAATTTAAAAAAGGAGATTTACTCGCAGGGTAGAGTACATTTTTTTATTTCTGTAATTCTTTGTTGGGGGTGTAGATCAGCCATGTCAGCCAGGCAGAGAGAAATATTCTGTGAAAACAGCTGAGGTGGATTAACTTGTTGAGGCTTCTTCCCAGGGTGCTGCAAAGCCCTACGCTTTTCATCAATCCTGCAGGGATAATTGCAAGTCTGCCAGTTCCTCCTAAAACACTTCAAACTTTCCCACCGCTTGTCCCTCAGGACCAGTATTGCTTAAGAGATCCCACGGCTTATCAGACTCTTAGAGGCTCTTTTTCATGCAGTCTGATTTGACTTTCCTGCCAAAATAATTTTCTCTTTTCCCTCCTACCTTCAGCATGCTTTTTTTGCCTAATGAACCTATCATCCATAGAGAGGATACAGAGGGCAGGGAGGCTGAGGGGACCTTAGCTATCCCCCCAGCCTGATGAGGCTGGAGTGCCCTTTACATCAGCACAGCCGTCTTGTTCAGACCAAGGCTATCTGAGAGGCAGGAAATGCCCAGAGCACCTTGGATTTATTCTCCTGCTCCTCCCATCTGCCATTTTTGCAACTTGTGTCTACACACTCACATACCAGCATATTTTACATCATTTTTCTCCCACAGAGGAGGCATTTGTGCCATCAGTTGACAGGGATGAGGCAAGGAAGCACCCCAGGTCCGCTGAGCATCAGCACTTCTTCCAGTCCCTGCTGCAAGGAATAGTCTGCAAAAACAAAATGTGGCATTTCCTTGTGTAACAGCACTCTGCGACCTTATGCACTTCGCAGCACCTTGGCAAACCTGTTTTCTGCATTTTTAACAGCCAGTCCCTTACCCAATGTTAAGGTCCCTATACGCAGGTGCTGAATGCATTCAGGATTTGGCCGAGTGTTATCATGAAGAAGAAATGCCTGGTGAACACAAAGTGCAGTAGCTTTGTAGGAGGAAGCAGAGCTCAGCACTGTAGAAGCACAATGAAAAGGGAGGAGTTTTGCAGTCTGTTGAAGACCAATGCACAGTTACAATTTTGTCATTAATCAATTCCTCTGCACCCGGCAAAACTCAGCAGTGCCTATGAATACTGGTGTTGTATCGTTTTCCAGCAAAACCCAGAGAAAATTCTCCATAGCCTGTGGGATTCCTTTCAACATAATTTTCCAAGGAAATCAGGCTGGTTTGCTCTTTGCTAAGACCAAGAGTCTGCAGCTAAGTGCACTGAGCAGCTGTCTGAAATCAGAAGCGCCGCAAGGCCTGGACAACCCTGTGGTTATCAGGCTTGAGCCTGCATCAGCCTGGCTTTATCTGGTGCCCACAGTAGCAGCTTTGGGTCTGACCCTTTCCTTCCTCCCCCAACATGTCCCAGTGGGCAGACCAGCCACCGGCAGCCTCCTCCGGCACCTGCAACTGCAGCAGCCCAGCCCGGGCAGAGGAGCTCCCTGTGTCCCACCAGGGCAGGTGGGACCTATAGGCGGCCAGGTCTCAGTGTGTGCCTCTAGCATTCACCTGCAGCAACCCTATAAACTTCGGCCCCACAAAGCTGGCTCTGGGAGGATATTCAGTTTTCACCCGTTCCCTGCCCTGTGCTCACGGTGACAATGCTGCCCATGATGTCTTCAGTACATGAAGTACTGCCATTCGTTGCTGGATATTTCATACCTCCCTTTCAGCTCTCCGCTTTTGCTGCACACCCCAAGCAGCAACTGGGGGATTTCAGATAGCTTTTATCGACTGACTGTTTTTACTTAATCATACAGCTTCTAAAAATACCATCCAGTATTATGCTTTACATTCTGCTCTCGGCTGCAGCAGTTAAACCCTCACAACCTTCAGAAGGTGTCCCACGGGTTTGCAAAGAGCAGAAGGTGGCTCTCAGCACGTCAGTGGGCTCATATGGGACTTGACAATGGGATTTCAGCCTGTGTCTAGTAAGAGGCAGCATTGTATTAAGGTAGTAATCAACTTACAAAAGCTTCCTAACTACGTTATTTGTGAGGAAAGCTTTCTGGGTGTTTGTTCTTCTCATCCTTGGGAGCTGCATCAAAACAACACCCCGAGCAGCTTGCGCTGGTGCTGAGATGAACAACAGCCAGGGGCTGGTCCTGCATTCACACCACGTCCTGCTTCCTAAAGGTGAACTTAAATGATTTGTTACTCACAGAAACTTAATGAGCCTCATAGGCTGCTAAGTGTTTGTAAGGGCAGTCCTCATTAGCTGAAACATGGGCTGTCGGGTTGGGTCCACACTGCTTCAGCTCAGCAGGTGATGCCAAAGCAGCCTCAGGCTCTGTATTGGGTTTACGTGGTAAAAGTTTGGTAGCAGGGGGGCCACAGGGGTGGCTTCTGTGAGAAGATTCCAGAAGCTGCCCCATGTCAGAGAAGAGCCAGCTCCAGCCAGCTCCAAAAGAGACCCACTGCTGGCCAGAGCTGGGCCAGTGAGAGACCCTGGTGGCGCCTCTGGGAGAGCAGAGTGAAGAAAGGGAAAAAAAAAAAAACAAACTGCTGCGCAAGAGCAGCTGGGGAGAGAGGAGTGAGGAACAGCCCTGCAGACACCAAGGTCAGTGAAGAAGGAGGGCAGGAGGTGCTCCAGGCACCGGAGCAGAAGTTCCCCTGCAGCCCGTGGTGAGGCCCATGGTGGAGCAGGCTGTCCCCCNCTGCAGCCCGTGGAGAGGAGCCCACGCAGGAGCAGGTGATCCGGTGGGAGCTGCCACCCGTGGGGGACCCGTGCTGGAGCAGTTTGCTCCTGAAGGATGGACCCCGTGGTACGGACCCATGTTGGAGCAGCTCTTGAAGAGCTGCAGCCTGTGGGAAGCCCACGCAGGACCCGTTCGGGAAGGACGGCATCCCGTGGGGGGACCCCACGCTGGGGCAGGGGCAGAGTGACCACGAAGGAGCGGCGGAGACGAAGCGATGTGGGCTGACCGCAGCCCCCATTCCCCGTTCCCCTGAGCTGCTCGGGGGGAGGAGGTAGCAGAGGGTGGATGGGGGGAAGGTGGTTTTAGTTTGCTTTTAGTTTCTCACTGCTCTAGTCCACTAGTGATAGTAATAAATTACATTAATCTCCCTATGCTGAGTCTGTTTTGCCCGTGACAGTAACTGGTGAGCAACCTCCTTGTCCTTATCTCAACCCTTAAGCCCTTGTCCATCGTATTTTCTCCCCCTGTTCCTCTGAGGAGGGGGAGTGAGAGAGCGGTTGTGGTGGAGTTCAGCTGTTTAGCTGGGTAAAACCACCACAAATGCTCCTCGTAGAGAGGGCTTATTCCTCCAGCATGGCAAACTTCTTCCCCCACAGTAAGAGGAAAAAAGATTGTTTCATCTTTGTTCTTGAATGCAAACTGTTCAGTAACCTCTTTCCAGAAACATTCTCTTTCTCACATCAAATTTGCTTTCAAGCTCTATTTTTCCTTACAAGTTTAACTGGAACTTATTGTTTACATTTCCAACGTGGGAATAATTTAGCTTCCACAGCTTCATTTGCTTCTGTCTACTTAAACAATAAGACATTAAAGTAACACTGCAGATTTCTCTTGGACACAAACCCATTTTAAATTGGGGCATTCAGAACCTTCTCAGCGTAACTAGCCAAAATATTACTGTATAGATAAACAGTCAAGGATCTTTACTCATGCTTGAATATTAGAAATTTTTTACATAATCTCAAGTATTCAATGATTGATGCCATCTCAGTTATATTTTATCATAGCTTTTTGTACTGAAATCCTTCTTTGTGATGATTTAGTTATGACCCTAAGCAAAATTCCATTCAAAATCAGGTCTCAGTAATGGTTTATCTTTGATCAGGGTTTTTGAATAGTGGTCAGCCATAAAAATCACTTCTCCTCACCTGCAGATTTCCAGGCAGCCCCTATCTCCTTGTACACTTCGGGTAATCCCATGGACTCCCTTCCCAGCTCACCCTCAAGGCCTAGGTTGTTCTCCCTGCGTACACCTATTGCTCAGGGCTGTTCCGCCTCCTCCTTCCAGAGCTTTGGTCTGTGCTGCCATCGTGACAAAGAGATGAAACCGCATAGACATGGAGAGGACGTGAATCAGCCCCCTCGAGTAGTGCTATGGGCTATGAGACTGCAGTGTGAAGCCTCTACAGGACTGTTAAAGTCCCCTCCCTCTGCCATCTCCTGGGGTATTCATCCATCGAGAGCAGCATCAGTGGGATGCATGGAGAAGGTGCCAGAGCAGTGGTGTTGCAGAAGCAGCAGCAGTCCACCAGCATGACAACAGGTGTAGGGCGTGTGTTGGTTGAGGTGGGCTGGACAGGACAGGAAAAATAAGTTTTGGGTCTTTGCAAAACCGTGGGCAAGTTACTTTGTGCCTGGTGAGATGCGACAGCTTCAGATGTTGGGCTCGTGGCTGTTAAAGTACAGACAAGCCCATGGGAACCTGTGGGTTGCAGCACATTTGAAAGTAAAGCTGCAGAGATGTCTGAAGCTGGGCACCTGAAACTAAACCAGCTTCAGTAAAGTGTGGGTCTCCATTCTATTCTACCTTAGTTTTCTGGCCACGGGAACAATCTGTAGCTTTGGAAAGCTAAATATTTGATAACAGGTAATTTTATTTCTGCTCGTGTGTTATACATGCTAGATGAGTACTCAGTACTAGTTTGGTACACATATAAGTTTACATACTATAGGAGCAGGCTAATTGCACAACTCCTGCAAAAAAAAAGCTTTTCAATACGGCTTTTTTTTTTTTATGAAAGCCACAGAGAGGCACATTATATCATAGGTTCATTTTGGCTGACAAATACATTTTAAATACTGCTCCTTACATCAGCTCTGCCAGTTCTTCTGTGTTAATAAATATGAGTCTGGGGAATCAAGACAAACAAATTATGTAAATGAAAACCCACATGATGTAAGCAGTGTCAGCCAGTAAGTCATAAAACTTAAGGTATTGAAACACATTAGTGGTAATTCTAGCTATATCTTGCTGTTGGAAAGGAATAGATTAAAATATTTTCAAATGCTAAAAAAAAGTCAGGTATTCCTCTTGATTTAATGTTGAGATTCAAAGCCAAAGTGAACTGCTTGCTTTCAAAGAAAAAAAGGAAGATGGATGGAAGCTGCAGCAACAGCTGGGTGAAAGGCAGGGCTGCCCGACGGCTTATCTCACATGATTAATGTGATGTTGCCTGCCGCAGTGAGCACTATAACTGCCTCGTGGCCTATGGGAAAATAAAACCAGGGTCTGAGGCTGGCTTTGCTTGGAGAAGACAGTGGGTAGGGCTCCAACACAAACATACCTAAGCTGAGACCTGCCCCCGGGCTTGCATTAGGGATCAAATAGAGAGGTACTGTTTTGTTCAACTCTCAAAGGCCATGCAAACTAAGCTTTTGCCCAGATGGAAGTTTCTGTGGATGTCATACTTGAATAACAGTGCTTCACCCTTAGTGAGATGATGGAAATGAGCACAGCCATCAGAACCACTTGAGGAAACGCTCTTGTAACGTCCTTCATGCGTGTGAATACCTCTGCAAGCTGGCTTTACTTGAAGTCCCTGGAGTTATTTGGTAAAAGCTCTTTTATCAAGTAATAGAAAGCAGAATATGTATGACCTGGTGCTTTTAGAGTCCTTTTTCTCTCTGAATATCATTCAAGCTCTTATGCAGTCTCTCTTACCCACCTGAGACAGACTTTCATGTGAATGAATTGGATTTCAAAAAAGTTCCTTGTCTTTTCTGCTCATTTCTATAATCTGAACAACAGCAAGAGATTTTTGCTGAAATTCTTTATTCAGAAATTTTTTCCTACCTTATTTTAAAGTCCAAGCCGATAGAAAGACCTCTTAAAAAAATGGAACTTCTGGTTATCATTTTTGTATGGAAAATTAGAGTTGACCAGGAAACTTTGAGGAGAAAGGCATTGATGGGAAAATTAATTTTTTGAAAAATCCATGTTTTCCTGGGAAAAATTTCCTTTTTGCATAGTTTCAATCTGGTTCACAGTTTTTTCTGAACTGCTGTGAGTTGTTTTCAGTTTGCAGACTTGGAAGAGTCCTGGCTTGTTTTCTCCTTCCTTTTCTCTTATGGAACAGGGTCTCTAGAAAACAGTGTGTCCCACCAGACAGCACATGCTTCCTTCTGAACGTGTTACGCTGAGTGCTGTGGGGGTCATGCGACCCTGAATTTGTTCCAAACTCTCGCTTACAGAGGTCAATCAGGCATTCATCAAGCCTGAGCTGAAATTCCCACGAAGCAATGGAAAATATCAAATGAACTTAATGATGGGATCCATTCAGTGTGTCCAAACACAGCACCCCCATCCCGCAAATGCTGAAGCGATTTATTCTGATCTCAAATGATATGTCTCAGCTTTTTTCCTGGCATGGGATGGAAAGCAAGGGTTTCCTTCGGTCTGGATCTTGGGGGCTTGTCCAGCTCAGCTCCGCGGAGCAGCGCAGGGGGACCATCGTGCAACATCACCCCTCACTTTGCAGTTCAGACCGGAGCAAATCCAGACCTCTGAAGGTCACCGAGCTTTTCTCGGGGCTCAATTATTAAAGAATCTGTAACTTCTGTGGTTTCACAGTGAAAAGTGAGGTAACGACATGCGGTGTGTGGCAGAGTGATAAACATCTATGCTTGGGGATGCTGGCATTGCACTTCAGCTCGTAGATGTTCCTGTCAAGGAATCG
The DNA here is from genome assembly GCA_013399475.1 of Chauna torquata. NCBI lineage: Eukaryota > Metazoa > Chordata > Aves > Anseriformes > Anhimidae > Chauna > Chauna torquata. Next base: position 62,010 of record VXAL01002327.1, on the reverse strand, counting down.
TCCCTCCCAAGCCCCTAACAGGGACCAGTCCTTCTCCTGCCTGCTTGAGGGGCTGCTTGGCCTCAGTGTTGATCCAGGAAATGCAACAGAAAGACTTACTGGTTTTCAGTGAGCAGCTAGCCAAAATGCAAATGACCCAAATGTCTTGGCTGTGCAAAACTGAACAAGTTTGAGCCTTTGCCTTTTTAAAACAGCACCCAGAAAAGCTCCCTTTCATAGATTTCATCAGGATCATGTAAGTGGTAGTTCTGGAGCCTTGCCTAATGCTTTCTTGCTATTTTCTGTCTCTCGGTGATGTGTCCGCTGTGTATGTTGCTCTGATACACCACCGCGAGCCACTCAGCTCACTGTCTGCATTGTAATTGCGCTCTCAGGAGGAAGCCCTGTGGCTGAATGAGTCAATATTGCACAGGGCCTGATTCTAGGGAGGCAGATTTCATTAGCACCAGCCATCACTTGCACCGCATTTTTCCCTTGTTAGGCCAAATATATCCCAAAGTGTCACTGCCCAGTGACTAGGACTCAGTGCAGGCATTAACGGTTTCCTTAGGCACTCAGAAAATTGAGCTGATCCAGCTATCCATAAGCCAGCTCTCAGTTGCAAAATTCCCAGGCCTGGACCAAACAGATGGAAGCAAGAGAAAAAACTGAGTTTGGGACTGCAAGATGTTAAAGCCATTGCCCTGTGTCAACATGTTGCTTAGCCGTAGTAAGTCCCATTAGGCTAATGACGTCCTAGGGTTATATCCACATGGGTTTTGTTGCAGGATGTGGTGCCTGGGATTTGTGGCTCTGTTATTCTTTGCACACAGTCATTATGGCAACAGCTGCTTTTAAATAATGCATGTTAGCTTGTGTGTTTTATCAGTTTCTTTTGAAGATGTGGATCTCTCTTAAAGTGGTTAGTAGGTTTATTCAGAACACAGTTTCACCCTCTTCCCCTGTAAGAGACATTGAGGAAAGGAACCTGAAGCTGTTTAAGACCCACATGCTGTCCTCCATCTGAAACAGAGCAATACTAAACACTGTCCTCGTCTTGCTTATGTTCCCACTTTCCTGGTATCAGCACCATTGGCACATGTGGTTTTGTTTGTTTGTTTATTTGTTTTGATGAGGCATGGGCTGGAGAGAACATTCTGAAAAATCTCTTCTTGGAAACTTTGCCTACAAGCAGACTGTTTTAATGTGTTAGCTTCTTAAGGAATAAATGGATATGAATAACTAAAGTCTAACATACTTGCTCTAGAATCTTTCCTTCTAATTATTGCATTATTTGGTTTGATTTCTGGGGCACTCTTCAGAATGTGCATGAAGCAACTGATTGCTCTAAGTGAAGGAGTTGCCAGTCCTGTTTCTGCCTCAAAGGTGGGTGAAGCTGCCCTGGGCTGGTTTTTCACCAGAAAATGGGTGCAGGATATATTAAACAATATCATATGGGGAGAGTCTGTCATTTAAGTAATCTTATTTTTCAGATTTCTGACAGGTAAGACCACCTGTTGAATGACTTGCAGTTTTTGCAGGATTTTAACCACATTCAAAGCATCTCCCATCTTGTCTTCAGCCGTGATGCAGAACCCGAAATGGTGGAGCGGGTATCTGATTGTGGAGATGAGAATAAAACCTTCCTCTCCCAAATACCAATGGCCTGATCCAGGTTTCTATCCTTGTCATTCTTCTATTTTTTTCCCTTCCCTAAATGTATGGGATCACTTACTGTAGAGCTCTTTTAACAGGTGTGAGACCTATGGGGCTTTGACCACAGGTGTACAGTCTGAAAGGAAATTGATCCATAGGTAAGTGAAATCATGTGCAGATGCTTGAAAGTAGGAGTCTAAATGTAAGAAAGGCTCTAACAAACAGAAGACCTCCTATTTCCTGCAAGACAGAGTAGGCCCAGGACCACTTTGTCTTGCCAGCTCAATTGGTCCCACTACAAAGTGATCACTTGCTCCTTTCAGGGTGTCAGTGGGAGCTGCACATGCTTAGCATCTTTGAAGATCACATCTTTAACAATATCAGATAAAAATGCTTCTGCAAGTCTATATAACTGGTTCTTCAATCAAAATTGGGGTTTCGATTCTTCTTATTTAACCTGCCATAAATGAGAACTTGGTCTGGGGTTGTTCATCTAGAGTTCAAATGAAGGGTAATATTTGATGTGAGGTAGGAAAGAAATCAGCTTGCTTTCCCAGACTGGTTTGGCTATACACTATCAAAAGAATTAGCATTCTGCTAATTAGGCAAAAGAGAAATGTCACTGAACATGTCATGAAGAACATGTAATTTTTAAGCAGCCTCAGTTAAAACACTTCTAGCAGCCATCAGGTAAAATACGGTATCAGGTAAAACAGACCCAAGAGTTATAAAAGGTACCCTACAGACGAAAGTCTTACAAGTCATTAGTTACACCCTCTTCTGAACAATTTTCTGTCACCAGCATCTAACTCTATTTTGTTAAAATAGCTGCAAAGAATAATTTTACTTCAGAAAAAAAGTATATGTGGGCAATCTGAAAAAAATGGTCTGGTTCACTAGTTATTTATGGTTTTGCATAAATAAGCAATTAAATTTAACCTTTTGGAAGGTCAACTATTAACTGTATGAAAGCTATTCTAACAGTTGAGAGCAACTAAATTCAGCACAATTTTAGGCCATCAGAGAAGCCTCTGGTAATCCTGTTACAGGACTACACATAATTCTTGCAGGTAAACATAATAGCTGATATGTCTGGGCTGCTGACCTGCCACCTTTCCCTGCATTTTTTAATGAGTGTAAAAACAGGCAGAGCATGCTCATCCCTTCCATTTCTGTTCTCTCTTGGCTGAGACAACACTCAGTTCAAGCGTAGTACATCTCCGTACTGTTTCCCAGTAACTCGGTTTCCCTATTTCATGTAAAGCTAATAATAATGAAAATTCTATGAAAATTTAATACAGAACAATGTTTGCTAATGATCTTGTTAGTCTCATGCTGGCTTGTTTGTCCAACAGAGCTGTGAACATCAGCCTCCAGAGTCCTGAGGAAGTCACCCAACACGAGCCTCAGCACAGTCCAGTGACTGCAAGTAAAGCAGGCTCCCAGCTTATTTGCTTAAAATGTTTATAGAGCAGTTAAGGGATTTGGGATCTTTCCTTCGCTCTGTTTTCAGCTTTCCTTTCAAAATTGCTAATTGTACTCAGCAATGTTTTCCAGTGGAAAACCTTAAAATACATCACAGCTACAAAATGGATTATCCCCCCAACCCTTCTACACTGTTAGCCGAGAGGAGAAGCTGGCTCATACTCTCTTAATTGATGCTTCTCCTGTATTCTGTAAATAGACAAGAAATTTCAAATATAGCACTGCTAAGGGACTGTTTAAACCTACTGGCCCAATACTTTGCTTTTGTCCAATTCAATTTTCTGATTGTGTAAAACTATGTAAAACCTTTTGCTTGAGTTACCATTAACTCAGGTTGAATTATTTCCTAGTGTGTGCCCTGTGCAAGCCTTGAGCATGAGAGCTCCGCTGAGGCCACGCGGTAGCATGTGCCACTTCGAAAGTTGACTCCCCATTCCTACACATAAATCAGAACAAACATAAGCCTGTACCCTGCTCCTAGGAACTACTTTAAGCCCCTAGATAAACTCCCCGCCATTTAGCTTTTGCAATTAATGTCCATTACTCTTCTTAAGTAAAATAGTCATTTAAATGCATTCTATTAACGGAACTGTTGGTTAAGAAATACAATAAATATAACATATATTCAAGCAATGGTGTCATTTTCCCATTAGCGTTCTTTTAACGTTATTCTCTAGAAAGCTCTTTTCCCACTTCTGGTTGCAGGCTGCCTCTCTCCCTAAGCACTTGTCTGCTTTGGTGCTTCCATTGCGACAGCTGCCAAACGCGGGGGCCACCGCACCCAGGGAGCTGTGGAAGAGGTTTGGTGGTGGTGCAAGAGAGCCGGGTTCCTCTCTTGTAACTTTGGGTAAAAGCATCTCAGCTGGTGGCCCAGCCCACCTTTATAGCCAGCATGGAGATGAAGGTCATCCGAGGTGGATGACCAGGGAACAAGTGTCACAGCCTCACTCCAGAGGCACGGGAACAAGTATTCCGCTCAGAAAAAAATACACAGACGGAGTATGTGAAGCTCTTTGGCTTCCGATAATTTTGGGAACCTCTGTCTCGTTGCACACAGTCACTGTGCTCCTTCCCAGACTCAGCTTCTGTATTTCAGCCTCATGTTTGGCTGTCATGCTGTGCTGCTCCTGGCTGGGTTTGTCTGACACAGAAAGGCTCAGCACGTTTCTCTCCTTTCTTTCTTTCCTTCCCATTAGTAGGCTTGAGGCAAAGGTTCAGCTCATACAGGATTTCACTTCTTTTAAGAGCTGTTCTGCATCTCCTTGGGAAGCAGAAACCTTTTATCTCTGACCATGGCAACTGAGCACTGTGAAGACAGGGAAAAAAAGACCCTTTCAGTAGGTGTATGTCGCAGCTTCAGTTGAATCCCTGTCATTTCAACAGGATCTTTCAACAGCTTTGCAGATACAGTCAGCTGACGAAATCTTGAGCTGGAAAAAGAGCTTAGTGTGGCTGTTGGCCAGGCTAGCCTTCCCCCACGGTATGTGCCCTGCTATACGGGATGAAAGGAAACAGCGGCATCTCGTTTGTGTGAGTGTGGCTGTTGGGCAGAAAAAGCCACGTGCCTGCATTCAAGCCCAAGTTCATGCTTGTGTCTTGCTTAAGATGTCACTCTGAATCATGGAACAAAGCCCTTCTTACTTGAGTGAGGTAAAGTTAATACTGCATTGTATTAGCCCAGCAGGCAAAATTACAAAAATAAAACAAGTTTTCAGGCACATTAGTTCCTGAAAACTTGAAGAGCCACTTCAGGACTCAAACCAGCACTTCTGTGCCCAAACATCTTCTCTTTTCTTCAAGTTGTACCAGTTGGTATCTTGAAAAATAGATCTCTCTTCCTACAAAACTTTGGCTCCTTTACATCCTTATATAGTGAGGTTTACAGCAGTACTGGATATTATTGATTATGCCTCCCCCTATGTGTGCACTCCAAGATGCTTTTATCTAGACCATCTTGTACAGTGAGCTCCCCACAAAAGGCTGGAAGCTTCTAAACTCAAAAAAGCCAAATACCATTCAAATAGAAATGATATCTTTTAAAATAAAAATCTACAGCTGCTAGGCCGGATAGATTGAAATAAAAATATTTCTATTTTGTTTTGTTATGTATGTGTGTATATGTACATAATGTAACTTCCTCCTGGCCATCCTCAAAGCTCTGCTCAAGGGCAAGTTCTTATTTCCAGCTAGCTCAGTGTCTGAAGGGGAAGGTACTCTGCCCTCTGGTCGCTAGGCGAGCCCTCTTTCCCTGGGAAGCCTGCCTCTAGCTGATCTTCAGTGCAGTCTTTTGGCCTGTCCTCACATGCCAGAGGTCTTCAGCTTCATGCTGTGATCTGCCACTCACCCTCTCCTTTGGTCTTTGAAACCATCTTTGCTGGAGCAGGAGGGGCACGTCTCCAAGAAAAGACCGTCTCTCCCGGCCTGGAGCAGGCTGCTCTCGAGCCAGTCGTCCCAGAGGAAAGTGGATCAATGAGTTGTCCCTCACGACTGCTTCATGGCAGCTTAAAAATGGCACGGATTCAAATAAAGTGGAAGCAAAAAAACACTGGTGTTTAATTTTTCCTTGAAACACGGACGTGGTTCCTGAAATGGAATATACTTCAGGCAGCAGTTGTGAACTAGAGTATCTGCTTTGGTTTCCTGAGAGTCCCAGTGGGACTCTGAACACTGGGACAAGGCATTCATTTGGCTTTGGGGACAGCCCAGGATTTTCCATAAACCCTACCTTGCTACAGAGCAGACCACAAATGTCCTCCTTAATGTACATGATCAAAACTCTCTCACTTTTTATTTTAGTTCATACTGCAGGGCCTAATTTAACTTAATTTTTTAAATTTTTTACTTTATTCTGATACTTTCTGAATTCCAAAGTCTACTTCTTGTTCTCCACAGACTCGCTTCGTATTCTTTTTTAGGTGAATATTCACCTGATTCTGTAATATTCTCCTACAATCAAAAACTGCAGCTCTGGTTTTACAAGCATTTATCCCTTGCTTGAGATGCACATTCAAAATGCTGTCTGTGTTTTTTGATCTAAGGAAATGTCAAGTTCTCTCCACACTTCTAGCCCTTTACCCCATATAAGTGGGCACTTTTAGCCCCTCTGCGCACTTGGCTGAACAAACCAGATCCTTCCATTCCTCAAAATATTTCTCAGAATTCTCATTTCCCAGAAGATTCTCCACTGGCCTGGTTTTGAAGAATGAGAGGTATTTACAACATGTGAGGTTACTAAATTCAGAACATGAAAGTGATCAATATTCAGTCTGCCTCTGAATGAATGAGTATCAAAGGAAGAGGGTAGGGAAGAACCAAGGCAGGAGCTGTTCTTTGTCTCTTTGTTGCTTATGTCCATGCATTAGTTTTTTTCACCTAGAGAAGAATATAAACAATAGGTGGGAGTGAGTGACACACACATGCCTGGGTTGACTAAGTAGGTTATCAAAACTTGTTAATGCAGACATATCCCTAGCTAGTAACTGGAGCTTCCAGGACAGCTGGAAACTCACAGAATCACAGAATCACAGAATGGGCAGGGTTGGAAGGGACCTCTGAAGATCATCTAGTCCAACCCCCCTGCCGAGGAGGATCACCTAGAGCACGTTGTGCAGGATGGCATCCAGGCGGGCTTTGAATATCTCCAGAGAAGGAGACTCCACAACCTCTCTGGGCAACCTGTTCCAGTGCTCTGTCACCCTCACAGTAAAGAAGTGCCCCCTCATGTTGAGCCGGAACCTCCTGTGTTTCAGTTTGTGCCCATTGCCTCTCGTCCTGTCGCTGGGCACAACTGAGAAGAGACCAACTCCATCCTCTCGACACCCTCCCCTCAGATGCTTATATACATTAATGAGGTCTCCCCTCAGTCTTCTCTTTTCCCGGCTAAACAGGCCCAGCTCTTTCAGCCTGTCCTCGTACGACAGGTGCTCCAGCCCTCTAATCATCTTAGTAGCCCTCCTCTGAACTCGCTCCAGTAGTTCGATGTCCCTCTTGTACTGGGGAGCCCAGAACTGGACACAATACTCCAGGTGTGGCCTCACCAGGGCTGAACAGAGGGGGAGGATCATCTCCCTTGACCTGCTGGCAACACTCTTCCGAATGCACCCCAGGATCCCGTTGGCCTTCTTGGCCACAAGGGCACATTGCTGACTCATGGTCAGCCTGCTGTCCACCAGGACTCCCAGGTCCCTCTCTGCAGAGCTGCACTCCAGCAGGACACCCCCCAGCCTGTACTGGTGCTTGGGGTTATTCCTCCCTAGGTGCAGGACCCTGCACTTGCCCTTGTTGAACTTCATGAGGTTCCTATCAGCCCAACCCTCCAGCCTGTTGAGGTCCCTCTGAATGGCAGCACAGCCCTGTAGGGTATCAGCCACTCCTCCGAGCTTTGTGTCGTCAGCAAACTTGCTGAGGGTATAGCAACTCAATGAATTGGCAATCTGTAGTTGAGGCTTTTAGGCAGAAATTGTCCAAGATTTTATAGAAGAGCTGGGACAAGCTTCCCGTCTGTGGAGGGAGAGAATGAGGGACACTGTTCCCCTGAGAGCAAATGTACAACCAAAATAAGCATGAGCTGGGGGTAGTCCCTCATTCTGTGCTCACTGTCCGCATCTCCCAAGGCTGGCTTGGTAAAACGTGCTTTGGGCATTAGATGTCTTTTCCAAAATTCATCTATCTGCCCTAATCTAATGGGTCCCTTTTCTGTGCTCAGCCTTTGGATTGTGGCGTAACTTCACCTAACAACTGCTCCATAGGTTTCTTCCTACTCATCTTTAAGTTCTCAGACTGTGCTGCCTACAGTTGCCTACTGAATTTCCCCCAAAGCCACACAGCGTTCCTGTCTGTCTGCTCACAGAGTACCTCTGAAATGGCTCCTCTCAACCATATCATAAAACTGGACCTGTGCTCTTCCTGAAACGGTGCTTTCCACGCTGTCTGCAATGGTGTTACTCCCCTGCCACCCTCTTGGCCCGCTGGTTGTCCTGGCCTCCAGAGTGTCCTGTGGAGGTCGAGCCACAGGCTGGTGGCCTATTCTCCTGTTGGCACACTCATTCTGGTGAATCTCATCAGTAACACAGCTTCAAAAGCCATCTCTGTGATGAGCTGCATATATAAATGTTTTTTCCAGGTGCCTGACGAAATAAAGCTCTAGCCCTCCTTTCTGGCACTGCTCACAGAGGTTCAGTGCTCAGTTCAGACTGTCTTTTCCAGCCTCCTCTCTCAGGCACTTTGGATAAGAGCACCATCCTGACTTTTGCTCAGGTTGCAACTGAGTGTGTGTCTGCAGTGCCATCTTGCAGTGCTCTTGCTCGGACCTTGACAAATTCATTTTCCTTTTTTTGTAGCCATGAAGAATGCTGCAGTTAGAAATAACTTGTCAGCATACCATTTTAACCCTGCCGAGTCTTCCCGTACATCTGCCCAGTAGATTGCTTTTGTCTGTTATATCCACTGACTTCAAGACTCTCTAGGAATTTACCTTTACAGATATTATAACATTTACTGACAGCCACCTATGTAAGTCTTTTTTTATTTTGAACAAACTAGTAAAAAATGGCAATTTTCATCTAGTTAAACATCATCTAGCAGATAATGAGTGATATCATCAAACTTAAGCCTTTTGAAGAAGGATTAATATTGGCTTAAATAAATTTGACATTGTCTGGGTAAGATCAACTGCTTTTTTCTAATTGCAGCTTTCTTATATCACTTATTTTCTAGATAGCAGCCATGACAAAACAAAGGAAATTAGAAGACTGGAGGGACTCAGTTTTTGTTGCTGAGATTTAAAAGAGTATTTTTTTTCACACTGTTTCTTTCAGGTGAGTATACGTATTAGCTAAAAAATATCTTCATAGGTACTTTTCTCACGTGCACAGCCAGTTCCCAGAGCTGTCTGCAGCATGGGGTGAAGAACTGCAAAGCAGGAGAGGCATCGCGAGATGTCTGGCATGTACAGGAAGGCCGCTGCCCCCAGTGCATCACTAATGGACATTAATTTCCTAAGATGCCTGCTCTGAGCAAGGAATAACTTGACTGATGGGGTGGGCCCTTGGGAGAGACACTGTTTCCCTTCCATATGGGATACTCTGCTTCTTTATTTTTACGCTAAACTAGCAAATTCTGAGAGAAGGTGCAGTCAGATTGGAAAACAGGTGAAAATAGTCCAGTCTAGCTGTCTGCTCAGATTCTGTTCATATGTGTTTCAAAGGGTGAAATATCAGATTGGAACGTCAGCCCTGTTGAAAATGTGCAGATATGGTTGTGAAGTCTCGCTGGCTTTAACACCTGAGGAACAGAACCAGCTTTCTTCCAAAGCAGTGCAGAACACAGTAATACCAGAAAGTGAAAAAATAAATTATGCAGAAGGATTTTCTTTCCATAAGGAAACCTCAGAATGTGATGCCCAATGTCCCCAGAATAATGTATGCAAAATGCATTTTCCTCCTGAGCTGAGGACTACCCACACCCAGAGGGAGAGGAAGGGTCTGGGGGCAGACAATCCTAGCTGAAGAATAATGGAACAGTTGCTTAATTGATGAACTGGGTGAAACTACCCCAAATCCTTGTATGCAAAAAGAGGGGGAAAAAAAAAAAAAAAGAACATACATTGCACTTATAAAGCTACCTAGAGAAACAAAATGTCTCTGTAAAAATTAATGACTAAACGCACAGTAACTCTGAGGTATCCTGTATTTATGAGACTACCACACAGAAGCCCCCAGCTACCACTGTGCAAATGAAAACATTTATATTTCTTATTTGGTGCTATGTCCTTTCTCAATGCCTATCATTGTTTGAGAGTCAGCAATTTATTGGCACTCTCTCAATAGATTTTTTCCTGAGGTCAAAATGGGAAAACATCTGCGTTTACCTCAGAATGAACTGTTTATGGTTTAAGGATTTTGTTTGTTTTGATTTGTTATATATGCAGATAAGCACCTGACTAAACAATGTTAAATTTTTGTGTTAGGTTATCTTTTAATTATAGTGTTATATACCACAGGCATACAAGATTGGACTGTTGTAATTGTAAAATTGCATCACAAAGTCATATTACTTACCTTGTGAAAGTGAAATTGTACTCAGACAGTGAAAGAATCTCTTCACCTTTCCCACCTTCATCTTCTTTTTAGGAACTTAACTGCAGTAGTACAATCTAATCTAATACAGAAAAATACCTACTGGCAACTGGCAAGGATTTTAGGACTCCACAAATGCCCAGAATGACAAAGAACCATTGAGTGCCTCACTTCGTACCTTCAAAGTTGACAAAACGAGATACCTTACAAGTCCAAAGCTCTTTGGGCAGATGAGAAGTGGATGGCATGGGCTGCAGACTGTTCGAAAGGAAGTGATGAGCAATCCATAGCGCACCTGCTGCCATGCTGTAGGCAGCAGTTACCTACCACAAATGCTCACTTTCAACTTCCTTTTGCTGGTATGTGACACCAAAGTTAATAGCCTTGTTTTATTTTCAAATATTCCTTATGGAGATTGTTTGGCATCTTCAAAGCAGTCCAGCAAGCAATTGATAATTCCCTCTTCAATTTTGTGGTGACGAACGTACATTACAAAGCTTTGATGTTGCAGTATTTGAGGCATTAGTGCCTATGAAGAAAAGAAAAGAGCCTTTTCAGCTAGGTGTTTGTTTCCTCTATTGAAAGATGAGCCTATTTACTGTAGAGAATTTATCTCCATAAGGAAAAAAAAAGTTTTGTGTGTTTTAGCTATAGCTCATGAAAGACAGGACTATTTAATTTGCTGTTAGGATCAAGTGAATTACCATGTCTAATTTTTTGCCACTCTCCTAGACTTCTGCAGCAGCCCATTTGTCACTTCATGCATGCAGACTCCTAGGGAAAAGAAAAAGTATTCTTTGAAGCCAAGACAGCAATGTTTTTGTGATCTGTTAATTTTGAATGCTCTCCTACATGTGTGAGTCAACCAGAAGCAAGCAAAAACCCATTACCAAATAAACTATGGTAAGTCTCAGGGCAATTATTGTTCTCCTTACTGACTGTTATAAACACAGTCCTATGCTCCTTTAAAATCCAATGCCTTCTCTTTTGGGGTATATCTTATCTTGGTCATGTAGCCACTGTCATAACCCACATGAAGATCATTAAATCTTTCAGGTGTGGTAGGGATTTCAGAAGGAATTCAGACTGGGGCCCAAAACTGAAGTATTCTAGTCCAATGAGTACCGAGTGCTGTTCTTCAGTTGCTTCCTGACCATTAGAAAGTGTTGTATTTTAAGGCATTCCCATTCTCCTATTTTGTCTCTCAGTCCAGATTAGCCTGGGCAGTTGCTGCACCTCCTCACAGCACGTCGTGTTACGCTTTTACTTCATTCATACGGTGTCCCACAGACAGCCATTGCACTGTGGCTGCACTTGCCCATGCTCCCGTTTCCCTTCATCTCTTTGCCTCTGACTGATCAGAGCCAGCAGCGGCCAACGCTGATCCCTCCTGAATGAAGTTCTGTGGATCACACTGGTGATGACGCATTTAGCAGTGCTGATTGCAAAGAAGTGTTTCATTACTGAGGAAGATATGCACGTGGATGTCTTCAAAGATGCTGCATAAAATAAGCTAAGGTCAAAGATTTGGAGAAAAAAAAAAAAAGAAAAAAAGAAATGAGTTCTATTCCTGCTAAAAACACCAAAGCTGTTACCTCACCCACTTTACCTTTGTTATATTGATAGTCTTCTGAATAAGTTGAGCTCAGCAAGGGTATCCAAGTATCTCCTCTCTTCTTTTCTAACATATTCTTGACAGCTTTCTTGACAGACTGAATATTGACAGCTTCAGTATTTATCATTTTGCTGCCCAGGAGAGCACTCCCTTCCTTAGAGCAAGGAAGAGAGTCTTCCTGACAAAACCAAAGGACAGCATTTAAACTCACTACGGAAAACTCCAGAATCAGTTTTGACTGTGAGCAGTCCTTAGCCCTCCTGACTCACCCCGTGGTCCCAACCGCCGTACGCCCACGCCAAACCCATGCTAAGCGAGACTGCAGGAGGGGAGGACGGGAGAGGAGCCGCGGCACTGCTGCTCCTTGCAAAGCCCAGAGGGGCTGCAGAGGAGATGCGGTGCTGCTCCGCAGGGGCAGCATGGCCAGAGACACGGAGGGGAAGCAGGAGGCAGAGACTTTGCGGGTGAGGTACCACAGCCGCCCTGGGAGCTCAGTATTTACTGTCGCACACACAGACTCTGAGACTATTTGTACAATAATATAACTAATAAATTATGGTTTTTGCTTCTTTCTCTTTCCTGCACTCCTCCTATCGGTTGGGGTGTTGGGTTCTTTTCTACGGAGTGTTCACTTTCTGATTTCCTTTCTTGCATTTAGTATTTATCTGCATATGTTAACGTGCGTGCTTAGCACTTTGCTCATTACTGTCCTGTAGTGCCCTGTGCTCTTTGTAGCACTCCTGCCCCTTTTCAGGAGCCAGTCTTCTTCTCTCCCACCCCTCAGACTGGCTGACAGCACAGCACTGCTGCTACAGAGCAAACTGCTGACCGGGCTCTGCCACCACATCTGCCTACGTAGGGATGACACCAATTAAATAATACTTAGCAGCTTCCTTGAAGCTTGATGTGGTTTTTATTCACTTAAATTCTGCCCCACTAGAGGAAAAAAAAAAAATAAATCACAATTCAACAGTCTGGGGTCTGGGTACGGAGCATTTTGGGTGAGGGACTGAAGTTTACCAAAATTAGTTGTTTTCATTGATGTCTTAACTTACATTACCAAGGAAAAGCTAAACATTTCCACCTCTGATCCCAGTAGTTGCTCCATTAGGACCACTGACTTGTTCCATTCACTGTGCAGTAAAAAACTGCGTTAAACCCATGCTGACCAATTCGTATGGGGCTGGTCATGCACTGAAGTAAAGAGGAAAGCAAAGTTACCTGCTAAGGTGAATAGAGTGACAGAATCTGGCGTTAAGTGCAGCTATACAAAAAGAATATATAGAGATACAAATAAAACATTTTATTTCCCTATTCAGAAGTGAATATTTTATAGACAAATCAGAAATCACAAATATATATATTTATACATATATGTATATATATAAAGTGTAATATATCCTAAGGGAGAATGAAATTTTCTTAATGTTTTTTTCTGTCTATCCATGTCTGCTCCACTCCCTTCAGACACCATTATTCCTGATTTGAGCTGAACCAGGACCAAATCCTAACACTTCACCAAGAGAAACACTGAGGTCACACAGTAAGTGTAGCTGGCAAATGCTATGGTTTTGTTTCCCTGTGAATATTAATCTCTTTGCTAAAACCACTTTGTCCCGTCTTGGTCTTTGCCACATCCCCACTCACTTAGACTCCCGTGGAACTCTCCAGGGAAATAATGCTCAAACTTGGTGTTGTCATTGACTGGTTTGAGAAAGCTGTATTGATATACCTGTTAAAGGATGTTTCTCCATGGTAGTTCTCAGAATGCTTCCAAAACACAGAAACTCTCCATTTAACCTTCAGCCTTTGGAGCAGGATTTTGCTTCTCCTCAGTAAGAAGCTTAACGCATTGTACCATGAGTTCTGGGCTGCCAGGTCTCTTTGGATGCTCTTGGTCTTTTCTATTTTGATGGAGATATGATGTCCTGTACTCAGTGATACACAGCGTTCCAGCCAAAAAAGTTCATTATGCACTGTCTCATGCTATTAAGGTACTTTTCTCTTCATGGTTCAATGGAAAGGTACTGGCACTTCCATAATTCTGAAAACATCCTATGAATTGTTTTCCTGCCTTATATTCAAGTGAGCAACATGAAGTTAAAACTGCGAAAATTTTGCTTCCTGTGCCAGCAAAATATAATTCAGATATTTTAGCCTGTCATTCTTACATATTTTTTTTCTGGAAGCATTCCTCTCAATATATGCAATTGGAGAACTAATTTATATCCTTGGACTGGTAGAGTCCCCAGTTTGTAATTCTTTCTAATAATAATCCTAAACACAGATTAAAATGTTGCTAATAAACTTGCATTTATTAATGAATATATTTTAGTACAAAATTGTTAGAACCTAGTTACAAAATACAAATTTGTGGAATGAAAAACCTTAAAAAATTCAACAATCTGCATTAGTTCTTCACCTCCGGTCTTTCCTGGACTCAGGGTGTGATCACCCCTACAGTACTTTTTTTCCTATATATTTCCGTATGGGCTTTTTCTCATCCCTTAAACTCATTCCTTCTCAAATGGAGTAGGGCTCTGAGGGAACTGCAGAGGGAACGTAGCCATTACTTCTTCTTAAATGTGCTTATTCAATTGAACCTGTCTTTTCTCTGATGACTGAGATCTTGAATGGAGTAAAAGTGATAATGCTTGGCTCCTCATCAGTCTAATAATATTTATTCTTTTGCTTGTATCAGCATGAAATACTGCAGTGGCAGGACCAACAACCTTACATACCACAATTTCTCCATGGCCTTGCTGTATGGTGGTCCTTATTATAGACCAAAATTTATTTTTGATGTTCATCCATGCGAGGTGTATAGTCACTATTCATTGTGTTAAAGTTTGAGCACTGAAAAAGACAAGGCAGGAAAATGAGTGTATAGAAATTTCTACTCTAATTAAAAAAAAAGCAAATATCCTGCTTCTCCGAAGCTAGTGCTCTGGTTTCTCCTTTAAGAAATTATTGCATGCTCAGAGTCATATACCTGAACGTTGCACTGAATGCTAGCTTGCAGGTACCACAGCCAGTCTCACGGCCTGTATGAAGGGTAATAAATGTGACGCTGAATTGACTCCCAGTTCTGTTCCCTCCCAGGCACTCTTGCACAAGCAGCGTGTTCCTACATGATTCAGAGTTATGTCTGTCCCTGTTCCTGACGTTTCCATCAGAAATGGTGTGACTGTCTCAGTATTAAGTGTTACGGACTTCCTTCAGCAAGTCATGCTGAGCAGCGGCTGTCCTCAGTGCAGGCTTGGATGAAGTCCGTACATGCCCAGCACCCTTTCTCCGAACGCACCAGTAATATCCTCCCGAAGGGGTCCTGCTGCCCCTCGCTGAGATGAAAGACTCACGTGCAGTCTCCTTCAACGAGGCCATGTTGGATGCACTGTGTCAGCCTCGGTGTGAAGTAGGATGGGGATGGACTTTAGGCAGCTCAAAACTGCCGCGCTGAGGAAAAGCCTTCTGCTCGGTTAATGGAAGAGGCTGTGAGCACCGAGGACCCCAGCAGAGCAGGAACTGGCGTGGGACCAGCCCCAGGGGCAGCTGCAGCTCCTGGTGGGCCATTTCCCTAGCACATACTCACAGATGTGCTCTCTCAGACATGTTCTCACGGATGTGCTCTCTGTCCCCTTCCCTGAAACTCCTTTATCGTTTATTTAAGTGCATGGGGAATATACACATCTTGCTTGAAATACACATCAAGAGATGCCTTTCAGAACTACAGTGATGGATAAGTGACTTCTGTCTCTATCGTGATGTTAAGAGTACCTTGGACTGAGAAGGGAGAAGACCAGGAGCTAGCTCCAGGTTCAAATGCCTGAGCATACAGCTGGAGACAAGGGGACAGCCACCAGGTCCATATGTCTGCTTTATTCCTGTCAGAGATACTGGGAACAGAGGTTTATTTACAGCTTCTGGGTTATTCTTCGGCGTGGAGGCTGACATGCCTTGTATACCTCAGCAGAGAAGCGTCACATCTTGCTACCATATGATATATTGAAAGCTCATAGCTGTAAATTTACAGATGTTTTGAAAGTATTGATTTTTCTCCCATGGCAGAATGCAGTGGCAGCATGTTCTGTTCCCACTCTGCATCCTTCAGGGCTGGGTGGGTAGTGCAGTTTTTTTATGGTGATTCACAACCTGTGGAGTAATAACATAGCTGAAACAATACAAACACAAGACTTCTTGGCTGAAGAAGCATTGAAAAGAAAAACAGAGGAGAGATCTTTTGGTTGGGAGAATATTTTCTTATGGGAGCAGATATTTTTGTAGCTGTGGTTGCCAGAGATGTTCTTTATTACACAAACATGCCAAAAAATTTATAACCACTGTAAGACAGCTGTCATGGTGTTCAGATTTTGGATATGACATTGCAGCATGAGTTTTATTTTCATCCATGCAAAATGACTGGGCAACATTCTGCAACAGTACAGCGTATAAATAATTTCACTGCTTAGAGAGTTTTGTAAATAAAAGCAGAAATTGTTTTACATCACTTTTTAATTCGAAGTAAACTAGCTACCCACTTTTAAAATTCCTAGCTCTGATTTTATACATATATATATATATATTTCCCCATATCTCTTTTTCTTCATAAATAAGAAATACAAGATTTTTCCTCCAGGAGGTACTGGATTTTGTATTGATACTGATAAAACCAAATTTTGTAATAATATTTAATTGAAACAGTAGAGTATATCCTTCTGTCTTCTTTACTGTTGCAACCTTCTCCAGCAGTCGTTGTATGATATCAGAGGAAGAAAAATAGTTCTGTGGTAGGTAGAATCACAGGATTATTATCAGAAGATATATTTTCTCTTTGTGTTTTGATAGTTCTCTTTACGCTTCAGAAATGCAGATAATCAATATTTACCAATGTCACAAGGTAGTGGGAGTTTGTTTGTTTGTTTTTGCTTCAATTTTTAGACCTGGGCACTGTATTGAGATAAAGTATTGCTTCCCATCTATTTTTACAGGGTATCAGTCTGATGGTACTCGTCTTTGATTTACAAAGTCATTAAACACTGCAAGATGCCAGACAGTGTTAACAATCGTGCTCACATAGCTCTACCAAAAGTGGCTCAGATGGTAATTGTCACCTGGAGGCCATTTCCTCCAGCGCCAAAGACGTCAGATCTGATTGTATGAGCACTCCAGGCTTCTGCAGAGCAAAGTAGCCATAAATTAACTCAAATTCTCTTCAGTCTTAGAGGTCAGGAAGCACTGAGATAAGGCAAAAAACTGCCACAAGGCAAGCTAAATTATACCCTGCAGTTACCTTACATTTTCTTTACCTTACAATAAATGGAAAGCACTTCTTAAGTCATATGAAGCGAAAGAGGAAAAAAAAAAGATCCATGGTTGCCATTCAGTAAGGGTGGGGGCAGTTTGATAACAGTCTAGGCATGGTCCCTAACTAAATGCATAAGCTGACTTTGTGTTTAGGGGGATAGTTTTGAAGTATGATGGCAAAAGCAGGATGGATGGTCAGGAGGAGGCTACAGAAAGATGAGGAGGGGCATAACTCCAGCTAGTGGAATGGGCTGGCTTCAGAAATAGTGAGTGCGATGTCAAGAATTTCAAACAAATCTAATGAGCTGGGAGATGTTGTTGAGAAACTGAGCCAGGCAATTGAAAGCACAGCTTGTTATTCACGTTCATTTTTGAGTGGCCGCAGCCATTTCCTACTTGCAAACTGCCAGCTTGCATCGCTCAGCTGCCTTGAAGGAGAGCAAGCCTGCCCATCACGCGTGCCCTTGCCTTAGCACAGGCTCAGCGGCAGGGCTGTTGGGCACAGGGTATCCTGAGTGCATGGCTCCTCCTGGGAGCCCTTCCACTATCTCAGAGGACGTACCGGCATTAAACAACAGGCCGGGGAGCATATGGCAACCGTGATGCCACAGAGCAGACTGAATTTACCACCGGAGAAAAAATCAATGAAGAGAAAATGATGACAGCTGCTGAACCTTCTTTCTAGGTTCAGCACAGAAACACACACCAAGAAACGCCTTTTATGCTGTTAATAGTGTTCCACTCCGTAAGCTTTTACAATTAAATTGCAAAACCATCAAGTATCAGTTTATTTGTATAATGCACTCACTGGGGTACATCATGCATTTACTGAGCAGCTGAGGCTTATCTCCCTGCCCTCTGCAAGCTCTCGTCATGCCAGTGCATGAGCAACGATAGGAAGGTTTTCCTGCCGGATCCTCTGCCCAGCGTGCAGGATGCCTCAACACAGCAGGCACATCTGCATCGTCCTATTTACACTCATAAATCCAGTCGGATGCCTGGGTTTTTTAAGTGCAAAACCCATCTGACTTTCTCAGAGGAATCTCAGTAAAATTCTGTTTCTGCAGAGAACTGTGCCAATTATTCCCCCAAACAAGAGATGTTCCTCCTCCTTGTTTCTTTTCAGATCTGGAAATGGTCTTTGCAGTTGCAAAGGGAGCTTTCTGGTTTGCACATCCTCAC
The DNA here is from genome assembly GCA_013399475.1 of Chauna torquata. Lineage (NCBI taxonomy): Eukaryota > Metazoa > Chordata > Aves > Anseriformes > Anhimidae > Chauna > Chauna torquata. Next base: position 43,713 of record VXAL01002327.1, on the reverse strand, counting down.
CCTCAAAGGTGAAAAAAGAGATATATTCAGTTTGCGATCTCGCAAGTGTGCTCTTCCCGTCTCCATGCACTACATACGCATCTCTTCTCCAGGCTCTTCTTAATAATGCATAACCCGCGCGGAAACCCGGCTCCCCTCCTCAGGCCCCGCTTCAGCCCACTTGCCCCCGTGAATAACTCTCTTGTTAACAGCAGAGCATCCCCATTGCCGTTAAGGAACAGATGGTTGGAGTTTGTAACTAAAGGACGGAAGCAAGTTCTGTTTATGACAATGTGTGGCTTTGATTCCTAACTTAGGGCATGTTCTAACTACATTTTCCATTGTCACCCCTGTGTTTATTTTCAGATTCAATTCTAAATTGGTTCTACAGTCAATACTGAAATGTCGTCTTGTCATGGAGGAGCATTGTGCTCTCAATTTGTGACCATGTATTATAATGCAGAGAAACCAATATTGCCATAGGAATGCTTTCACTGACACTACTACGACAAGTAAGAAAGTAGGAATAATGGTACAATCCATTTGACTACAAGGAATTAATTACTAGGGTGAGTTGCAGACAACAAATATTACTCATGATCTTCTCTCTTTTTTCCTTCTTCTCAGTTTTTCATGAGTGATGAGCATGCCTGCAGCTGAACTCCAGCTGCCATGGGACCTCATGCTATTTGTGGGAGTAACTATTGATTTCAGGATCATAGAAGATTGATCACTGCTGAGTCAATGTGTAGGACTTGGGCACTAAAATGCAATTTAAGGAGGTTTCAGGCAACCTGTGATGTCATCCTTTAGTTATTAGTGAAAAGCAATATTTTGCTTGTATTTTTTGCTTTGTATTTGCCTTGCTGCAAAGTTTGGTTTTGCTCATCACATTCCCAGAGGAGAGTTGTGTTTAGCCTTTTAAGTTCGCTGATATGCATTTATATATATACACATATATATGTTATGTATGTATGTATAAATACGTTTTTATATCTATGTTGCTACTTTCCCCACAACTAAGAACGATTAAAAATGTACTTTGTTTTTGGAACAAAAGACTCAAGAAATGGCTAGAACAATTTTCCTTTAAAAATTCTTTTTTTTACCTAAATTGTTTTTACCTCCTTGCCGACATACATTTCAATGACATTTTACAAGTTAAAATCTTCCATTTCAAATTTTAATGGCAATATATCCATTTTTTACTTCATTTTTGATTCAGTTAAGTTATATTCAGACACCAGTTTTAAAACACTGTTCTCTACATATTCTACAGCATTTTAATGAGATCTTAATACTTAAATCAACATGATGAAAAATAAAGAAGTAACCACTAACCAAAATGAAGCCTTTCCTTGGCACCACACTGAAACATTTGGGAAAAGGTCGGGAAATCTCCGGCAAACATCAGCAAAGATCAGTGGTGGGAATGGAGCCGCGGGGCCAGCTGCAAATGCAGCTTTGGGCAGGAAGCCTGAGGAGGCCTCTCCCGGTCAGCCAGGGTAGCTGTGATTGCTGAGAGCATGAGACCCTCCTGAGAAACCTTTCTGGAGACTGGATAATGACCTGTGAGCAGAGCTAAAGTAGAGGTCGGGAGAAGTTTGCACCCCAGCCAGCACTGCTTGCTGCAGGAGAGCTGGGAGGAAAACCACTCAGTGCACCCTAAGGGACAGTGGTCTTTCCAACAGTTGCTTGCAAGGACTCTCAGCCTGGTCCCTTCTTGAGGCTCCTCTTCTCCCGGCAGTAAAACTCTGCTTGCACAAACCCCCTTGTGTAAACTCCTGCTGTGTGGGAAGGGTGACTGCTCCTTTTGGACACAGGAGTCATTTTTTTCAAAAATTTTTTTTCATAACTTTGTCATTTGTGAGTGACCAGCAGATGCCAGGATAAAGCTCTAGAATATGATATTGTGATGTGGCCCCAGGACTAGAAGATCTCAAGTACAAGGTTACAGTGCCTGCATCACCAGCCAGCACTGCCTAGTCCTGTAACTTCCCACACTTGGGGTCATAGGCACATAGGAAAATTCAGGCTGGAAGGTACCTCAGCAGGTGCAACCTCCTGCTCCAATGGGGCAAGCTATGAGTTCAGACAAGATTACTCAGAGCTTGTATTCAATTTTATCTTACTTGTACTTTCCTTCAGATATTGCTCTTTTCCAAGCTTCTGTAGTTCCCCCAGTTTTACAGACCTGCAGAGTTTACCATCATCAGGGCTGCCCGTTTCTCTGGACTACCTCAGTAACCATGTTGCTAGTAACTTTTATTTTTTCTTATGAAGTGCCAGAACTGCAAACTGCTAGAGTTTGACCTCCACTTGGGAAGCTTTCTCCAAATCCCTTGTCTATCTGCCACGCCCAGACGTGCACTTCTGTATCACAAGCCAAGCACTGGGCTCCCTGACAGCCCACGCTCTGCTGCTCCACAGCCAGGTATGGGCTGTACCCATTCCTGGTCTCTGCGCATGCCTGTCTGCAAAGGGGCAGATGGAAATTAAAAAATGCAATGAAGTAATTCTTTTTTAAAAAGCATTCATTGTACCCTTAGCAATGTTTTTATTCTACTAAGTTGACACTAGGCTTCATTTTTTTCCAGCATTTGAGAGGATTGTGCATGAGGCTCTGAACATTAGATGCAGCCAAGATATTGCTGCAAAAACAAGCATTGAATTTTCAGTACTAAATACTCCCACAATCTTGTTTAAATGCAGAGAAAACCTTGCTGTTGAATACCCTTCCTGTAATGCCAAGTCTGCTTTTGATATCAATAAAACAGAGAGAGCTCACAAGTCCCAGGTTAAATGGAACCTTTAGGAAAGCACAAAAACAAGTGGAAGATTTTCAGCAAGAGTCCTCAAGACATCTGCTTGCAGATCACGTGTTAAGAGAACCTACATGTGGAAAATTTGAGTGATTTGTGGGCTTCTCTCTAGTACAATCTACTCTCCTATTGCAATCAAATCTGCACAGCCACTTAAAAAGTACTGGTGGAAAAATATTCATCAGCAAAATGTAGTTTTGAAACAGTGAAAGCATTTCTGCAGAAGCGATTTAACGTAAAAAAGGAAAAAAAAATTGAAATACAATAATTTGACTGCCCTGTTTTGCTTCAAAATTCAATTTCAATTTTTGTTATTAGTGTTAATTTACCTGTATTTGTTATACACTTAAATATTATTTTAAATACATCATGCTTAATATTATAGGTGTACTTATCTGTATATGTTATACACTTTTATGCTTATTTTATATATTCTTTTAAGTATATTGTGTTTAATATTATAAAAGTGTAAGATGGTACTGTTTTGATCAAGCTTTCTCAAAGTGAAAGATTTTAGTGTTATAAAAACAAATGCTACGTCCAAATGAAAATATTTTTGAATTTTCTTTCTGTGGAAACAGAAATACCAGCTTCATGTCCAAATGTGGAAGAAAACCAGCTAAAACCTACCAAGAAGAAAAGTGGGATTTTGTGTGGAAGAGAACTCCTGATTTCTGATTAGTTCTAGTAAGCTTCTGTAAGGCGATGGAGCCTGAGCCTGCATTTGTCAGCTATGCCACCCACGCCTGCATACTGTCCTAGTGGCACTTAGTTGCCCTGATCCTTCCATTTTGGTTGCCACTTGCTGGAGCCTCTTCTCTTGTCTTTACTCTTGGTGATGGAAGTGTCCTTATGATTATTGTTGTGTCATTTGATCCCCTGAGACTCTTATTTCCTTGCTTTTCTCTATCATTTGACCCCAGTGCTCACAAAAAAAATGGCCTTTTCCTTGTTTTGGTGTTCTCAAACATGTCACCTTTTCTCCTGATGGGAGCTGTTAGACCCTTACATAGTATAAACTCGACATAGATGATACAAAACATAACTGATGAGTGAGTGTAAGAATTTGGTCCTTTTGAAAGAAAGAATGGATTTCTTGTTTATGATTGATTTTACTCCATTAATCATCACGAAGCCTGGGAGCAAAAAATTTGCATGAGAAATTTAGGTGATTCAGCCTGCATATTAGACCTCAAATTTATTCACGTGCAAAGCCTTTAGGACCAGAATATTGAAAAGATCTCTTGAAGATAAAAGCTCAAGACACAATGAGGATGTCCTGCTGCCTATGTGCATTTCCAAAGAGAAGAAAATTTCACGAGCAGCTCGTGACACTAGTTCTACAAAGAGGCTTTGCATAGAGGATCACAGCTAGAATTTGACCATGATAACTACCTTTTCTAAATGCATTTTCTTTGAGATAGAAAATCTGACTTGGTTCATCTCACTCCATCCAAGTAAAAGGAATTGTTATCGACCAAGAGGAATAATGTAACACTTTGATCCAAGGTTCAAACTATACGAATAGAACCACTGGGAGTTATCTTTCTAGTGCTAGTGCCACGACAGTGAATCCTTGATTTTTGCAATAATGTAGTAATTTAGGATATTTCTTACAAAACAAGAAATGTTGCTGAAATGAACGTGGTTTGCTATACCCAGTTTTAAACCTGCTGTTCTTCAGAACTCCGTGACTACGGTATTGGTGTGCCATAAATCATTCCACAGCTGAATTTTTCTCTTAATTATGGTGAAAAATTAAGAGTTGTAGCTTTCTGGGAGTTAAGTCCTTAGCTGGTATGTCTCATCATTCCTTCTCTGAAGTTTTCCTTACTTTTTATTAATTAAAAGAAAGATAATTATAATTTACTATATGCTAGACCATAGCCAGAAAAGAATCGTGTATGAAGCCTTATTCAAGTGAAGTTATTTTGATGGGTACCCAGGAGAATGTTTAAAATCATGTGTAAAGGTTAATAAACACAAACTGACCTTCACCTGACTCAGGAATGGACTGAGTAGGAAGGAGCAGCTGGTTTGTGTGTGCATGAAGCTTTGAGGAAACCAGGTGTAGGCCATGAATAGAGATGACAAGGGTCAGGGTGGAGAACGGGCAAGGACTGGAGCTTGGTGACAAGTTGGTTATAAAATGGTGACCTTGCAGGATCCAGGAAGCTCTTTTGAAGCCAGGCAAAAGAAATTTTAGGCATAAAATTTAGAAGAGAAACAGACGAAAAGGCCGACCAACTTATTACTCAATTTATTACTGAAACTACCTGCTGCACAAGCTCCTTGTATCCTTCCCTAGCCAGGGCATTGCACTGCGTATTTATGCCACTTATTTTAAGAATTTCATTGAGGCATCAGGGCTAAATTTGGCATCAGGGGAGGGCAGGGACATGGGGGCAGGCATCTTTGGAGGTTATTTATGCTATCTGTAGCCTGGGTTGGCTTTTGGAGATGCCTTCATTTGACATTTTATTGAATTCAGTCTTCTTCAACTCTGTGTTCAGTACCGAGCTCTTACAATACAGTTGCCTGCAAAATGCAGTATAAAAAAAATGTTTTGACAGAAAGTCACTATTGTAAGTAGCTAGAATTTCTCAGCCCAAACCCACTGTGTAACAGAGCAAAGGTCTCTTTACCCGTGCCCTCAGTGACCGCTGAGAGGTGTCAGTTATGCCAGACTGACTGCATCCCTCTGACATCAGATGGTGTTTTTCAGCAGCAGTCGCACTAGCTCCTAAAAAATATTCAGTTTTAATCTGTATGTCTCAAATCTGGAGCTTTTGTGTCTCAGTAACCAGAGAAATAATCTCTACAGATTTTACTCTCACCTCAGCTGTGTGTTTGGTCACCAATAGACAATTACTGTGTCGCCTGATGTGTTAGCTTGGTGGCAGCGACAAATAGATGAATTTGCACCCTCTCAAAGTGGGTTTCTCCAGTTCTGCTGCAAAAGTGCCCCTCCTTCAGTACACAGTGAGCCCTGCAGGCTGCGAGCAAGACAAATTACCCCTCCCTGCCTGTACAGAGCAGTCATATCTTGGGTAGAAGAGGAGACTGGGACGAGGCATCTTTCCAGTGGGGCTGAGACTCTGGTGGTGTCAGCAGAGGTTGGTGCCTGGCTGACTGATATTAAAGCTCAAAAGTCTGTTGGCTTGATATTACTTTATGTGCTGTGACAGCCACTTCCAGCAACTCCCTGCTGACAGCCTGTATTTATGGGTACATTCCATCCTGGCAAAGTTTTTGCCGCTGGGGCCTGGAACCCAGTTACCTTCTTTTTCTCCCTAGCGGATATGCCACTAGTTTCATTGAGGTTTATCTACTTTCTACACTACAGAAATGCATTAAAAGGCATGTGATATTATATCTATTACAATAGCACATGGTTCTTTTGAACTTCATTCAGAATAACCTCAGATATTCATGGTCTTTTGGTATTAAAGTCCCTTCAAGATTCCAGCTATTTTCTAGATTTTTTTTCTTTCTCTTTTTTTTTTTCCTACTCCCAGATGCTCCCAGGGTGCTCCCAGGTTATGGAAATTACAGATTTTCTGAAGGATGGGTGAGAAAAGTGAAACCTTATACTTACATACCTTGTCTAGCCTTTACTATAAAAAAGGGGGTTTTAAGCTAGTCATTAGGGCTACCTCTGCTCAATAAAGGGTGAGGTGGGATAGAGAGTGAGATGAGCATCTCCAGAAAACAGTTATCCCATCCTAGCAAAATCTGTGTTAGAGATTTATGGATGGAATTGATGGACTGCAGAGGGAACCTAGTTAACAAGCTGAGAGTCCAATCTAAATGGGTACTGCTTATTCGCACTGCATATGGTAGGCTGCATGGGTTGCCAGATGACTTATTTCTGGAGTTAGATGTTGGAGTAAAACATGGAATTCTTCTGAACATAATAGAGGTAACTGACTGCTATAAAGCTTTCTAATCATGAAATTCTTCCACTGCAGAAGAACCAGCATTTTTAATACATTAAATGAGAGTCTCTGAACACCTTGTCAAGATCTTATGACAGTTAAATATGAGAAACGGAGTACATGAAGTGTACAGCTGAGGAACACTCTATTCTTTGCTAAAAAGATGAGTTTTAAAATCAATAGGTCCAAATAGTTATCCACTAAATTTTGGTAGGTTTTCCTGTCTCTTCATGAGCAGGTCATATGATAACATACTTTATAACACCTGACTGAATTATTGCAACATATTATTTAAAAGCTATACAACCTTTTTCCAACTACAGCAGCCATTACAGATGAAATAATTTTGCCCATGGTGCACTCCATGATGAGGATGTGAGACCCGGAGAGGAAGGGGGAAAACAAGTTTTTTCTCAGAATATTTATTACAGAATATCCTCTGTTGAAGATCTTACTTCTGGGAGTTGTCCCTGAGGAAGACTAAACATCAAGTGTTTGGACCAACAGCATACATAAAACTCACTAAGAACCCAATGTCCTTGTCCACAAAATGACTTATATTAGCTATTCTAGAAATTAGATATGTCACCGCATGAACTAGACTGAGAAGGGAATGGTTGTTTACTTATCTGAACAGTCAGATCTCTCTGATATATGAGTGATGACAGAGAGAAAGTGAGAAGCACGGGCATTAATCAAAACTATTCAGAGTTGTGGGAATCCTCATAGAAGTAGAAATTATTGCTACTGCCACCTGTCACTTCCATTCCTTCAAATTGGGCTTGTGTAGAAACAGCTGTCAAAATAAGATTTAAGCATGTATGGGAAATCTAAACCTGACTGAGGTAAATAAAATAGCTACTTCTGTTTATTATTGAAATTGCCAGCTGGGAAATTGGCCATAATCATTTGGAACTGCTACAAATTTGTTGCAAATTATGAGACTGAGGTGGGAGGTAATCAAACCACAGGTTCAGCCAGGGGATAGACGTGCGAATAGCATTTCTAACTAAATTTGTGCTAGAGAGTCACCCAGGCACAGACTGGCCATGACAGGGGGATGTAGCTTAGGTTTAGCTTCAGTAGAAACCACCAGGAACTGGTATTTTCTCATATTCAGTTACAAGTTCCACAGCCACCTTCTCATTTGGTGCCCATCATCTGCTAATCTCTCTAAAGTGTGTTTTCTGACTGGATTAAGTCTTGATTGTGCTGAGTCTGGTCTTTCACCACTCTTACAGTAATGTCTCCAAATAGATTTTCCCAACTTTAGTGTTGACTTGCACCATTTCACATGAAAGCAGAATCAGTCCTAGAGAAATCACTTCCTCTGGGATTAAGGCTGCCCAGCATGCCTTTGAGTGCATGTTAGTATGTAGACTTATATTTGAAGTGGGTAAATTAGACCCCCTTTTCCCACCAAGACTTAGATTCTTGTGGACTTTGTGGAGAATGGGTACTTGGTGGTGGCTGAATCTTGGCAGCAGTAAGAACCAGATCTGCACTTCACACGTTCTGCTGGTGGACAACCTTCTTGGTGCCACCAACCTAACCCTTACACAGTCCCCATACGCAGCCTCCCTGTCCCTCCATCCCTATTTGCCCCTGTGTCCAAGTCACCACCTTCTCTAATAGTGACTTCTCTGCATTTGCTACTACAGGTAAGCAGTAGATCCCTGTAGCAGCCAGATCCCACCTTCCAGGAAAGGGAGATGGCTCAGCCAGCAGCATCCCTGGGGCTGCCTGGTGGACCTTGCTGCTTTAATTACATCAAGGCTGCCTGCCAAATACCATGTAAGTAAATCTTGGACCATATATCCAGGGCATGCAACAAGGAGGTATATAACTTGCTGCCAGCATGGATCAGCAGTGTTTGTATGGGACATTGGTGGTGGAGGTAACCTCTCCTCCGGCCGGATGTGAAGGTAGGACTTTCTGCTGTCCCAGTGCTTTAACAAGGTGTAACGGGACTGAATCCATGTAAAGATATCATGGGTCTGTGCAGTATATAAGCAATATAATGGTACAGTTTTTTTCTGTTGCTTTATTGGGTGAGTAGGATGCTTTGGACCCAAACTTCATGGGCCAACTCTTACAATTTAAAAAGGTGTTTTCTGTGGATATTTTGAATTGATGTTCAAGTCAAGTGACTCAAAAAGATTTTTGCTATTAAATTTTGATGCAAGTATACCTACAGAAAATGAACTCAGTCAAAGCACATTTATTTAATAAAAAAATACTTCCTGGAAAGATTCTGTGGTATTCAGGCATTAAATATTTCTGAAGCTTGAAAGGAGCTGTAATGGGAAGAGTGACATCAAAGACATTAACGGTCCCCACAGAGAAAGGCTGCAAAATATAGTTGAGAGATGTCAAATTCTTTGCTTGGAAAAAAGGTTATTCATATTTTCTTCCTTTTCTGGAAGAATATCATATCATCTCATGATGTGATGAAGCTAATCATCTTATTGATATGGATTTTTATTCTGCTTGGTTGCTGTTTGCTAGTCCCAGTGTTTCTGTGAACAATATGGATACCTGCAGTCAAGAAAGTGGTATTTGTAGCAGTAAAGAGTAAATTACCTTTGACTGATATTGGTCTCTGCTTTATCAGCTGAAGCTATTCCTCATGAGTGTGTGTTGGGAAATGACTGTAATTGTCATTATACTCCCACTTGTCATAAATTTATGTCATCTCATAACAGAATTACAAGTTTCTTGTTTCTCAACTATCTAGCAGTCTATTGTAACTCCATTTTGGATATTGGTTAGTTGACTAGCAAAATCTAAAATAATAATTAACCTTTTTCTCACTTTTTCCTTATCTAATTTTTATTTCCACATTTGCCTATAATTTACACCTTATTCCAGTTATTTTTAAGCTTTCATTGCTTGTTTCTTATTATCATCACTTGAGGATTAATAAGTTCTCGAATGACTGCTCGTCCATATTTCAGTGGCAATCGCTCCAGTGGCTACTTGTAGGATATACAGCCCTACTTGCTACATGCAGTTCACTCTTTGGTTTGTCCGCTTTGGTGATGTGGTGCTCCTTGCAGGCATCTGTGGCTTCCCTTGAAATGCCTCTCAGAGAAAACCTGCTGCAAACCTGCATGCTGGTGTTCAAGAGGCTGGTTGCAAAGGTATTACCGGCACAAAGTCAATAATCAATGAAGATGAGGAAGGGACATAGGCACTCCCTATGGTGCCTTCTCCAGCTACCAGAAAGTTCTGGATGTCAAAGTAACCCCCTGGCCTCCCTCCCTACAATGAGTTGTGGCCTTAGTCAATGTCCCATTGCGGGACATGCTGTAAAGGTACTGAAGGCAAGGGCCCGGTCTTGTGTACTCACTGCAGAGCTCCAGGGGTTTGGAGGAACTCATCAGCTGTTTAATGATGTATATATGCTTTACAACTGTTTAAAGGTCTGCAGACCCCCTGGCATTTCATCAATACACCTTAAGCATGGAAACATGAATGCCCAGAAGGGTGAATTTACTGGTCCAGAGGAGAACGCACAACCTGATTTGCTAATGTATTTACAGCACCTGGACTGATTGGATATTTGTACTGCAGTTTTTAAAAATTGTTATCACTTACTAGGTGCCTCAAATGATCCAGTATCACAGGAACTTTACACAGCATGAGTGAAGAATGCACGTCTTATACTTGGTTAGTCTTGACAGGCGTTAAAATGTAACTGTGGAAAACAGTTTCACTTCTTCTATCTGTTTTATGCTTGTTCATTCAACACATACTGAGGCTTTCTTTAATAGAGCTTGAGGTTTCCATAGTTGTTTTCCTTTCCTCCTCTTTTTGCGCAATGAATCAATATTACAGTAATGTCAAATTACAGCAGCTCTGGAAAGGGTGTGCATTGGGAAGCAAAGAAAAATGGCTGATTTACTATTTCTCATGTTCTGCATGATTCAGCTGCAAGCCCAGCTGAAATGCTAGCAGTGGAAATGGGATGCAATCAAAAAAATTATCAAAAGTTGTTCTAATTATATAATAAATGTAGACTGGAAATAGTAATTGAGAAGATGGGAGCAACTGTTGGCTTTTGCAGAAAAACAAAACAAAACAAAACAAAACAAAATCTTTCATACTCAGAAATGTGCAGTTTTGCAGGTTTCACCTCCCTGACCACACATGTTGGGATGGTGGGTAGAGTCAAAACTTTAGCCTTTCATCAGGAAGCACTTTACTCTGCAGGTGACCAACCACTGGCACAGGTTGCCCAGAGAGGCTGTGGAATCTACCTCCTCGGAGATCTTCAAAAGCCACCTGGACACGGTCCTGGGCAACCTGCTCTGGGTGTCCCTGCTCGAGCCGGGGCAGTGACCTCCAGAGGTCCCTTCCAACCTCAACCATTCTGTGATCCTGTGATTTCTTTGCAGTCTGATACCTATTCCATTGCCTGGAGTTCAGATTACACCTCAGAGAGACATTGCATCCATGGCATTCAGCCTACACATAAACAAGGCTGCTGTTCTGTACATCTCTCTAGCTGGCCAGACCCAGGGATGCAGAGCTGCAGCAGGTACAGTCAGCCAGAAGCGACAGGACAAAGTCCCTGGGTCCTTGGGTTTTCTGGATTCTGTAGCAAAATCCAAAAGCCAGAATCACTGTGTATTTATGAGTGTTTGCTATGCATTACAATTTTTCATCAACTTGATACTGAAGCAACAAACATAAATTCAGAAAGCTGCTGTAATCAAAGGCAGGGTTGGAGAACACCTTATTTCATTTAATATGTTAGTCTACAGCAGTTCATATGCTAAAACTATATTTAAGCATATCATACTGACATTAGTTTTTAAATAGTAATTAGTTACACTTTTGAGCATAATGCCTTGACGTTTATTTACAACTTCAGTTTGGAGTCTGCGAAAGAGGTAAAATAAAATTTCCATTATAGTTTCATGTAGCTTTCAACATCCCAAGAAAGCTGGAAGTTGACTAAATGCTTGCAAAATTATATATTCTGTTTCTAACACATTGTCAGAGTTAGATGCTCTACATTCCCCAAGACCACCAGAAACATTTTCCTGTAATGTTCAAAGTCACCTGCAAAGTCTTTGTAAAACTGAAGCATATTTAGCTGATGTGCCAGCTGGAGAGGAATTCATCTTTTCTTCTGTGTTTTTTTGTTTGTTTGTTTGTTTTTAATTTTTTTAATAAAGTGCATGAATTCACAGAGGCAGCAGACACATACCCTACACACAAAACCAGGGCGCTGAGTGTATGAAATAGCTGCTGCCCTCTCCTGATGATATATTGTTAATATCTGTATTTGCCAGGACATTTTTGCCATTTTGAGGTGAAAATCGCTTTCAGTTTTCTGACAGATTTAAATACCATTTTGGTTCTCTTTCAACATCTGAAGTTGTTTTTAAAAATGCATGGAAGATATTCATCACTTTCTTTAACACATCACAGTTTTAGACTGTGTTGTCTGAAGTTTTCATCAATAAGATGGGACCTGCTATTTGCATCGTGACTCTGTCTTGTTTGCAATTATGTCATCTTATCACTCGAGAGTGTGACTGCCCTAGTTTTATTTTTTTGTGTGAATAATGTTAATATTTTTGAGACTTAAAGATAAAAACTAAAGAACCACATAGATTTTTGTCTGATTGTCATTACTTTGAACCATCATCTAAGTAATATTCCTTTGCTTAGAAGTAATTACCAGCATTTCCCCAAGTGTGGTGTGTTCTAGGATTCTAGCAGCAGCCCGGAAAACCCAGTGTTGTGGGCAAGAGTCAGTTCTTGATTCCGATACTCCTCAGCCATATATCAAATAGATCCTTTTTGTTCTATTGTGAATCTGTTAATATTTGTGAAATTATCACTAACTTTGTTAAAGGTGGCAGAATCCCTTGCTGTTAGAACACCAACTGATCTACGAAGGAGATGAAAAATACAGAGAACATGTTGCAAACAACTATGTACTCAGATTGTTTTTTTTTTAGCAAATACCTGAGAATATCATGAAAACAAGAAAAGCATATACAATATTTCTTCCTAACATGCTCCCAGCTCCCAACTGTTTTCATCTTCAAGGATCTCCCTAGGCTGGTGTGGTTTCTGTGTAGTTAGGAATCCTCTGGATTTCCTCCCACGAATTTGTCTGTTCTTTCTTTAAACCCATATGACCTGCTGTTTTCCTCCTCAGCCTGAAGCAAGGAGTTCAGAGATTTATTGCATTATTGATAAAAAATTCCCTGCACGACTGTCACCTAATCACAGACAAGAAACAGACAGCTTTTCCAATTATTGTCATCCAGAAAGTCAAAAGAACCGTAACTGGAGCATCATACGCGACTTCTGAAGTATTGACACTCCACTGGTGATTGTGCACTAAAAACCACATTGTTTCTGGAAGTCCTTGCAAATTTGCTGTTACACCAACATTTCGAAAAAGCTGAGGATTTTATAAATAGTTTGCTATATCTTTTTTGACTATACATCGTCTTCCAGTGCTCTGGAAGGCATTGCTTCACCACATGCTGCCTCTCACCATATGGGAATGTGTGAAGTGCATATTTATTTAAAAAAGCAAAAATACACAACAAATCCAGCTCAAGCATGTTGCCACTTCGGTTTGTAATTTTTCTGTGTTTCTAGGTTTGTGCAGCATCCATTATTTTGATGTGACTTGTAGACACGTGTTATATCTGAGCTTTCTTTACCAGCCAAAGCATCACTACAACATTTGTGCCTTAAAATTCATCCTTCATGCAATCTATTTCTTCTGTTTTTACCAAACTGCAAATTCCTTATGAAATTTTCGCCTTTTGTAGACCCAGTCTCACAAACGAGCTGTGCACTTCACTCAGCCATATTGTCCCCATCCTTGACATGACCTTGTCTCCTCTTGGCTGATTGCAGAGAACAAGTTTGTGAGATAACCAACACTCTTCAGAAAATAAATGTTTAGAAAAAAGAAAAACTACATCTGCTTGTGCCCAAATGTCAGACTTGTTTGTCAGCAGCAAACCTCTGTTTCCAGGACAATCCTGTTCTATGGACTGTCCCAAGGCTACAGACCTCGCAGCTTCAAAAGCCCTGGTCATCTTGCCAGAACTTGGGCAACCCAGGAATCCAACTGGCCTGGACACCTGGAAGCCCCATGTTCCTCGGCTAGTCAGAGTCGGCCTCATACGACCACATGTGCAAGACAGATGGAAATCGTAGCTTGGCTCACTCATTCACTGCTGTTCAGTAGAAGCAGCAATATAACCAAGAACAACAAAGAAGTCAAATTACATCAGTGTCTTCCAGAAGTCCTTGCAAGGGTATTTTGTCTCAAAAGAACTATAACTTGCTATTTCCAGAAAAAGATATTGTACCATCTCAGCTCTTCAAAAATTTCTTTTACAATATTTTTGGGAAAAGGGGTTGAGGATTAGTCACAAGTTGGAAAATGACTGCAAAAACATCTGGAAACTGCTGGTAAACTAACAGAAGTTAGTTCTTTTCCTGGACAGCTATGTCGTGTGTGCAATGTCAGTTGTCTACAGTACTGACATGTATCTAAGTCATTATCCTGTACAGCCAGCAGTCGAAAACAAGCACTTTTTACCATAATTTATCTGCTTTATGTTGGATGCCCCCTTAAGGACAAGATGAACTGTGCTCTGGATGTACCTGTTTCTTTTCACTGATCATGAAGGGAGCCAGGGATGACCAACTCAAATGCAGATGTGCACATTCAGTTAGGTGAATTCCACCATTATTTCTCACATTTAGCCATTAGACCTTAATATCTTACAGTAGCCATTCCCAAACCAAAGAACCATGACACCTCACAGTGCCTCTTGATATATTGATATCTTTGTGACGAACACAGCAGGAGCAGCAAGGTGTGTTGTCCTGTATGAGCTAGCATCTAAGTGTGCTACTGTCCATTTATTCTGGGAGTAATGCTAAGCTTGTTTGGAGGATAGCCAGAAGAAGATTTCTTTTACATTTCTTCAGCAGCTTGCTTCTTTTTCATCTGCATTACCATAAATCCACAGAAGGCTCTTTATGGAACAACACACAGTAAGGACAATAGACATTATCTAGAATAGCACAGCAAGGAGCAACAATGAGAGCCATCATAGATGATGGTTTAAAACTGATGTTCCACTGATGCAAAATTTGCAGGGCAACTTGAGCTAAGGAGGGCAGCTGAGAGCTGCTTCTAGCAACCCAAACACTTACCTTCCTTCTCAACCAGTGGTACCTGCTCCCTCCTACCCCCATTACCACTGCTGTGTCCAGAGGAACTGCCCAATCTTCCCGTGCTTACTTGGCTGCCGCTCACTGCCAGTACCCCATAATTTGCGGCTCCGTATGACTTCAGAAAGATTCATTTCCCTTGCACCTAAGGCATGCAACAGAAAGTGGCCAGAGCATTAGTGCAATGGATTCACATTACTGAAGTGATAGGAACACTAAAATGATTTAATGTTTGAAAAGTGCATAACAGGTTGCAAAATGTGCCAATTCGATAGCAATAGATCTTACATGTGTATTTAAAATGAAGTGCTTTTGAGGGTCACGGCACTTGTTAAACGGCTTTAAAAGGGATGTTTAAAAGGCTTCTAAATCGGTGTTTTAACTATGAGTATTTTCATTTAATTTAGATTTGGGCTTGAACCAAAAACCCAGCATCCAATTTTGCATGCCTTAAATTTGAATCCATTTCTGTCTGAAGTTCAGTGGCACTCTGACCATTTAAATCTGCTAGGAGTCCAGCCCAATGAAAGATGGCTTTGGCTAAATTGTTGTGGGCTATTTGTTTTTAATAAGTCTTAAGATTATTAAAATAGTGTTCTTTTACATTATAATTAAGTACCTCTAAGCAGAGACCAATTGTGTCTGTATTTATTTAGCTATCCTCCCTGGAATGCAAATTCACCATAGAACCATCTCACTGCAGAAGAAGGGGTTTCTTAAAGTTCATCAAAAGTTATAAGAATTTAAGGAATTACTCCAGACTTTACCAGAGATGACATTCGTGTGCAGTATGTTGATTTCTTCTTCAGTCTCAGACAATTCAGGACTAATAAAGCTTTTGCTGATGTTAACAGAAGAATGCATTGTAAAATGGCTATTTTTGAAATCTTGGCTCTTAAAAAGACATAAAACAAGTAGAGATAGGGTAACCAGAGCTTGTCAATAACAAACATGGAGAAAATAACCCATATGTTGTTCACTCCGGAACTGCGATTTCTGCTAACTTATTTTTTATTTTGTATTATTATGAAGACAGCAGATCTGACAGTGGCATCTGTCAGTGAAATCTCTATGTTACATACTTTGTTCAGGATCTGCAGATTTACTGGTTGGTTAAAAGTAAAGGTGTTGTCTCAGCTCTGTTTGGATCACCAGAATACTTAAATTGCACAGTTATGAATATAAATAGCAAACATTTTTCTATTAACTATTTCTATTAACTACTAAATGGGCCTCCACCCCCTGTCATTCCTGAAACATTCAGATAAACATAAAATATCTCACAATATTTGCAAATAAAAAGAAGAAAGAAACTAATTGTAACATCCAAATAAATATATTTCGGCATTCGAACCCTATATTTTTGTTCCTTTTTGTATAACTGATTAGCTGTAAAGCTAAATAATATCAAGGAGCTAGTAAAACTGGTACATTAAAGACTTTTCTGTAGGAAAGTGGGATCTCACTGAAATTTTCTATTAGAAAGTGTATACTTTCAGTAGATACTTCTATCAGGAAAATCCAAATGACATGTTGTCAATGTAAATTTTGGTGTCCACCTTAGGAACTTCAAAATCCCGTGGTCATAATCCTGTTTCTGCCTTGATTCAATTTTCTGTTAGGGCCCATGACGTGACCGGCCCCCATCACACTGGAGTTGGTGCCATCCCTGCCTGCCCAGGATGTACGGCAGAGGTGAGGCTGCAGGTGAGACAGCAGCTCACCAGGGAAAATGTGTGTCAGGAGGAGAGCAAGGCTTATGCATTCCCAAGCTATGATTCCTACAGGGCAACATGCTGGGTCTAGAGCATGCAAAGATATTTTCTAAAACAGAATACGCTAAAAATTAACTGCTTTGATGATTCACATTTGAAAACAATTATACTTTTAGCCCATTAAATATTGCCGTATTTTGATTTTGGTCCTTGTGACGGAAAATCAAACACAAAAATTTTGACATGCCCCATACAATGGAAATCTGCAAAGGACTAATCCCCTGCAGTAGTATCTTTGCTGGAATATTGGGGATATTTGTTAGGAATGTGAATCTAAGACCTACAGAAAACCTCTGAAAAGATTTAATGAGGTACAGACTTGCTCTTTTCCTCTGTCTTATTCCAATTATTTCTAATTTGAATGTGGGTAAGCTGTAGCATATCATAAACTGATGTGCAAAGCTAGCATTGACAGCGGTGCCTGGACCTTCTGCTTTTGTTGTCAGGGACAGCAAGCAAATATTGAACATAACTGCAAGGTAATAAAACCCAAGCCACAGGAAGCATTGTGGCAATGGAAGGAACTCTACTAAAGAGGTCTACACTCTTACATTTAGGTGTATCCTAGGACTAAAGGATACATTTAGGATAGGACTAAAGTAAGCTGCAGTGTGGACAAGGTAGGACACCAGAGGCACAGCTACAATGACACATCACCTGTGGGGCACAACACATGAAATTAATGAAGTGGGGGGGATACAATGCTTTTTCTGTAAATATTTATAAAATTTCATTGTATTTGGCATATGCACCATTTCTCTATAAGTGTAACCATATGGGAAGTTTGTTGCATCTATGTTATTTCATTACTTAGCTCATTTGGGGTAGGAATACATTTTGACACAGACATTAGATTTCTTAGAGGGTTCGGTTTTCATTAATTTTCATTCTGGAACTACCTAGCAGTTTGGATTGTAAAATCACAGAAAATGCATTCAGTTTGCAAAAGAGTATTAATACTGTAGGGGAAGGATATGTTTTATTTCTCACACATAAAGGAGAGAATCCCTGTTTTAAGCAAAAACAATGGTTATGCTGTTATAAATCTGTAGAATTTATCAACAGAGTCATGGTATTACTTCCACAATATTCTGGGGTTGATGGTAAACAGCCAAGATTTAGTCTTGGAAGAGGTTGAGCTGAATAGTCCAGATTCTTCTGCTGAACAAGTCAAAGCCATTTTCCTCTGGAATATATGATCTACTCATAAACAGTCTCATTCTATTACACCTTCTTTTTTTTCACTTTGTGCTCTCACTTGCACCTTGTAGATATATTGTGTAATAAAACCGCAGAAACTCTGCATTCCACAAAAGTCTGGGTGTAGGATCGTTACTTACCACCACCCCATCCTTTTCACCACAAGGCACTGTGAGAGGCATTCAAATCTCTACAAGAAAGATTGTTAAGATTAGACAGTTCCATTTCTGTGAATAGCAGACCAAGAATAAGACGCAACATGACACTAATGCTTTTGATTTTGTTTTGGTTTTGAGGGTTGTTTGGTTTTTTTTCCATGTAACAACTACTGAGATTCCCAGTTACGAAACTGCAGACAGTTTTCTGGATGTTCTACATCTGTTGCCAATGAACACAGATAAAAATAAAAATAACAAGAGAAGATCCAGAGACATTTCAAGTGATAAGCCTTGTTTAGCCAACATGCTTTGTGTTGCAACCATTCCTTTTCTTTGGCCCTTATGGAAAGAAGATACAGTGAATAGATGCAAATTCTGGCTTCAAGGTGGTGTGTCCTCATGTACTGCAGGGACAGCAGAGAGCTTAAATCAGAAAGGACCAGCAAATCCCAGAATAAGAGTATAGCATTTTCTGCTTATAGCCAGTAGGTCAGGAGCTGCTCAGGTACGTTCACCAAAGGTGGGTTCTAGTCTGACCCATCCATGAGATGAGCCTCCAGGGCTCAGGGAGGTCAAAGAGGGGACGCTGAAACTTGGTAGAGGTGTATGTCTGTTGTAAGAGCCAAGTATCAACTCCTGCACCACTTTGAATACAATGCAATTTATTTAGAATCATAGAATCATAGAAACACAAGGTTGGAAAGGACCTACAAGTCTATTTACTACAGGAACTTAACATTAAAATCACATCTGGTCATTTTGATATGTTTTATGGCTCTCAAGTGACAGCTGTGACTGAACCAACTACAATTTCAAAGGCTTCCCACCTTATGCTGAGCCTGAACTCACATTTAGATATGTCAATTGTTTTAAACTGAGATTCTATCTGAAGACCACAAGTTCATTCTTTCCTTACTATGAACAAAAATTCACATTCCTCTTCACTAATTACTGTATTTCAAACTGATGGTCACAGGCTATTATTATAGTTTAAAAAACAAAACTAAAAAAAACAAACACCATTTAGAGGAAAGCCAGGCAGAGACACATAAATATGAAAATAAATTGAAACTAGGAAAGGAAAAAATCCACAACACCACCACAATGAATATTCAATAACACCCCAGTGCATTCCCTGCCACAGTCCGTGCTCCCTTCACCAACTTGTGGTCAGCCACCATGCTCCACAGCTGCAGCCCGGGAGTCTATGAAAACTCTCATCTACTTTGGGAGGGACGTGTGTAACAGAGCTCTTCTTTTGGTGCCCTCCATATGTCCATGCTGAATGGGCAAGGGAGGCTCCAAAGCAACTCTGATACCTGACCTCAGCAGTATCCTCTGAGATACGTGATGTCCAGTGAGCTGAAGCAAAACAGTTTGGGTTTCTGGAAGGTTTTCCATACTTCTGCCCTTTTTGTTTTCAGAGGAATCCACCCATCTTAATCAGTACAGTTTGTCTATTTTTGTCATAGACAGGAGCCACAAAGTGCTCTGTACAGTCAAAGCTGCATTAGCCATTAACTGTGGTGCAGCAAGCAAATCCATAGCGTTCTTCACGATGTCTTCTGCTTCCCCTCTGTAAAGTTTTTCAAATCACAGTGGCCATTGCCTTGCACCTGAAAGGAAGATCTATTAACAACTCTTAGTTTACCTTCATAATGTTAGCAGAAGACCATCTAGCTCCCAATTACATTTTAGATTTGCAAAAGATAAACCAAAACCAAGAAGAGCTGTCACTGATGTATCAAGCAGCTGTCAATTGGTTTAGCATTATACTAATACCGCTCAGATAGTTAAGCATCTGGGTTTTTTGAGTCAATTCATGACAACAAATGCTGTCAGATCCCAGCAGGACATGGTGTTTCACCACACTCGGCATCCACTGTGGTCCTCCTCTACCCTAAAAATGCAGCAGCTCTTCAGGAATCATGTCTCCTGGTTTAGGCTAAAACTTTGACTATTGTACAGGTAGAAAAGGCTTTCTGGTCTTATAAGAGGGAGAACAGTTTGCTTTCTTAACAGACGTAGACATGTGAATTTGATGCCTGTGAGTCTCTAACTACGAGTCTCAGTGGTGAAGAAGGATTGTCAATCAAGCAAGAAAGTGGTGGAAATGGGGCAGCACCAGGCTGGTGAAAGTTTTAAAGATCTGCTGTGGCTTGTTCAATTAGTCTGCAATAATTCATATTGGTCCTGTTAAAGAGAGGATGTAAAGTCCCCTGAATGTGGCAAAAGATTTGCTATCAGTGTAATTGTCATCAGGATCTGCTCCTCAGCAAACAGAGTGCTTTGCAAAATAATGAAACAACAGTGGCAATATGGGATCTTTTGTGCAATGAATCATACTGGTATTCACCACTGCTGCAGCTTATCATGCTTGCCATGCTTCTGGCTCATCGATGTACTCCATTGGCAAAACCAGAATATTGATCACTTGTTATCACGGAAATTTGCAAAAAATCTAATTGATATTAAATGCAGCACCTTATTATGTTCAAAGCTGTGGAAAACAGAAAAAGCACAAGCAGAATAATTTATCTCATACATACCTAGGATAGGAAGTTTCTCTGCAGTTTTCTCATAGTCATAATAAAAACCACTCAGTTGTAGAAACAAACTGAAAACAACTAAGAAGAGAAAAAAATACAGTTTCTTATATACAAAAAAGGTGCTGCTAAGGATTTACTTAATATGAATTAATTTGGAAATTTCCAGCTTTATTCTCTTCTCTGTCTCCTGAGAGAGCTTACCTTCACAGGACTTTTCACTTGGTCTTAAATTTCAAGCCTAAGATATCCAAAACCCTTTTAACTGCTAATAGTTTTATTTGAACTGCAAAGAGGGTACGTCTGCAACAAGAGGGTACCGTGTGATTTTATAGTAAAGCAAGAGCTAGGATACATTGAAAACATAAACAGTAAACAATGGAGTAGCATGACTAGCTTTTAAATGAGAAGTTAGTAGCTGAGAAAATTTAAGGAATTATACCGTAACATTGTGCATTTTATAATAAAATCATTACACTTTCCAGAGTTTTAGGACTTCACCTAACAGAGATATGGGGTTGTTACCAACACACACTACCTTTGTTGCAACAGTCACTGCACCATTGTCCCTGTTAAGCAAAAAAGGGTATTTGACAGCCTATTCAAGAAATATGTTCCTGTTTTTATTCAGTAGAATGTTAAATTGTCATCATTTTGAATGTTGGAAACAATTGCAAGTTATACGATGCATAGCCACAAGCTTGTTGTAGAGCTACATGCTCTGTGAAGGTGTTACAAGTCAAAAAAAAAGATCTTGTCACAATTTACCTCCAGTTGTTTTGAGTACTGCACTATGTTGAGAATATTAGGAATTCCAGTAGAGCCTGCAACTATGCTAATGAAAGATCTTGCTATCTATCTTTTATAGAGTGATTTCTCTGGATGTTCAAAATTATGATAAACTGAAGATCTATATTAAACTTCATCTTTTTTTTTTTTTTTTCATTTAGAAGCAGGTTTGTGTATGTAGAGTGGATACAGAAAATAGGACTCATGAACACAGTGCTGACTAATTTTTTGGGATCAAAACCTAGCACAACACATTCAGCATCTCCACAGCCTGACTGCACCTCTCAGTGTTATCACCACATCTTGGTTAGATGGCAGCAATGATGTTACACAAGAATAGTGGATATGGGAAGAATCCCTGAACTATTATGTCTAACTGAATCAGATTTAGAAAGCCCCGGAAAAGAGCAGAGATGTGAAAAGGTTGTGCTCCCAGACTGCCAATAACCCTGCTGCAGTGAGCACTCATTGCACAGAGACTTCAGGGAGAAAGGGCTGTCAGTCCAGAGGAGAGGCTCTTGCATGGTAGAAGATCAGGAGGATCATGAAATATCAGCACACAGTTTTGCTTCATTTGCTCTTTCTCTGTTGATGTGTTTGTATGTTTCTTGAAAGAAAGGCAGACAGAGTATAGAAAATCCTGCCATAAGCTTTCCGATGTGGTAGGAGAGATCCTCCGAGGCAAGATCACCAGTAAACACAGACACAATCTGGTGGTGTTTAGATATAATTTGGTGGTGTTTAAATGGGCATCTACGGGTGTAAACTTCCTTTTTCAATTAATCTAGGGCAGGTGTGATTTTCTGTAGACAGTTGCTATAAGCACTAGATTCAACAGCGAAGGTGGGATGTAGCAAAAGAAACATGCACC
Organism: Chauna torquata; assembly: GCA_013399475.1. Classification (NCBI taxonomy): domain Eukaryota; kingdom Metazoa; phylum Chordata; class Aves; order Anseriformes; family Anhimidae; genus Chauna; species Chauna torquata. The sequence continues at coordinate 21,403 of VXAL01002327.1, read as the reverse complement.
ATGTACTGAAGGAAAACATGGGAATCTTGGTAGGCTATAAAAGAGTCCTGACTCAGAAAGACAAAATGATCAACTTGACTAGACAGTTGTTTTTTTTTTTTTTTTTTTTAAAGACATACAAAAGGTTTCAAGTGCTTTTTAAATACCTTTTAGGGATAACCTTTTATGGCATTACTGCACTCATAAAACAGGAAATGAAAAGAAGCAGTAGATGAGCCCAGATTCCCAGTCACAAGACATTTGTTTCAGGTAAACATTTTTAGGGTCTACTGAAAGCATGGCTCCTGAGAGATGTTTTTCTGCATGCTGAAGATTTCTCCTTTAACAGACCTCGATGAAAACAAAGTTTTTCTTAATATTCAATGTACACTTACCTTTTTTTTGTTACTTATCTCTTTATTTAAATATACATATCTCAGGCACTACCTTATTTTTTCTACGCTTTTTGTGATTCAGCTTCTTCTCAGAAGTTTGAGTTTTGTGATTTCTGATCTTGCCAGTAGTTCTGCAGCTTTTACTTTGCAAGGCAGAAACAATTGTTACTAGGAGAAAAGACTAGTAGTTTTCCACACCCTACGAGGAAAAAGGATAATAAAAGCAAATAAACAAAACAAAAACAAACAAATAATAATAAAAAAACATATTTGCAAAAGGTGGATTAGGAGTTTATGAACAATATACAATATGCTGGAGTATTACTTTTGGCTAAGTACTGATATTGATATGATAGAGAAGTTAATCAATGGGTTCTCATTGTATATTGAGACAGTTGCAACAGTTAATGTCATGCTAAAATTACACCCTAGAACTTCATTATAGCAGTGCTGATACGATTTACCAAGACAGCACACACAGCTCTGGCATTCTCTGTGGGATAAACACAGGTTTTTATTGAACTCCAGTCAAGGCCCGGTAGGAAAGCCTACCAGTGGGGACTTGTTTTTCTTATTCTTGCTTTTCAAAGACAAACAGAAATCTGCAGTCTTACTCTACTGTGTCCCTTAAGTCTTTCCTGCTCTTTTTTTGTTGGTGGTGGTGGGTTCTTTTTACTTCTAATAACTATTGCCTTTTATGATACTTTCTACTTTCTCACCTTTGAAAGTAGCAGGAAAGGAAGTCTTACTTTTTTTTTCTCAAAGTGGTTGAGTTGTTAACTCACTCTTTCTGCAGTTAGGCAGACTGTACAGGCTGTTTGTGGTATGGGCTTCTGCAGAGCTCACACTCTGCTCCTAAGGTGTGGGCATGCTCCTCGCTCATCTTCCCCTTCCCTTCTCACCACCCTTGCTTACATGTTATGCTCCTCTGTTGGATTGCCCTACACACAGATGGGAAATGACTTGGGGAAAATGTTTCCCTCTACCTTTCTTTGTAAAATGCACAGAATATTTCTGGACGCTTTGGGTAATCAATAAAAGTTACTGTATGAGTACAACTTTAAGACACAGACCATGATCACTTAGAATTCAGTACATATATTATTTGTCTGATAGATGAGCAGTATTTGCTCATCAATCCATCAAACCATTAAGATTCAGTCCTACTCCCACCAAAATAAAGCCTAGTACTGATGTCAAACAGTGCAGGGTCAGGCTCTACAGACTTGAAAGCATTCCGTAGCACTGTATTTCAGCTGAATGATCTACTCAGATTTATGAAACTCAGTAAACAAATACTCTATAAAAATAAAAAGTCTGAGGGCTCAGTCTTGCAAAGATTTAAGTGGTTTGGTTTTGATCCAACAAAGCATCAAAGTATGTACTTAGCTTTAAGCACATGTTTGTTCCCCAGGGTATTCCTATGTACTTTAAGTTAAATACCTGTTTAAGTGCTTTACTGGATCAAGGCCAGAGTATTTTCAGCATATTTTAGGATTGAGTTCTTATATAACACTTTTTCTCTGAGATCTCAAAACTTTTCACAAAAAGCACTAAAGACAGTTCTTCAAAATAATAAGATTAAATACTGTCATAGTAATCAAAATGATATTGTTCCCCTGGGTGGGTACAACATTCCCATCCATAACTAAAGCTCCTAGCTTTCTAAGTCAGTGACAGGGAAAAATAAAAATAAAAAATCTATTTTTGCTCCATATACTAAAAGATGCCCTGCTGCAGTAAACACTGAAATGAATGAGTCATGTAAGAAAGGCAGGTTTAAAGTAAGCTACAGCAATGAAACTCCTTAGCTGTAGGGTCTTTATTATGTGTTTTATTTTCTCATGACTGGACACAGAGGGATATGAATTATTGGGGAAGATGGGAAGAATTAAAAATACTAACAAGAGTAACTAAAGAGAATTTATAATAGAGGTAGCAAATTGTCTCAAGAAAAATAGCAAGGAGCTATATAAAAGAACAGCTCCTTGTCTGGGATGCTGAGCTAATAGCGGCAATGTATGCTAATACTGCACATGTATCTCACTGTAAGCAGTTATGTTATAGCAACATCAAAAGACCCTATCTAAGTTCTTTGCGCAGGCAGTGCACACACCTACAGAGAAGTAAGATGTATTTTTGAAAAGTTTTACAGCACATTTTCCCAAGAAAGACAAAAAGAAAATAAAAATATAAGTTGAGGGGTAGCCAGTCACTCTGCCTCTTTCCTTCTATTGCCTTGCCAATCCAAAATAAAATTTAAAATAAAGAAAATACAATGCTGACAAGAGATTACATGAAGAGAAACAATGCTTGAGAAGTTTGTGCAAATGGAAAAACATGTCTTTGAACATTCACAACTTTAACAACTGGAAATAATACGAACCCAAAATAACACATATGCCAAATCTCACTCCTTCAGTTTAGTATAGCAATATTAGAGTTCTGCAATGGCAGCCACACATTTGTTTTTCATGATGATAAAAGTGTTTTCTTTTCTCCTACAATTCATTGTCATTAAATGCAGAACAATTCTGGCTCAGCCACAACAAAAGTACCTTCAGAAAGTAAACATGCCAAATTTCAGCCTAAACAATAAGAACTGGAAAAGTTGAAGGTACCTAATAGTACCTCATTAAACGTAAGATGTTTGAGACTCCTTAATTATCAATTTCTTAATCTTTAGAAAAATAAGCACCTAGGGTGGCAAACTTACACTGCTAAGTCATCAGCTATGAATAACATCAAAGTAGTAACTCATTCTCTCACATCTGTGTCACAAATTTCTGTCTTGACCCAAACTGTAAGGGAGTTGATCTAGAGGGATCTTGGGTCTCTTTGGTTCAACTAGCCTTTGAAATCACTGCCAATTCTCAAAGCGACCTGATTTTCCCTAGTTCTTCTGTCCCTTTCCCTCAGGAACCTGTATTGCCTGAGAACAGGGGAGAGGGGAGCAGTTCTTCCCCTTCGTTCATGTGGCCCTCAGACGAAATCACCTCCCAGGGCTGGATGTGGAGGGGGAGACTGGGGAGAGGCAAGGGGGCAATGGAGCAACACCACCTCTGCCTGCCTCTGGCCTCCCTAGTCCTACCACTGGAACATGCTGATATTCAAAGCTAGAGCAGCTCTGCAAATGTACCATCCTGGCTTTCATATGGGGATTCCATCAGCTGTGGGAAAAACTGTCAGAGGTGCAACAGGTGGGCACTGAAAGCTGGTCTCAGCTGGAGAGGTCGTTGGCACTACAGAACCCAGCCACTTTGTTGGGACTGCTCAGCTTAAACATAAAGAAAATGAAATCTGTTCTCTAGCATGAAGGCGTTTCTTCCTTAATTTGTTGGTTTTTTTTTTTTTTCCAGTTCAAAATAACAAATCACTACTACATTTTCTCATGCAATTTTGTGCATGGAAAAATACTAAAATATCCTATAAGGGCACTGTATTTAAAGATTTCCAGATATCTATGCTAGAGAAATAAAATAGCAAGATAAGTCATCTCTTGACAGAACTATGCAAATTGGGTGGAGGACATAATACATGCAGAGACATGCTGAGGAGTAAGGAAGAGCCAGATGCTGCCCAGCCCCTCACTGATGCACACTCTGTCCCCTGCCCACTCACTAAGTTGTGGTCTGATGTAAAGAAGACCATATGGTCAGAGTGCACATTCACAAGGAAAATAAGGTTAAAAGATAAAACTATGTTCTGGCATTTTCTACCAAACTATATTAAGGTTTGCAAATTAATTTTATTAACAGCGATTTTTGTGTGCAATTTTCAAGGCTGTCTTGGAAAAATTAAATAAAAAGACAAACAAGGAAATTGTTTCACGTGGTTTTATATAGACAACCGTCTGTGTTGGCAAAGAAGTAAAATCTCAGGAAAGTGAAAAAGAGTTGGCCTCTCTGTGATTCAGTATACTCAAACCTAATGGGGATATTTGTCCTTGTATCAGACACTTTTGCTACTGAAGAGGAATGATGAATATCAAAAACCTGGACCCAGAAGGGTGAAAGTGTTAAAAGGAGCATGTTCTTCTGAACACGGGCTGTCTACCCGTTATATCAGATACAACACTGTGAATAGGCTTCATCACTGATACCTGCTTTGTCAATATCTAGAGCTAAACTAGTTGTTTAAACTTTCCTAATGGATAGAGTTGAGAGAAACAGCAACTTATGGGGCTGTCTCTCTCTCTTCCTCAGGCATCCGAGGAAGGTCTCAGAACAAGGTCACTCACAACACAGGACAGAGTGAGCCTCAAAGACCCTTGTGGTCTTCCTCTGCCTGGAGCATTACTGAGGCTGACAGTGTTTTTGGAAAATGTCTATAATGAACCTGAAGATGTCTCTACTGAGCATGAGAAAACAGACTTTTCTTTTTCCCCAAAGTTTCATACCCTACATTTGCAATTCAGTAGGATTTTCTTCCAGAAAATAAGCTGGAAAATTTTCTGACTAGGTTATGGATGTACAGTAATTCTGTGCAAACAGATACTGATTGAAAAAAGACACATTGTTCTGTTTCGTGTTTATCTGAATGCAAATGTGTAAGATGAATTAGATATTGCTAATTGAGAGTAATCAATTTAACAGATAACTGAAAATATTGTTGACTAATGGACAACCTTTCATCACTGATATTGCCTCTGAGTTGGTTATCTCTTGGAATAGGCCAGTATAACAGAGACCAGATCTGCGCTATCTCCAATTTTGCTAATTTTAGCAGGAAAGGATTAGAGCAGTAGAATTATATCACCATCCATTTCTATTTTAACTCTTGGTGTGGGGTATGTTAAAATGTACAGGTCACTGATAAATTAAGAATACAAAATTACTTCACTTCTATGCCTCCAGTTTTCCCAAATGGAAGGTGAGCACAGGTGCTATTCTAATAAAGTGAGGGAGTAGGTTGAACATGATGGCACCATTGCAGTCATTGGTATCCTTCCTATTCTGGTTGCTTTTGGCAACAGTGAGCCTTGAAAGTCAATGGGAGAGCTCAGGGCTGTGGACTCAGAGCACATGGAGACAGCTGGCCCCAGGGTATTCCTTAGACAGTGCTGCATTCCCTTAGGAAAAGTGCTGAAGCCTTCCCCTTGGTCACATTCAAATACATCCACACCACACTGTGCACTGACAGGGATACAATGAGAGAGAACTTCAAATAGCCTGCTGGGCTACATCAAGACATATTACAGCAATGCTCCATTAGGTCAGCACAGTGTCATAACCTGTGTGACACGTCTGGACTAACTTCAGTACCAACATTAAACCCTGCCTGCATCAAGTTTGGGATCAGAGCCATATTGCACTGTTGAAGGGAATCCCCCAGCTGTCCCCACTTCCAGTGTCCTGATTCACTTTGCAAAGTAGTTCTGGTGCACAGTAAGTACATTCCTTTTGTTGGACACAAATCACACCCCACATGCAGGGTGTGTGGCCTACCCCTGAAGGATGCACAAGGGTCTCTGAGACAGTGACTGGTCCTTCCGACTGCTTTGAAGCACGTGTGTGGTGGGAATGATTAATCTGGGGACCAAACTAAATCCGGTCCAGACTAACCCCCTACAATTCATTCCACAGAGATTCTGGGACCTCTACCCCAACCCTTCAACTTATTCCTAGGTAATATAGAGGTGACCATTCAGATCTAGTTCGTGTGTCTCACCTCAGTTTTGTATTGTGTGATCAGTCACAGCGAAAGGTGCTTGGAGGTAGTTCTCAGCTCCCATGTCCTCAGCATTACCCACTGACTAACTCAAAGCAGTTCCCTGTTTATATACTCATTTTTGGCAGCTCAATGCAGTGTGCCGGCTGTCCTGGACCTCTTTCAGATATATTTCAATCTTGTCATGATCAGCACAGTACACCCCTGCACCTTGCGCAGGTTTGGGATTCTGTGGTGAGAGGACCACTGTACTACGGTGCTTAGCTGCCAGGTGTCCATCACCTTTATAGTTGATAGCCCACAGTGGCAGGTGGCAAACAATAATCCTGATGTTTTGGAGTACATGTGGAAGATAACTCTGCTAAATCATGATCCTTAAACTCTGTAGACAGCACACTGGCTGTGTTACAAACTGTCTAGTAGTGTTGATTCAGGTGCAATTACATGTCATAAACAGTGTTGTAAATTACATTAAACGAAATGACACCCTTTGGAATTTGTTTTCAAAGAAGGCACAGCCTCAAACCAGATCTTTTAAAAACTGATTTGTGTAAACGTGTGTCTTGTATAAGCTGCTATTTCTGTGACTGTTTTTTCCATTTGGTGCTTGCAGAATTTGATCTGTTGCCCTCTATATCCTGTCCACGTGGGTAAATCCCTTCTCCTTACGGAGTCCACTGCCAACAGACAGGACTGGCCAACCCTGACAACTCAGGCAGTTCTGTTATATACTTATCTGGAGAATCATAAGCATGACTATGTTGACAGTTTTGATTATTTGGATCCTTACGGTGGCTAAATATTGGATTAGGCACTCAATGTGTCAAGGTGGTGCTATAACATTTTGCAGATTTCTGCAGCTAACACAATTCATTTTATTGCTAGCATGATGTGGAGGTAACGTTTGGGTGCCAGTTGGTCTGCAAAAAACACTGTGTAAAACATTGTAATCATTATCATCATCAATAGTATTCATTCATTAATATTCCAACTCATTCAAAGAATAGTGCACACATATCTGAATTAATTGGAGAAATGGTCTGAAATCAAGAAGTCCTACAATGAGGATGAAAAAACTGTAGATATTTTAGCAGATCACAGCCTTAACAGCGTGCTGTTGCTGGAAAAAAAAAAAAAAAAAGGTGTAAATGAAGTTCTGGGTTTCCAGAATGCCTTAACAAGGATGTTGTATGGCACTGGTCATATGTCAACGGGAAGGCATTGGTCAGTTCAGGTCACCACACTTGGGGCAAATATGGGGCATTTGGAGAAAATCTAAAATATATTGAGTAGTCCAAAGCCTAGAAACTAAGAGATAAAAAATGTATAAGAAAAAGAGTCTATACAAGAAAAAGACAGGAAAATAAGAAAAAAATAAGGAAAATATAAGAAAAAATCCAAAGTGGGATTGTGTAGCCTAATAAAGAATGGATTAAGGGAGTTTTTGTACAGGTTGAAGTAAAAAAATAGTATATGTGGCTGTTTTCCATGTCTACCAAAGCTAGAAGAAAAAAATCATGAGCTTAATTTTCAGCAATTGAGGTATCAAACAGATATCAGAAAAACCTTCCTCTCTTTAAGACTAGCAGAGAAGAAAGTGCTAAAAGGCTTTAACAGCAATCAAAAAAGGCAATAAAATTCCAAGCCCTGGATAATTTTCACTTAGCCAACTATCTCTTCTCTCAGAAGAGGTGCAAGCTTGCTCGATTATCAGAACACATAAAATGTTCAGCTTAGGTCCCTTTCACTGTACACTTCTGTGATTTCTGTGATTGATAAAGGAATGGTAATTAAAACACTAGCTTTGCTTTATGATCTGCCAGATGGATCTAATGCTGAATCTCATTCCCTTTGGCGTTCTTCTCTCAGCAATACAGAACTTCAGCAAGAGCTGACCTAGTTTACATATTCAACATGGTGTGCTTTTTCCCGTTTTGATGGTGAATGTGTTTCTAATCATTCACTATTAAATTCTACCACCATAATTCCAAGTGCTCAGTTTAAACAAGGGTAGCATCTTTAATTAGTATTTTTAACATCTCTGACCTTAATTTCCAAAACAGGAGCACTTTCATGATGCCTCTGGCATTAGTAAAATGAGGTCCTAGTTTATCCTACATGTTACTGTTTCACAGTGGTTGCTGACATTTCTCTCCTCTCTTTCTCTCTCCTTACCATCTGCAGTCACTCATCTCTGCTATGAGAGATCTGTGCCTCCTCAGCTGCCGGGTGCTTTACTACCATATCTCTGAAAGTTGTTTGTTAAAAATTGATTATTTTTAATATTGGAGTTAGAGCACAGCCACACAAAGAAAATCAGCACAGCCAGGAGGGAGCTGACACAGATAGCTTTGGTGGGGGGAAGGACTTATTTGCACTAGATGTGCAGCTCACAGAGCATTAACACTCAGCTGTTGCTTTAGATACTAGTAAAACAGAATGACAATTTATTCTCTAGCATTTATTTTTTCTCCCAAAAGTGCCTCCTAGAGACTGTCTTTTCTCCTCTGCCAGCTAATTTTAAATCTAGTATTTAGTTCAGTTTATCAGTTGCCAGTCGAGCCATTCATTGCAACAAATTACGCATTAAGGTTTACATTCACATTTCACTGGATGGATGGGGATTTACATACACGGTGCATTGTGCAGTGAGTGATGTGCAAAACGACAACTGATATCATTAGCCGTGTGGTGGCTCTCTCTTTTGCATTTAGACTTAAGTACATTTCAGAAAAGAATTTCACTACCTGTCACATTTTATGAATGTGTCATATTGCTCCAACACAACACCATTTTGGATGTAAGATCACTTTATGCTGGGAAATGAGTCAGTTTTTCTTTCAGGGATCTTGAAACATAGACATCATGCTGCAGACATTGTTGATAATGTGACAAAATGTCTACACTGACATTATATCTACAAAATGTGCCATATTTTGATGTCCCTGATAAATCACAGAGTACTCATTTTTTCCTCGCTCTCTTTTATGTTTACTCATTGAACAATGCAGCTTTGGGATTTGAGGGTGAACTGTAGTGAACTGAACAGAGAGTCATCCCAAGAATATGAGCAAACTGAGGAAATACAAGGAAAAAAAGAGAATAAGGGATAGTGGTTTAGAAAATGTTTTTATGGGAAATGTACAAACACTAGCTACGCTGGCTCTGACAATGCCACAGTCTCAAGCATTAACCTGCTTTTTGCCTTTAAGCACCTCTTGTTTACTCTAGGACAGTTAGATGCCTCTGATAACCTCTTCACTGAACATTCACATCTCATTTCTATCAAAACAGAACAGATAGAAATTACCTGCTGGACACATTTCCTATACTGGTAAGGACAAATGAGATGAACCAGGGGACTATTTAAATATAAAGAGTAGGGAGTTTGAGTTTAGTTGCTTTTCTGAAAGTCAAACCAAAGACTCTACACAGGATATTCTAGATAACTGCCCACCTTGACAGAGTTGACTCTGAGGCCTTCCAAAGACCCAAGAGATCTCACCTATGAATTTATGTTTTCAAGCCAGACACACAGTCTCAGCATACCTAACATCAGAACAAAGAACAACTCCTTCCATTCATTATGAGGCAGTTGTTACTAAAGAAATGGAAAAGATAAATTAAAATAATGTTACAAGAACATTGTTCTAAGTTAGCAGAAAAAATGTGCAATTAATCTACTTTATCCAGTAAGTTACTGCCAACCCTGTAAGTGCAGCATATGCCTTCTCACTTCCGAGTCTCCTTCCACATCTCACATGGACACCTCATTCCTCCTCTACAAGGACTGTGCTTTCAATCGCACCTCCTCTTGAAACTTCTCTTTCTCATCTTAATGCTTGAGGAATAGGCTTGGCTGGGTGCAACATTCTCCATTTGGGTTAGATTGGTGACTTTACTGCCTACAGATGAAGGATTCACCAGTTTGGGGATAGAAGGAACATGATTCTTCATCTACAGGTGATTTGAGTGCTCACTTGAGAGCAAAGAAACCAATTTTTGGCTCCTAGGACTGTTTTTATGTACTTTATCCAAAACCCATTTTAGCACAATGTTATGAGAACAAGGATGACAACACTGAATGCCCCAAGTATCAGATATATGTCCCTGCTACTTCTCCTTTGCCTGCGCTTCGTCACCTGGTAGACTTCAAATTTCTCCATGCAGAGAAGTATAGCTTTGTAGTAGTCATGGAGGCAACCCTTTGCAAAGTAAATTAAACAGTATGGAAGGATGCAATAGTCTATACTGTTACCGGGCATTTTTGGTCCTCAGCTAGGAGTCCCCTGATCCTCAGACACAGATAAGGTATTTGAGCACCTAACAGTCCAGGGATCATTCCAAGCATACGATGGACACCATCACCCTGTTGAAACAGGATTTACAGAGCAGGAGTTTACTAGCGTCAAGAATGAAATTGTATACTTCACTTGTAAGAAAGAAGTAGCAATATATTTATTGACATAATGTAGTCATCTAACAAAGCTTAACTGTAAGTAAGACAGCTACTTAAGATCTGAGATGGCAAGGTACACTTGATTATTTACTGCATAGAGGACAGGGTAAGTCAGACACATCGGGGAGACCCTCCCATTGTGTCATGAGGTTCAGACTGGACCCCCTTGCTTCTTGAAGTCCTTGAACCAAAAAGGTAAGGAGCCTGGGTGCAGCTGAATCCACTCCTAGTCCCAGACTTGGTCAACAGGTCATGTCTAAGGATTATATGCGCAAAATCAATCTAAGATATAATCTTAGCAAAGCTTACAAAGTTTAGCAAGCTATTAATCACTGACCAGGGATCTGTCATGACAAGGAATCTCTCGTGAGGAGTCAGGGATCACTGCAGCATGTGTGACCTTGAGAGGTGTCCCTACCCAAGGGCAGGCCCTGTCATGTAGCCAGCTGCCATGCAGCTCAAAGGCCTCTTGGCCTGCTCACTATTTATGAGGTAAGATGACAGACTAATACTCATATTGTTTTTTGGTGCACGCTCTATTGGCCCTCAGCTGCTGAGTAAGATGTCTGTCTGTCAGTTTCTCCAGCACCTAGGTTGAGCTGATATGCTGGTCGCTATATGCATGAGCAAGGCCTCAAGTGCAACAGCCAGCGTTCGAGCAAGGCAACGGCCAGACCAAAGGCAGGAAACTGGGGGGAAGCACACCGTCACAACTAGCGTAGACATAGGCAATGCTGCGTTACTTGGACTTGGTGTTCAAGAACATGGCTGGGAGCTGTTTGATTTGCTAGCAAAGACATAGCTGGAAACAGCTCTCCACTTAGCCTATTAAGATCAATACCCTTGCAACTCAGCACACTTGTGAGAGCAATAGATGTCTATCCCTGCAAGCTGAGGAGCAAACTAAATAGACACCTTCTCCTTCCCATGTGCCAAATTGGCTATCACATAAAAGGAAGTCACTGCTCCTGTTCCTCCTTTAGCTGGGTTTTAAAAAGGGAAAGCCTTGCTCAGTTCAATGTGGAATAGTTTACAGGTCACCCTCCACAGAATATCAGAAGCTTGATAAACAGAGATGTCTCAATGCATCTGAAAAACAGGTGCTGACATACTAGAAAGCCCAGAAGTTGAAAAGTTCTGTTCTCTACATGTGTTTTTGGAAGATGCGTGCTAATCACGTTGACTTTGAGTGTGAATTAGTGAGCTCAGTGTAGTAGGAACTTGGAATTGTCACCTAGGGGAGTCATCATTTCCATAAAACCTGTATAAACAATAAGCATAGGTGTCTGTATCTCACTCTGGAAGGATAACACTTAAATCTTACGTGCTTCATAAACCTGTGCTTCGTTGAAAAGAACCAGAGAAATTTCCTTGACAAATGTCTAAGACCAGTACTGATACTTAGATTCTGTCAAGTTTTTATATCCAACATCCCTCATCAGGTATATCAATGCAATATGACAGCTAGAGCTTTGTGCAGGTGTGTAGGCTGAAGAAGTTGAAACCTCCTAAAAGCAAAACAATACAATCGCCACTTGAATCAACCACAAAGTTTGTGTTGATTACCTGTTGTGTTAATTTGGTAATCAATTTAACCTATTGATTAAATTTAAATTGTAAACTCAAATTAGTCCTTACAGTGTTATGTCTTTAATTTGGCTTCTTCAAGTGTCTATGTGTTTACTCAGTCTTTTTATTAAAATCCAGGAAAAACTAAGTGACCCAGCTTATGTTGATTTAGTCAAGTCACAACATGGATCATAAAATCTGAAGGTACAGGTAACCTCTAGTAAAAAAACATCCTGCTCATTAGGTTCTGTTTCCAAGTGAAATGTAAGTTCCTGAGAGTTGCTTTGTACTTGTTGAAAATAAAACTACTCCTATTACCATAGAGACAGTGTAAAATATTTTTGTCAATGTTTTGTCTCCATTTTGTAGCGCCTGGGGGCTTTGTGAGTTATGCACAGTCTCTCAGCAACTTCAGCTGTTTTCAGATGAATATATTTTTAAAACATTTAATGTGATACATTTGTAGACAATTACATTTTAAATCTAAGCATATGGTTCTATTGTGTGAAATCCTTCAATAATTCTTTGAATATTTATCTTCAAGTTAATGTCACAAATGTCTTGGCTTATTACCATATCCCGTTAAAATTCTCCCTCAAGTGTCATTTCAATTGTATTTCACTTCCCTCTCTAACCCACAAAATCTATTTACAATTTTTCACATCCTTTCTTATTTCAACAAATGTTAGCAGTAACACATCCAGATTTCTTTATCCCTGTTTTTAATTTTCATTATGTGCCATTTCAGCAGCTAACCAGATAGCTTATACAATACTTGGAGAAGAATTACTGTGATTCATACCATTTTAACCTGAACACAACAACTGGGAGGGGAAAAAAAAAAAAATCAGCCAGAGAATGAAAGTTCATTCTCACATGTGAAGTGAACACCATTCACCTTATATTTCGACTGGAATTCACTGCAGCTAACCTTGGCCCAGTAATTCAAAGTGTCTGTTAATTTACTGTAAGTACTGTAGCACTGGGTTCACCCGCCCTGTTCTCTGACTGTGTGTTGTTTTCTTTCTGGCTTCTTGCATGCTATTTGCACAGTTTAATGCACTGAGTATGGCATAAACCTTAACAGGCAACTGCTCAGAGCAGGAGGTACATAACTAGGGAGGGCATTTTCTTCCCTTAATAGTCTTAGACCAGTGTTCAAACAAATCTATTGTAACACCAGCACATCTTGAATACTTCTACATCATCTACAAGTCCCCTTTTCTGTTATCCAGCAAGTAACTGGGCTTCTGACCTGCGAGCACTCTGGTTGTCAGTAAATCTATGCTTGTGTATATCGAAGCATTCACTGGATGCTAATTTACAGTCTCTGCCAAGCAAAGCAAGTAGACAAGCAAATCCCCAAACTAGAACTGCAGCACCATCTATGGCAGGCCTGGAAACCCACTCACAGGCACCCTGTGGCTCAGCACAGCAGAGCAAATTTGGTGTGCTATGTAAGACGTAGAAAGATACAGTGCAAACTTGGTTGGTTTCCAGCAACCTCATCCTTAAGTGAGCACAGGAGGCATTTGCAGTGACTTTTACAAGAACACTTTTGCAAGACTTTACCTAATCAGTTCTGACACAAGTGAAGGATGATATGACACTCGTTATGGGATTGATACAGCAGGCTGCAGCTTTATTTGCTTATATACCCTGTAATATTAAATATATATATGTGTATATATGTACACGGTTTTGGATATCAGGTGTCACCTACTCAGGAACTCCTGAATTGGAATCAGCAGAACCTGTATATCTCCACTCACTGACTTCAAGCTTCTGGATCCCCCAGCCATTTTGCAGAGATTCTCAGCTCACATCCCACAACCTACTCACACTTTCTACTAAGGGCTGGGCTTTGGTTATCTGTCAGAATTTCACCTCTCTGGCTGGGCTTCACCCTTCAGTGTAGCAAACTGAAGACCAAGCTGCAAGCTAGACACCATCAATAATGGTGTGAAAGAAACAAGTTTTTGTAGACCTAAACTAATTTCTGCTTTTCTTGGCCTGTGGAAATACCAGCACCAGGACAGCCCTTAAATTAGTTCCTTCTGCCAGCAGACCCTTTCCTGCAGGAGTGGGAGGGAGCTTCCTACCTGCAGCTCTGGAAGTACAACGGATCTCAGGGTCTCTGAATGTGCCACTGCTGCCCGATCTGTTTTCCTCCCCCTTGCTGACCAGTCAGCTTCCCATAAAAGCCATCTCTCTTCCACACTTATTATTTTTACAACAGAATAACGACAGCAGCATGCCTGGGGACAGTCGTTTTTCATCCTGGAATACCTGGGCAATCCCAAATTTCACTCAGCAAATGGGCCATTCTCAATTTTGCCAGCATAACTCTGCTGCTTTGCAGGTTGCCGTGTTCTGTCTCTTGGTAAACAGAAAATAAAGATTTCTTTTTACTCATGGATAACAAAGACTGGCTAAAAAAGTGTGCTAGTGATCTTGCTCCTCTTCTTGTTTGACAATCCTTGATCTCTGGACCGGAGGAAGATCTTATGGTGACTTTTGGCAGGAACAGCCTGGCCTGCCTGCCCCTAGCTGCACATTCCCATCACCTCCCTCTCTTCCCTGGCACTTGGCAGACCAGCACTGAGCTCACACAGCAAACTAAACCAGCAGAAAACTACCCTTGCAGGGAGTGACCTTCCTGTGCCAGAACTGGCAGGACAAAGGGGATGTGACTGTGAAGATGGAGAAGAGTGGCCAGATCATATTCTCTGGTGGCAGCTCACCATCAGGTCAGCTTGGCCTTAAGGAGAAACCTCACCTTCCTAGAACAGATTGGTAATAGAGCAATTAATTAAAGAACAAAACATCTGTTGGCAGCCTGTGAATAATCCTAATTAATTAGCAGCTTTGCTTCATACCTTAATGTCTCTAGACAAACCAAGCTAACAGCGCAGCTTTGAACACAAATGCCTCTGTCACGAGCAGCTTCAGCCCAGGTCTCTCACATACCGCACGGCCAGACACAGGACAACACCTGGAGAAGGGCCTGGAGGCTATCTAATCTAAGTGTTGTTGGTACAGCACAGGCTTACCCTGCCAGCATCCATGTTTTGCTGCAGGTGAGCCAGGCAGCTGCTGTTTCTTGCTGGCAGGGCCAGCTTAAGCAGCACGGGGATCTCACTACACCCCCAGGCACTTAACCACCCCCTGATGGTACCTGTCCCATTGCACTGGTGAAGCAATCTGTGGGCTGTGTGGCCATTTGCAACAAAAATGCTCCCCAGCACTAAGAACATGACACAATCGGATATAAATCAAAGCTGAGGGAAGAGTGTGTTTTTCCCTAACAGCACATTGCGTGCAGGTGCTGGTGCAGCCGCATTTCATACGTGGTGCTTTTGCAGTACAGGTCTTGCGTGTTCCCTGCCAGATACAAATTGTCTCTGAGCTTCGCTATGTGAGCATTCTGGAAACAACCAAATGGATGGGCTACACCAGTGCTTTTTCTCAGAAATAGGCTTTTGGCTGAAGTGTAATGAAGCTGGCATCTTACCTCAATAATTTTGGATCTGAACAATGTACATACTAGAGCCTGTGAAAGAATGGGCAGCATATAATGCCATGAGAAACCTGAGGAAAAATCAGCAGACCTCCCTTTCAATTCTCTAGCATCCCAGAACCACTACTTGGATAAATATGCTAAAGGAAAATACAGCAGTTCACCATTTTGGTGGACGTGCAATGTTGAAGATGATTTTACAGCACTCAGTAATATACTTGAGCAAATTTCATTCCTCTTACAAAAAGGAGAAGAAATCATCTAACTCCAGGACTACCCATTTAGAATAATTTTCCTTCGATAATAACCCACACAAAACCACTTCAGGTGCCACTTTTTAATGGAGCACTGTCTTTATACAAATGAAGGTTCAGATTCCCTGAGATCCCAGTTCTCCTTGGAGTTCCTAAATGCACTCAACAGAAATCAAGTCAAGAACTTAGTAACTCAAGTCTAAATAGTTTGTGTCACAGTATTAAAAAATATCCCAAGACTTCCAAAATCTAGGTAAAGTGAGTTGGCAGGGGGATAAAATATGGGCATAAAGATGAGTAAGTTAGGTTGGTCCAGTAGATACATGATGAGCTAACAGCCAAAGGCATAAAAATTGTTAGCCCAGAAGGTGAGTCAGTGAGTCACTAGCAGAGTGAGAAGAGACATTAACAGGGGTCCAAAGACATCTGCAGACATGTTTTCTTTTGCCTTGCTTTTTACTAAGGAAGATAAAGGCTCTTTTGGGGCTACAAAGATGAAGAAATTGCCAGAGAACAGGATGACAAAAATCTAGACTGTGAAATGAATAGGAAAAATTGCACAGAAAATTGGCATTGAAACAGTAGCACATTTGCAACTGTATTATAAACTCAGATTTTACTAATTCTTTCAGGACTTGTCTGGACTTTTTCTCACAACACAGTGCTTCACAGACACCCCTGTTCTTACAGCCTGGGTTAGGAGTTGCCACCCGAAAGCTGTTGAGCTTCCAGGCAGGTCAGACTCTGTCCTAGCTGAGCCTAAGATAAAGCAAGTCAGCAGGAACTCTGAGGACAACTCCATCCTGGGGCCCAGCTGCGCTCCTGGTCCAGCTCATCCTGCGGTGAAACACAGAGACACCGGAGAGCCACTGTCATCTCCTGTCTGAAGGTAAAGCCATAAAGGAGAACAGGGAGCTTGCAATTCTGTGTGGATTAGCAAATCACATTAAATATTATGAGAACATTTAGTTTTTAACAAAGCCTGAGACAGAGGTGAATCACTGGTTATTTTAACAGACGAGAAAGCAGATGGATAGTTGATTATCCCTAGGAAGCACCTCAGAAAGAAGAGATGGTCCAAAGTAATGAGACATGCAGGCAATACTGAGAAATAAAACAGCAGGGCAAGAGAGGCTTTTATAAATTAGCTCACACACCCTACAGAGTTATGAAAGCACTAGAATGGCAAAACGAGAAAAATTTGACCTTCTCTCATGTACCGGGCAACTAAGGAGTCTTACAAACATGCCATCTCCACACAATCACATTTCAAGGCAAGATGTTTCCCCACACGCAGCTAGTGCTGTCACACTAAAAGTACAACATGACGAAAGCCTTCTTTCAGTGAGGTGCAGGAGCTGACCGCTTCAGCAAGTTTGTGAGTATTGACCAACTACTCCCAGTATCTGCCTCACTGAAAAGCTCTGGGGGGTTGTCTACACATCCGTCATCAGCAGGAGGTCCCGGTGCCCAGCTCACCCCAGCTGTGGCTATCACACTCGCCTGCCATCACAGCACTTGAATGTGCTGACCCCAGTTAGCTGAAACAGGCAGCATTGCCAGCCTGGACCGTGCTGGCCAGGGATCTCTCACAGTCAGCCCCATCAGCGGTGGCAAGGGATCTTCAGCCCCTCGCCGCCATCCCCAGCAGCCTGGTTTCCACTACCTTTGTAGGCAGCATCCGTAGCCGGCTGTATTTCTGTTGGGCAGAAGCTGTGAAATGTTTATTGATGGGAGCAAGGAAAGGGCTGACAACAGCCGCATGAATCATTCCTAATGGAAAGCATGAACACTGCTTTTATTCCTCCTTTCAGGCTAGGTGACAGCTCTAATTCCTCAAGCTCTATCTTTCCATGATTCTGGTTAATTTTTTTGCATATGGCTGTCACAAATGTTACTGCGAAGATCTCTATTTGATATTGAAAATTCAAGTCTGGAGTATCACAAAGACCATGAAGAACTCATTCTCTCATTCTCAACCAGTACAACATCATTATTTTATACATTTATGGGCATACAGGCACATTAACACCAGATAATTCATCTTTTTAATGAACCAGTGTCCAAAACGTGCTTGATATTAATCAGAAGTTTAAAAGGAGCTTGCTGCAGCCAAAGACACGATGGTGGCACAGGTGGTGGCATTGACAGCATGCCACCCTGCACGTCACCTAGCAGGTGCAAGAGTGCAGTGTGAAGTGTTGGAACCTATCATTGTCTCATTGACTGGGGCCTCCACCAGCACAGCACCATGGGCACAGTCGGTGAACTTAGCCACTTCTGCATTCAGGGGAGTCAGGGGGTTCACAGGTTGCCTTGCCTGATGTTACACAGGCTTTACCTAGAACTTTGCATTGGCTTTTATGGAACTTGGTAATCTGGCCTGCTCTGGCTGGTGAACAGTTGTTTGAGCATATTCTTGACATCTCAAAAAACGTGTTCTTTACATGAATCTCCCGAAAAAGATGAATGAGAATTAAAACTTTCTTCCTCAGAAATCTCTCATAACGTGTCATTTTCATCACTGTTTTATTCTACTTTCCTATTTACTTAAAGCAATGCTATATTTTGCATTGTAAACAACTTATATTGGATAAATACAGCTACAACTGAACGGAGCAAACAATCATAGGTTTAAGGGGACATTATTTAGGCTACTGTGAAGCATTTGTGGTGAGCTGTGGTGGCCAAACTCCAGCACAACCGCTCTCTCACTCCCCCTCCTCAAAGGAACAGGGGGAGAAAATACGATGGACAAGGGCTCAAGGGTTGAGATAAGGACAAGGAGGTTGCTCACTAATTACCGTCATGGGCAAAATAGACTCAACATAGGGAGATTAATATAATTTATTACTATCACTAGCAGACTAGAGCAGTGAGAAACTAAAAGCAAACTAAAAACACCTTCCCCCCACCCACCCTCTGCTACCTCCTCCCCCCGAGCAGCGCAGGGGAACGGGGAATGGGGGCTGCGGTCAGCCCACAT